>CM040129.1:191699811-192101403 GCA_022559845.1 Amorphophallus konjac | reverse complement strand
AAAAGAAGGGATAGGCGATTTCCCTTTATCAAAAGACTGATGGGCTGAATTGGAAGATTGGCCCATCTCCACGCCAGCGAAAGTGATGGTCCGAGGTTGGACTGGGGTGAGGTCAATCGGAGTGGGTTGAACGGACGGCCCGATAATGGAAGGATTAGATTGACCTTGAACAGCGGCGGAGGGAGAAGCGTTGGACCCTTGCATAGCTTGATATAGGACTTGAAGTTGGGTCGGGTCCAATTGGGCCATCATGTGAAGGACGGAGCCCGCGGAAGGAGTAGAAAGAGGAGGGGTACCTTGACCACCTCCCACAGATGTGGAGGACGGAAGAGGGGTAGTCCCTTCTCCGGAGGGAAAGGTGGCAACCCTAGGGGGGTTCTCAAGGAGCCCTTGAGGAAGAGAGTCCTCTTGGGAACGCGGAGGATTGAAGGATGCCATGGTAGATTCGAAGAGGGGGTTGGAATAGAACGTGAAGGAGGGAGTGACTCGAGGAGACGATTCAAACGGACGAAAACAACTCCACATGCAACGGACAACCTTGACAAAATGCAAAAACAACCAACACAAAACACACAGTAAGCAACCAAACTTAGGTGATTTTGACAAGATGCAAGTGATAAAAGATGGAGATCACGCAAGTTGTTTAGAATGATGCGACAAGATTCTTATGATTTCTCCTTTGGAACTTTAGTGAATTGATCGATATGTATTCTCAACAATGGGTTCCTAATAGGAGATGGATATGGGACTTGGTTTGACTCTAAGTGTAACCACTCAATCACTTATGCAACCCTTGACACGGGGTGGGAAAGGTACAACCAGCCCGGCGTCCGTGTGGGAATCCACGGCTCGCGGGGACTTATGGAGGTCCCTGCTGTGATTTCCTAGTCGGCCCCAAGGAATATGGAGACGAGAGGTCCTCACAACAAGGTAGGAAAATGCAATCTAATGTATGAAAAGATGAATGACCCTATGTGCACCGGAGTGCATGCAAAGTCTAGCCTAACAATCTAACAATTAATAGTGCACACCATGATATGCAGATATGAGCAAAGCAAGAAGGAGGTCAAATATCACCCAAGCAATAAATCACAGCAAAAACTGCGAAAATCAATGCACCTCGGATGCGTACCTGCCAGGAGAATACCGGTCGAAGGACCCTGCGTCAGAGAACAATAACGGTCGAAGGCCAGACCGCCAGATAATATATAACGCAGGGGGATGAGACCGTCAGATGAGCCAGAGAACAAAAACCAAACAGAACTAACCAGGAAACCCGTGGGAGCTCTCACAGCAGAACCAATGTGGCGGTCTACTGCCCCTGCGTCAGAGAACTGTGACGTTGGGACACCTGGCCGTCAGAGAACTTAGAAAACCAGAATATGCAGTAATCAAAGGGGAAACAAAGGGCAACTCAACAAGCAGATGATGGCAGGTTTTAAACAAGAATCAAGAGCACGATTGGCACAAGTTGTCCCACCGTGATCGCCAAAAAATTATCTGTTGATATTTATTTGCCTATCTTTTATCTTACTTTTGAGGTTTGCAAAGTAATATGGCAAGATGACAAACAAGCAATCAAAGATCTACTCAAACCTGTGAACATGTGAACATGAACCTAGGCAACCATAGCCAGCTCTAGCATGGGCATGCTACCTCAATCAAATTACGCTAAGGAAAAGGAAAACACACGCCGGGGCGTGGAGCAAGGAATAAATAAAAACACACCGCGAAGGTGGAACAAGCAAGGAAAATAAAGAAGATATGAAGAAGACAGCTAATGCCCAATACCAAGGAAAGATGTGATCGCCACCAAAGTAAACACAAGTCAAAGACCTGAATATACCTTGGAAATAGGTGGATGAAGCACCCGCCCACGGGAGAGAAAACCAAGGAAAGCCTGCATATCAACTTGGAAGTAACGGCCAGAACCCTGTGCATCGCTTGGAAGTGACGGCCGCACGATAGACCGCCGGAAGATAGTGACGCGCCTGCACCAGACCGTCAGGTAACCTACAGTAGTAAAGCTTGAATTCTTTTAACTCCAACTCTTCCAGCCGGCTAGAAGACTTGGGCCTCGTGCTAATGAACCTGTAAACCTGCCAAAGATGTAGAAAGACAAGACAAGACAACCTCAATTAGCCCTTTTCACAAGCATAGCATCAATTCTTAAAGAGCTTGAGAACATCAAAAGGAGAGGGGATTACCGGGGAGTTTTGGTTTTTTAACCCCTCTGGGTGTTTTAAAAGTTTGGGAGGATGTTTGTATGCTTAAAGAACAGTGAAAAACGTGGAGGAAGAGGAGGGACAATGCTTTGTTTGAGGAAAACCAGGGAAGAACTCAAGCATGCAAGGATGAACTTGAAAGACAAAACCAAAGTACTCCCTTGATTATAAGATGGATGGACATGGGAAGCAGCTCCTCCCGGATGAAGATGGCTCTTTAGTTCGGTAGCACTTCATCGTGAATTCAAATCTTCCCCTCTCCTTTGGCCATGAAGTCAAGGGTTCTTTTTATAGACCCTCAAACTCTTAGGTCGAGCAGAGGATAATTCAGCAAGATAAAGAGATAACTCTTAGCAAATCCTTGAAGATAATATCACCAAGAGTCCATAGAAACAAACGGGGGCTCCTGAGGATCAGATTTGAAAGAGATAATGTCAATCCAAATCCTTATCTCGACCATGGAGCAGCAGAGAAAAGGCCTGAACTGCCAAGACTCTCGGAAGGAAGTAACGGCTGCACGATAGACCGCCACTTGGAAGTAACGCACCAAGGAACGACCGCCATTTTCAACCCTATCCCAAAGAGATAAGATCAACGGAAAGAAGACCCAACGAGTTGGACTCTTTAAGGAAACGACGGCCAAGGCATAGGGCGTTAGAATGAAGCAACGGCTGGACGACAGACCGTTATTATCAACATGAAATCAAAAAGATAAGCTCTGAATACGAGGCCTTAAGCTCTAGGACTCTTCAAAGAGTAACGGTCCGGGACCCATCCGTCAGAAGGAAGCAACGCGCCTGACTGGGACCGTTATTAACATTGAGGTTCAAAAAAAATAGAGTGAAGGGTTTGCTAAGATTCATCCAACGAAACACCACCGGGAGCCACATCTTAATCCAGGAATTAAAACCCAAGAAATAGGCTTCAACTAACCAAGAGACTCAATGAAGGGTGAACAACTCGGAGCATCGTATAGAATGAAATAAGGAAACAACCCGACTTATTGGGTATAAAACGGGTGTCAACAATTGGGAGGCCGACATGGACCGGTACTTCGAGTGGTTTGAGATGACGGACCACCGAAGAGTCCGATACGCAAAGATGAAGCTGCAAGGGCAGGCCCAAACTTATTGGATCAATGTGGAGAGCCTGCTCAACCAGCGACGTCAACCCCAGATCGGTACTTGGGATGATATGAAAACCAAGATGAGGGAGAAGTACCTTCCCGCCTCATATCGCCAAGTCTCATAGACAAGTGGCAAAGCATCTCCCAAGGGAACCGATCCGTGACCGAGTACACTGCCGAGTTCGATGAGTATTACTTACGGTGTGGGGTCACGTAAGAGAGCACTATGACTATATCCCGTTTTCGAAGATGTTTGCGGCCCAATTATCAATATGAACTCTTTCGCCGCAATGCAACCACTTTGGAGCAGGCATATCAGATAGCTCTCGAATTGGAGCAATTCGAGGCCGAGTTCGAGTCACCCCATCGGTTGGGCTCTTTTCCCCTTCGTAGTGTCGAGCCCCGTGGCTCATTTGGGACGTATCCGAGGGCCCCCATGGCTCGACCTCAGGAGCCCGCTCGTCCCGAGCCGTTTGCTCCTAGGCCTCGTCCTCCACCCCCGAGGGACCTTCCTCATCCCCAGCATCTTACAGCCCCACCCATAGCCCGTCCACCGGCACCCGCACCTCCTGCACGTCCTTTGTTGCCTACGCCTCCTATCCGTCGGGAGGATAAAGGTAAAGGACCTATGATTGGGGAGCCTAGTGGATCACGGCAGCAGTGTTATCACTGCAATGGGTTTGGCCATTTTGCCAACCAGTGTCCCACCCGCCCATCTCTTCACATTGGGGACACACAGGCCGAGGATACCACCCCTACGGGCCTCGAGTTAGTCAGCTATGAGGCCGATGAAGAGCTAGCTGACGAGTACTATGAGATGGGAGGTGAGGCCCAGGATGCCCAGCATTCGGACGATACCCACGTGGGGGTCGTCAGATGTATCCTCACCCAGCCACAGGTCAGTGATGACTGGCGACGGACTACTATCCTTCATGTATTCTGTAGGCTGGGAAAGCAAATTTGCAAGGTGGTCATCGATAGCGGGAGTTGTATCAATGCAATCTCCACGAACGCTGTCACTCGTCTTGGTCTCACACCCGTAGACCACCCTTGCCCCTATCAGGTATCATGGGTGGATACCACTTCCATTTCGGTCAGGCTGCGGTGCTTGGTCCCGCTGCAGCTCCACTCCTACCATGACGAGATCTGGTGTGATGTTCTCCCCATGGAAGTGGGCAGTATCATTCTTGGTAGGCCGTGGTTATTCGACCGGGATGCCACGCTCCATGGCCGGTCGAACACCTGTACCTTCGACCACGCAGGCCAGCGGGTCACCCTCCAACCCGTTCGGCCCAGGAGCCCATCAGTCAGGGGTCCTACTGGCCCTAGTACTCCGAAGCCTTCCGTACCCAGGCCCAGTACCCCATCCCCAGCTCGGACTATGACCGTTACCTCTGGCCCAGGAGAGCCCTCGACGAGGAGATTGATGATGATTAGCTCCCGGGAAATGGAGCATGAGCTTAGTCAGGGCTGTCCGGTGTTTGCCATTACGGTCCGAGAGGTGGAGCGGGACTCCGAGGGTGAGCTCCCACCCGAGGTTGTTCCCATTCTGCAGGAGTATGCTGATGTCTTTCCCGATGAGCTTCCCGAGGGACTCCCACCTATGCGGGATATTCAGCATGCCATCGACCTTGTTCCGGGCTCTTCCTTGCCCAACCTTCCACATTATCGCATGAGTCCCACGGAGCATGCCGAGCTTAAACGGCAGGTCGATGAGTTAGTGCAGAGAGGGTCTGTTCGGGACAGCATGAGTCCATGTGTTGTACCCGCGTTACTCACCCCGAAGAAGGATGGCACGTGGAGAATATGCATTGATAGTCGTGCCATCAACAAGATCACCTTGAAGTACAGGTTCCCTATTCCCCGCCTTGATGACATGCTGGACATGATGGCAGGTGCCACTATCTTTTCGAAGATCGATCTTAAGAGTGGCTACCATTAGGTGAGGATTAGGCAAGGTGATGAGTGGAAGATCGCATTTAAGACCAGGGACGGTCTATATGAGTGGTTGGTCATGCCTTTTGGGTTGACCAATGCCCCTAGCACTTTCATGCGGCTCATGACTCAGGTCCTTCGACCTTTCATTGGAGTCATTGTAGTGCTGTATTTTGATGATATCCTTATCTATAGCCGCACCACAGGGGACCACTTAGACCACCTTCGGCAGGTCTGTCTACTTCTTCGGCGAGAGCAGCTATTTGCGAACCCACAGAAGTGTGCCTTCATGACACCTCAGCTTACCTTCTTGGGTTTTATCGTGTCTAGTACTAGGGTCTCCGCCGATTCGGAGAAGGTCCGGGCCATTGTTGAGTGGCCGGAACCCCGTACGGTTCATGATGTCCGCAGCTTTCATGGCCTTGCGACGTTCTACCGTCGCTTCATCGGCGGATTTAGCTCCGTCACCGCCCCGATCACGGATTGCATCCGGAAGGGCACATTTGTATGGACGAAGGCCGCATCTGCCGCCTTCAAGGATATGAAGGAGTGCATGACCCAGACACCTATCCTTCGATTGCCTGATTTTTCGAAGGTGTTTGAGGTCTCTTGTGATGCGTCGGGTGTTGGGATTGGAGGAGTTTTGAGTCAGGAGTCCCACCCGATCGCATATTTCAGCGAGAAGCTGAATGACGCAAAACTGCGATATTCCACGTATGATAAAGAATTCTACGCAGTTGTTCAGGCTCTTAGGCATTGGAGGCACTATCTTTTACATCATGAGTTTGTCCTATACTCCGACCACGAGGCATTGAGGTACCTCCATTCGCAAAAGAAGCTTAACTCGCGTCATAGTCGTTGGGTCGAGTATCTCTAGCAGTTCACCTTTGTGCTTAAACATAAGGCTGGAGTAGAGAACAAGGTGGCTGATGCCTTGAGTCGGCGAGCATGTTTGCTTACCACCATGAGTGCCGAGGTCATAGGGTTAGAGAAGATGAAGGAGGCCTATGTTGATTGTCCTGACTTCGGGCAGATTTTTACCACTCTCCAGGCCGGACCCTCGAGAGACCTTGATGAGTATGTGCTTCAGGAGGGTTACCTCTTTCGAGGTAGCAGGCTATGTGTTCCCCGAACTTCGGTTCGAGATTTCTTAGTGTGGGAACTACATGCGGGAGGTCTAGCCGGCCACTTTGGTCGGAACAAGACTATTGAGGCAGTGGAGCATCAATTTTATTGGCCGAGCTTGAAGCGCGATGTCGCTAACATCGTGGCTCAGTGTCGTACCTGTGCTACGGCCAAGATGAAGAAGCAAAGCTCCGGCCTTTATACGCCTCTTCCCGTGCCTGATGCCCCGTGGCAGGATGTTAGTATGGACTTTGTTTTGGGATTGTCACGTACCTCCAGGAAGCATGATTCGGTCTATGTGGTGGTTGACCGTTTCTCGAAGATGGCCCTCTTTATCCCTTACTTGAAGACTTCGGATGCTTCTAGGGTAACCCGCCTATTCCTTACTCATGTGGTGTGCAAGTTCGGGTTGCCTCGCACTATAGTGTCTGACCGTGATGTTAGATTCACTTCCTATTTTTGGAAGACACTATGGCATATGATGGGTACTCACCTCAAGTTTTTTACTGCATATCATCCCCAGACAGATGGTCAGACCGAGGTAGTCAATAGGAGTCTGGGAGATCTTTTGAGGTGTCTAGTCAGGGACCGCATTGGGGATTGGGATCTCATTTTACCCATGGCTGAGTTTGCATACAATGATTCGGTGAATAGGTCTACCGGCATGAGTCCATTTGAGATTGTCACAGGTCGTAGGCCTAGGAAACCCGTTGACCTTGTCCCCATGCCTATCCATGCTAGAGTGTCGGAGTCGGCCGAGTCGTTTGCTAGGCATGTTAGGAGTTTGCATGACGACATCCGTCGTCACATTGACGCCAGCAATGCACGGTACAAGGAGTTAGCCGATGCCCACCGACACCACCGAGAGTTCTACGAGGGCGAATACGTCATGATCAGGGTAAGACCTGAACGGTTTCCCTCTGGAACCGTTAAGAAGTTGCAAGCTCGCGGAGCCGGTCCCTTTAGAGTGTTGAAACGCGTTGGATCCAATGCGTATGTTGTGGACTTGCCCGAGGAATATGGTATAAGCTCTACCTTCAATGTATCGGATCTTGTTGCATATAGGGACCCATCGGTGATCCCTAGTGAGCCTTTTGAGCCATCTCCTCCCCTTGAGAGTGATCCCACACCTGAGTGTCCACTTCCACCTCCAGCCCCTTTTTCACGGCAGCGTGAGCATATAGATCGTATACTGAACGAGCAAGTGACAGTTACCAGGAGTGGATCTTACCCGCGCTACCTAGTGCGATGGAGAGGACGGCCCGCTACTGAGGACACATGGATCACACATGGCGAGTTGTAGCGGATCGATCCGGACCTTCTGGAGCGATACACGAGTGATGCAGACCCTTACTCGACAGGGTCGAGTTTCTCCCACCCGGGGAGAATTGGTGCGGACACCCGAGCAGTTGAGCGGCGCGACACGTCGAGCCACCGGTACCGCACACGGAGCACAACTCGAGCCACCTCAGCGTCCATCTGGCTCGGAGACAGCCTGGAGACTCCGTCTTGAGCCTCCCCATTTATCATATTTAGTTAGCATTTATGTGTGTGTAATTTGTGTTTATTTCATTGTATTCGGTATGTAATTATGAGTGTACGAGGGGCTTATTTGCAAAATGGGACCCCTGGGCCCCACGGGACCCCCAGGCCCCTCCCATTGATCCACCTCAGCCCATGGGCCCCATGTGGGGTCAGTCAACATGTCAAATGGAGGCATCTAGAAGTTTGAATGGTAAAAGGCACATGGGAGACAAGTGGACTTCAAAGTCCAAGGTGGCTACCAACTTGTCCCCCCCTTGCCACCAAAGTCAATAGTGCGCCCCCTTCCCCTTATTTTTTATTTTAATTTTTGTGGAATGGTCACATGTCATCCCAGCCCTCCATCTCACACCCCTAGATCCAACGGTGGAGGATAGATTAGATGGGTGACCTATATATGCTTGTATTTTCCCATTTTCAAAAATTAATGCCATAAGAATTGTGAAATTTGTTGGAGCATGGCCTAGGCCGCCCCCTTCCCCTCTCCCTCTTCCCCTTGAAGCTGTGAAGGCTTCCTTCTGGTGGTGAGACTCCACCCTATCAGTTCCGGTCGCCGCCACCGCCGCCACGAGCCGCCACCGCACCGCTATCGCCATCAACGGAGTTCTGCCCGCGCAGTACCACAGCAGCTTGTTCGAAATTCACAGGTCTTCCCCGAGCTCATTTGGCTACCAAATTTGGAGGAGTTGTTCCTGGGATGCTCCTCTCCACCCACAAAAATTAGGCCAGCATTCAGATCATGTTTGCTAATTTTTGATTTTCGTCCACTCTTTCATTTTGGTTCTGCCAGAATTCTATCTAGGTTCACCTCCGTCCTGAGTTTCATGTCTTAGACCCACTTTTTGATTTCTGTTAGTTCGCCCAATTTTACTGGGGGTTCCACCCATCCACCCCTTTATCCATAATTTTTCTCAATTTTTTATTCGCTCATCTCGTATTTTCTAAAAATCGTTCTCAGACCCATCTACAGTTCTGTCCACCTGTTCCCAGATCCGACCACCAGTCACCCCAAAAATCCTAACAAATCGTAGCCACCTCCAAATCAAACTCTAAAAATAGTCTCAGTTCCGTGGTTTGATTCCCTACAACTCCTAAGAAGAGCTCAAGAGCTGCATTGGAGGTTTACTAGGCGGTCAATGGTGATTCTCAGACAAGTGCCCGGCAGATCTGAGATTTCGGTTACTGTAGAATAGGGACTTGTAAATTCAATAAAGTTCTGATCCGACCAGATCCAGTAGATCTCTCTAGGTCTAAATTGAAGCATTTGAAAAGATCTTTCCAACGATAGGTCATGCGTCCCGATCCGACGTCGGGATTGCTCGCAGCGGCCGTTTTCGCCGGAGCGCGCGCCGGAAGACAGCAACCAAAATCCGTGGGTTATTAGTTCAAGAGTTGGGAATCGGGGCCGATCGAACCCCGATCGGTGTTCTCGGACGACCGCCGTCTGTGGAGGCGCGCCACCAGGGGTCCCCATCACAGTGGGTCCCACCCCCACAGATCCGGAGGACAGCGCCATCCGTGGGTCCCGCGGGCCCGCAGAACCCGCCGTTCGGAAAGCACGAAAACGCGGAGTTCGGCACCGCCGGGCGACATCAAGATGCTGCCCGTCAACCCGAGTTGCGTGATTCCCGGGCTCCACATGTGACCTTTTACCTCCCTGCGTGGAGTGGGTCAAATCTTTGTATTGCTGTGATATTGTTTAACCGGGAGTCCGTGATTCGACCGGGGTTGTCTTCGCCACGCCGGGTGCGTGGAGGTAAAGGTCTTAACTCCTTGGCGTTACATTGCTTAGCTAGTATACGGTCTTAGGCCGCTGCCGAGAGTGTAGGTACTAGCCCGTGTGTCCATGTCACCGCTGTGAGAGTGAGAGTGACCCGTCCCATGACTCGATCCGAGTCCGGAAGTTGAGTCGGACTACCCTTGACCTCCGCCGGTTCCTTAACCGCGCACGGTCCGCGCTTTCCCTCGCTTGGGACGACGAGTGAGCTTCCACTTCTATTAGCGACGTTTTGCCACTAGGAGCTCGTAGTGTCGGGCATAGTGTCTCACTGGTGTGTGCTGCTGGTCGCGTCTTCATCTAGAGTCCGAGGGTGGCACCTAATAGTGTCGTCTCCCGTGTCCGTCCCGCATCAGTGTGTCCCGCCATGATTTCATCGTTTTTCATTATAATGGACTAATACTACACTGTCATTTTTTCTGATCCACTTGTTATCTGTCTGTTTCTTCTTTTGCAAGGGTAACCAAGGAAAGCCCTCTCCATCGACCGACCGAAGGAAGAGGAAGAAGTAACCCGTCATCTCCCGCTCTTGAGGTAGGCGCGATCACTTTCTTTATTTTGGGGTCTCCGGCCCCTTGTGATCACATTATATTCTCGAGGCTGCGGGGAGTCACTTCCCGCAATGGCCATTTAAATTTTCATCATTTATATTCTGTGTTGTGCATATATCTGCTCATATTCTCGAGACCGCGGAGAGTCACTTCCCGCAATGGCCGTTTAAATTTTCGTCATTTATATTCTGTACTGTGCTTATATCTGTTTATATTCTCGAGGTCACGGAGAGTCATTTCCCGCAATGACCGTTTAAATTTTCGTCATTTATATTATGTGCGGTGCTTATATCTGCTTATACTCTCAAGGCCGCGGAGAGTCACTTCCCGCAATGGCCGTTTAAATTTCTGTCAATTATATCATGTGCTGTTTTCATATCTTCTCATATTCACAAGGCCGCGGTGAGTCACTTCCCGCAATGGCCATTTAAATTTCTGTCAATTATATCATGTGTTGTTTTCATAGCTTCTCATATTCTCGAGGCCGCGGCAAGTCACTTCCCGCAATGGCTATTTGAATTGCTATCATTTAAATTTTACACTTTTCCCACCCCCCGAAGTCGCGGAGAGTCATTTCCTACTATGGCCGTTTAATCCCCATATCTTGTTTCGCTATATCTGTTCCGCACGCCCCGCCGGAGCAACCTCCAGTGGTGGTCCCTCCTCTTCTCTCTTTTTCTGTGTCACAGCAAAACGAGCCCCCGCGCTCCGCTTTGCCTCCTACGGCATTCCGCGTGACGTCGCTCACAGATTGGCGATCACGGTGGGACCTCTTTCGCTTTCCCTCGGTTACCCTTGCAATTTTGGCACCGCCGTGTGCTCCTCCACCCTTGCGCCCTCGCGCGCTCCAGTTGTGCTCACGGTAGCACTTTCAGCTCTCATCCCTCGCACACCTCGTGCACTTCACCCCTAATCCTGTGTAATTCATTGGGTGTTGATTATATCTTTGTTATTTCTGTTGTTTTCTTATGTTCTATATATCTGTTCAACACTTTATTGCATACACCTCCCCCCCTCTTATTATTATTATTATTATTTCTTTTCTAAGGATCACCCCCTCTCGATGAAGGAAGGACTCTCCGTTCGGGAATTCCTCTCGATGGACTAGGATCTCCTCCATCGGGACCTCCGTAAGTCCCCGACAGGGAAGGATTCCCTCTTCGTTCACTGGACTGGTTGTACCATTGAAGTTCCCCAGAGTTAGTCGACCCATTCGTGGTGAGACGGGAGACCCTAGTTGACACAGCGGTGAAACAAAAACTAATTAGGGTCCCTATTTTGTGTGAACTTCAGATCTGGTTAAAAATACAAAAAAATTATCAAAATCAAAATAAAAAAAGAGGGCGTAAAGGCATCCACTTGTTTGATAATTTCTGCTATCTGCTTGTTGGTATATATTTTTACGTTCCGGAAGAACTTTGAGCATGGCTCACGAGTCTTTTGAGGAGAACCACCCTGGTCGTGGCCAATCAGTCGAGCCGCGAGTCCATGCTATGGACTCGGGTCATTCTTATGAGCCCTCACGTGAGGTGCAGGTTACCGCATGGGACACATCCCCACCATAGGACATCTCCTCTTTGCTAGGTGTCCTCGCCAACTCGGAGCTTACCTCTGAGCAGCTCCGGGTCTTCCAGGCCATTCTAAAAGGGAAATCTGTTTCTCCCGCCCCCCATGAGTCAACTCTAGCCATCGCTCCCCTCCAAGAGTCAGTCCAGGCCATCCCATCTCCTTCACTGGCGCAAGCCATCCAGTCTCCCTCGCTTCAAGGGCAGGCGAGCCAACAACCACCCTCGTTCCAATTCCCTTCACAATCTCAAACCCCTGTTGTTCCCCACATACCGCTCCAGCCAGGGCCGACTGCCGGCGGCCTGGCAGCTCCCTCTCATTCGGGGCTTCCTCCTCAAGTCTCCGGGAGACATTTTCCTCCCTAGTGGCAGGTGCCACCGTCACCTCCCGAGGAGCTCACCCAATTGCTTCTCAATAGGTTCAATAGAATGGACGAACAGTTTCAGAATTTGAAGAAAATGGTGGACGTGAAATCCACCCCGGAGGTTACTTTGCCAATCCTTCCGGTGATCCATCTTCCTCCCTCTGAAATGCCTACATATCGCAGGTACAATGGCACTGGCAACCCATTTATTCACCTCAAGGACTTCATGTATGAATCCTCCTATTGACAAAATGACCAGAGATCCCTGGCATACCTCTTTCGGAGATCATTGGATGGTCCTGCGCTAGAGTGGTTCTAGTCTTTGGAGTCCGACGAGGCCGAGAACTTTGATACGGTGCAAAGAAGATTCTTGCAAAAGTATCGGGATAGTGTCGGTCCCTCTCTTTCCATTACCGACCTAGTGGCCGAGAAAATGAAGCCCGACGAAAATTTTATCCGCTATGCCGACAGATGGAGGACCCTGACAGAAAGGATAAGAGATACCCTCTCAGAGCCTGAACAAGTAAAGATGATTGTGTCCAATGCAACCCCACAGTTCAGGCACGTCCTGGCCATGAACAAGCTTACCACAATGGAAGAGCTCTATGAAAGGGCCCGGTATATCTAGACCCTGTTAAAAGACTCCCCCATTATGCACATGTTTGAGCCGCCGAAGCCCAAGGTGGTCAGAAAGACAGGCACTGGTGTCCTAAGTGTAGCGACAGAAGGGGTTATGACAAATGAGCAGGTGAGTGCAGTCAACAATGCCAACTATGCACTCAACCCAAGGCCTCTACAAATGTCCCGACTTCCCCTCCAATAAGGTCCTTTCCCCTCTCATCCTCCACCCCAAAACAATCCACCCCAGAACAATATGCCTCAACCACTTCAACCACAGCAACAACCCTGACCCCAGCAACAACAACCGCCACCTCAGTATCACCAAGTTCCACCCCCAGGGAATTATGGCCCCCCACAGCAACAAAGGAGGCCGATTGGTCCCAAGAGAGCCTATTACCCACCATTGCTAGAAACTTTGACAGATATTTTTAGTGCCCTCATGGCCTCAAACACACTCATCCTACCCAGGGAAAGGCTCGCGTGGCCCCCGAATGTTGATACCTCTAAATAGTGCGTCTACCACAGGCAGCCAGGACACACAGTAGAGAACTGTTTCCAATTTAAAGATTACATCTACGATATGAATGATGAAGGTGGGATTGACTGGGATGAAATGAGGTGATACATCGTCACTCTCAAAGCCAGGAGACCTCCTCCTAGGCCACAGTTCCAGCAACAACAGCAACTACAACAGCAGCCACAGCAACAAGCACAACAACAACAACAGCCTCAGCAGGCACAATAATAACAGCCCAACATGGGCATAATCCAGAATCCATTGTCGGAGCACCAACAGCCCAATCACCAGGTCAACCCTATCTCCTCCTTCCCGAAAGTTGGGAGAGAGCAAGTGTGGCACCCAGAAAGTACCTCTATTCTTGCTACCGCCAACCCTATCGTCAGGCATCCCCCTCGCCTTCCCCGGGTAGCACCCCTCTCTCATCAGCCCGCATTACAACCTATAGTATCGCCTTCACCATTTCCACTACCATCACGCCCTCTCATTCGCACCCCTCCCATTAACTCACCAATGACCTGTCATCCAACACCCTCCACTATGCCCTCACACCCTCTCATATTCTCTCACTCCTCCATTTTGTCATCCACCTCTACTGCATCCACCCCTATGCCTTCCAAACCTCTTATCATCCGTCAACCGTACGCGACCCCGCCTATCTCCGCCATACCTCCACCAATGCCTTCAAAACCACTCATCACCCATCACCCATCTCAAAACTATTACCCATCTCAAGCCTTATCCACGTCCACTTTACCTCCATCTCCACCTTCCAAACCCCTTACCTTCCATAGCCCATATGATATCCCCTCTACCTCCACTATGCCTCCACCTGACAAACCCATCTTTAGAATTCCTGCTCCCATTGTTACCTCGACTTCATCAACCATTCCTCCACCGCTACCCCTCAAACCTCTATTAAAACCCACTGCTACCCCCATAAAGGTACAAAAGCTGCAGGCACTGGTGCTCCGGAGCGAAAGGATTTTTCACAGAGTTTTCCCCCAGAATAGTCAGAACCCCGATCAGGCTCAGTCAGAAAAGGACAATGGAGAACAACCAGAAAAGTCCATCCCTGGAACACAGTATGATTTGTTGAAACACTTGGACAAGACACCTGCTCGGATCTCCATTCTTGAGCTGCTTCAGAGATCCACATCCCATCAGGCAGCCTTAATGGAATATCTTCAAAAGGTCATGGTGAATGAGGACGTCCCTGTAGAGAAGATTTCGGCCGTTCTGACACCGACGGACACACAACCGGCTATTGTGTTCCACAACCACAAGCTCGCCCCCAAGGAAGCTCGAAAATATACGTTGTGTGTTTCAATAAAAATCAATGGAGTGTCCATACACCCATGTTTGGTGGACACTGGCGCACCCATAAATGTCATCTCCATGAGCACCCTTCAGTTACGTGGGGTCGGTGAGGAACAGATAAGACCATCCTCAATCACAGTCACAGCATATGACAACAGCAAAAGGCCACCACAGGGAATGATTATCTTGAAGGTAGAACTAGGTCATGCATCAGTGTCTACAGAATTCCATGTCCTTGACGTGGATCCCACATTTAAGGCTATATTGGGTCGCCCCTATATTGAAGTCATGGATGCTGTACCCTCCACCAACCACCAATACCTAAAGTTCCCATACAATGGGAGGATTATTAAAGTGGTCAGCACGCCTGTCCTTCATACAATGGATGTTGTTAACATCTCTTTGCCATCTGTTTGGCCGTCTCATCGGCCCATATTGTCACTACTGGATGTGTATGACATGTCACGCATTGCGCCAACATCAAAGAAGCCACCTTCAGTACCGATGTCACCTCTCCCTCCCCATTCTAAAGGATGGGAGGTAATGAGAAACATCGGCTATCAACAAGGCAAACGCTTGCGCGCGCAATTGCAAGGAAGGCTGAAACCACTAAAGGAAATAAGGTTGAGCCACAAATTTGGCCTAGGCTTTAAAGGACCGCTCGAGGCGGAGTGGAAACCCCTCACGTGGACCCTGTCCTCTCACTTCAAGAAGGGGCCCATTGTTCAGATGGGGGATTACCCGCAAGAAACGCATGAGGAATCGCATGTTATATACTTGGCTGAAAGATGTTCAAGGGCCGCGAAGAGAGGCAAGATCAAAGATCCGAAATGCGAATGGAGTAAATGGTTCGACATACAAGATATTTCCATTGCGCTAGAAAGAATGTTCTCGCCCTCGCAGGTGGAAGGGCCGCCATTGATCTCTGAAATGCCAGGGAATATCACTACTATTGTCAGAATAGCAAATCATCCTCGTCAAGAGGACTCTGTCACCAGCGGATCCTCATCCGTCATCAACATTGCCATCGACGGCTCGTTAGCCGTCATCTTCTCATTTCACTCACCTCAGCCCTCGTTGTTGTCTTCTTCCTGGGCCAGACGGTTGTCTGATGACCTTCCTAGGCCCCCTTCTCTACTCATATACTTACACGGGTTTCTTAACCCGCGCCAGGTTTTCAATCATGATTTGTTCTAAGAACCTCCCGACCCTTTAGCCATAATCACCTTTCACCATCCTCCGATTTCTTTTCATTATTTTGTCATCAAAAACGAAAATGAAAAAAAACGTCAATTTTTAAACTCCTCAACAACACATCATTGTTGAGGAAACCTCCTGCATCTCCCACAAGTGTGTCCCGCCCTGCGGGCCACCCATCCAAGGTCCTATGAGCGACCTTTTTTACCCCTCCTCTGAGGGGTCTTTCCCTGTACATTCTTCACCATCCCCTTCAGGCTTTTCTCCTTCTGTAAATAATGTGAGTCAAGTTAGGAATAATAAGTCAAGGGTAGTACCCAAAAGGAAATTCAAGGGTAGGCAGATCCCCCCGTCGATTCCTTCTAGATTTAGCCACTAGGTGTCAAGCCCTTCTATCCATCCCTCAGTTGCTAGAAAATCCCATCCAACTATCGGAGATAGAATGTGAGGGCAATTGTGCGATTGATGAAGGATATGGGGTTTATGAGATCACCGATGAACAATACCCTACTAGAGATGAGGATGAAGAATATGAGGACGTGGCCGATGCATATGCTAGTGGGATGAGGAGATTCGACGAGCCGTCAGCCACCGTAGAAGAGTCCACCAAAGAAATTAACTTGGGAACTGAGGATGACCCTAGGATCGTCCTCATAAGTGATAATTTGCCATCATCTGAAGAAGAGGCATTAATTGAAGTTCTCAAATAGTATAGGGACACGTTTGCATGGAGCTACGAGGATATGCCGGGTTTAGATTCCACCTTGGTTGAACATCGCTTAACTCTAAAATCAGGGTCCGTCTCGGTAAAACAAAGCTTAAGGCGTTTCCACCCTCAGATGGCTTTAAAAATTAAAGAAGATGTCGACAAGCTCCACAAAGCTGGGTTCATTAGAGTCATCCTTTATCCTCAGTGGGTGGCGAATATTATCTCGGTCATGAAGAAGGATGGAAAAGTCAGGATTTGCATCAACTTCCGGGACCTTAACCGCGCGTGTCCAAAGGATGATTTTCCCTTGCCTCACATTGATGTGTTAATTGATAACACGGTAGGTTATAAGACCCTCTCATTTATGGATGGATTTTCGGGATATAATCAAATTCGTTTGGCAGAAGAGGATCAGGAGAAGACGTCATTCACTACACCATGGGGAACATATTGTTACGTGGTCATGCCATTTGGATTAAAGAATGCTGAAGCTACTTACCAGAGAGCTATGATGGCCATATTTCATGACATGATGCATATATATCTGGAGGTGTATGTGGATGATTTATTGGTGAAATCAAGAATCAGGATGGAACATCCGAAAGTTTTGGCTAAGGTGTTGTAAAGATCAAGGGAGTTCCAATTGAAAATGAACCCGAAGAAGTGTGTGTTTGGCGTATCATCGGGTAAATTACTGGGTTTCATTGTGAGTAAAAGAGGGATTGAGATAGATCCCAACAAAGCTAAGGCCATCAGGGATATGCCGTCTCCCAAAAATTTGAGGGAAGTTCGAGGTTTAATTGGGAGGCTACAATTCATCCGTCGGTTTGTGTCTCAGCACTCATAAAGGTGTAGACCTTTCTATGAGTTGACCAAGCCAGGAGTAGAATTCCATTAGGATTCTAAGTGTCAAAGGATTTTTGAAGGGTTAAAGAAATACCTGGCTAATCCACCCGTTCTCATTCCAACCAAACTAGAAAAACCTCTGATCCTTTACATCTCAGTCTTGGATGACTCCATGGGAGCCGTCCTCGCACAAGCCGATGAAGAAGGCAAGGAACGGGCCACCTATTACTTGTCCAAACTCCTCAATTCTTGTGAACAGAAGTACACAGCCATGGAGAAAACCTGTGCTGCCCTCGTTTGGGTAGTGCAGAAATTGAAACACTACTTCTTCGCTCATGAGGTCCATTTGATCGCCCGCATGAACCTTATCAAGTTCCTCCTAGAAAAATCCGTCCTTACTGATAGGCTAGCACGCTGGCAGAGTTTCTTTTCTCAGTTTGACATCACCTACATCCAGCAAAAGGTAATTAAAGGTTATGCTATAGCCGAGCATCTCGCTCATCATCCTCTCCCCAAGTTCGATCCTATCCAATCAGAGTTTCCAGATGATGAACTAATGTCCGTCACTCAATTCGATGAGCCAATGTGGACGTTATATTTTGATGGAGCTCTGAATTCTCAAGGGAAAGGTATCGGCATTATCCTTCTGACGCCCGAAGGCGTTACTATCCCAGAGGCATTTCATCTCGTGTTCCCAGTCACCAACAACATTGCTGAATATGAGGCTCTTCTAGCTGGTCTGGAACTAGCCCATTCTTTCTATATCACCGAATTACGAGTTGTGGGTGATAGTCAACTTGTTATCCGCCAGGTGCTAACTAAATATCGCACCCTCGATCCCAAGCTCAAGCCTTATCAAGAGCTGGTCTCCGTTTATGCCAAATTGTTCACCAAGCTAATCTTTGTTCATGTTCCTCGCGAACAGAACATTCTGGCCGATGCCCTCGCCTCCTTGGCGTCATCTTTCAAATTCCCTTTAGGTGCATGATCTAAATCCATCACCATCTACAAACGCCTCATCCCTACTGTTCATGATCCTTACCTCTTAAAAATCAAAGAAAGAGTCCTATGAAAATTTCAGGAAGAAGAAATTCTTGAGAAAAGGGAAGTCATGTTGGCAGAATTTGAAGAAGAACTGGCTGATGAGGAGAAACATTGGTTCTACGAAATTGTCAAATATTGCAAAGATCAATCTTATCCTGAGGGAGCCACCACAGAAGATAAGAAAGTCATAAGAAGGGTGGCCCAGAAGTACACCTTGGTTGGAGGTCTACTCTATAGGAGGAGCCTTACTGGAGTTATATTAAGGTGTCTTGATGACGATGAGGTCTGAAAATGCGTAGAAAAAGCACACTCAGGTGTGTGCGGTGGCCACGTAAATAGCCAAATGCTCGCTAAGAAGATCATTAGGCAAGGCTTTTACTGGCCCACTATGGAAGAAGATTGTACTGTCTATGTCCGTCGGTGTGTCAAGTGTCAGCTTCACGCTAACAAAATTCATTCACCATCTTCCTCACTTCATCCAGTATCCTCCCCATGGCCTTTCTCCATGTGGGCGTTTGACATCATTGGTCCCCTGGGAGATCCCAACTCCCTCACCAAGCAGAAGCATTTCATCCTCACTGACGGAGTACTTCACCAAATGGACCGAAGCCTAAGCTTACGCGAAAATCAAGGCATCAACAGTCAGAACATCCTCACCAGATTCGACATCCCGAGCACAATCGTCACCGACAATGGGCCACATTTCATTTCTCAAGACCTTCAAGACCTCTGCAAAAGGTACGCAAGTGCATTGCATCATTCATCACCTTATTATCAACAAGGTAATGGCCAGGCAGAGGCCACCAACAAAACATTGATCAAAATCATAAAAAAAACTTGCGAGTCTAGTAAATTCTCAGACTGGCCAGAAAAGCTTATCGAAGCTCTATGGGCCTATCGCACTTCAATCCGTACCCCCACCGGACAGACTCCGTTTTCCCTTACTTATGGGATGGAAGCGGTAGTCCCGTACGAGACCTTGATTCCTTCTCTCAGGGTACAATTGGATGAGAAATTTTCCCTCAAAGAACGTCGTAATTCACTCCTTGCCCAGTTGGAACTCTTAGATGAGAAGCGACTGGCCGCTGCCGAGCATGCACGTGTTTATCAAAATAGACTCGCTCATTTTTATCAAAAGAAAGTCATTGAGAGAAAATTCAAAGTTGGCGAGATGGTTGTAAAAAGAATTTTTGTCAAACCTGGAGGGTCGCGTTCTAAACTTTAACCCAATTGGGAAGGACCATATGTGGTTCAAGCCGTGTACCCTGGCAATGCCTACAAGCTAGTCAATGCCGAAGGGACCGAGTTATCCCACCCTTGGAACGGGCTTTATCTTAAGAAATACTACCCTTAGATAAGTGTAACAACCGGCATGATATGAGGGCCATCGGAGCTAGAAATTCACTCTTCGGTCTTTGTAGTCTAACTCAGGGTTAACCTGCGCACACTCTCACATACCGTTTTTGGGATCAAGCGAAGCGGAACTCGAGGGAAGTTTCAAAAAAAAAAAGGAGAAGAAAAAAAGAGAGAGTGCCTAGTGTTCATCATGCAGTCAAGTCTTTGCATATGTCCTTCATGTAGGTTAGGACCCATTAAGACTCGGTAGGTCTCGGGTCTTGACTCGCCAGAACCGCGGAGATTCCTATCCATGCCGGCTTATGCCCACTAAAAGAACGCAACACGCACGCACACAGCTGTTTTAGCCAAAAAAATTGGTAGTATTGCTTATTATGGGGCTGTACTCGAAGGTCTCCAGAAAAATCGTAATCTTTGTTCTTTTCTTTCTCGACCCAATGAGACAGTCGGCGCCCTTAAAACGCTGAGCATAAGGGAACCAAAATACCATACCCTGAAGGCGAGAGTATGATTTATCTCCTCGAACTCGAGTCAGAGCATGAGAAGAGGGCAGTGTCCCCACAGGCATACAAGATGGATCCTTACATATCAAATCATCATGCCTCCTTCAAAAAAAAAATCCAAAGTCAGATGAAAGCCTGGCCGTGGCCGTGCCTAATTTCAATAGGCGAGACCCCTCAAAACGAAAGCTAAATTCCACAAAGGGGCAACGTAATTCTGTTCGAGGTCTGGTACGAAATCGCCCAAAAGGGAGAGGTCGAGTAGGTCCCAGTTAGCTCGTCGGGTTAACGGTTTTACCGGTCCTCTCGGAAGGTTTACCCCACTACTCTTCTTTCTCCTCTCAAAGATGAAAGCTCAGTGGAAATCCCGAAAGGCGCATCCTGCTAAGGCAAGCAGCCTCGTTTTAGGAAAACACACATACAACTGTCCACTTCGAAAAGCGAAAGCCATCACCACGAAGGAGTCTCGGTGTTTCTGGCCAGTCAAGACCTCTATCTACTACCTCGGTGGTTTCTTACTTCAACCTCGGCCTTGGGTCAATGCAAGCGCGTCACCAATAGGTGCGACGGCATTTGATTTTGAGTCAGTGTCGCGCGGTTGGCCGTTGGGGTTCCAAGGTGTTACATCATATACCATCTAGAGTTGTGAGGAAAATAGACCCGGGTCGGGCAAATCTTTTACCTCGAACACTCCTTCGGTGTATCCTTGCGGTCGGAAGCAACTGGGAGCCTAAGCATGACATGACAATTTTGTCATCAGGTTAAGTCTTAACCGGCAGGATTATCACTTGAGGAGTCTAGGGGCCCAAATCAATCTAGATGTGTCCACATGATACTTGGGGGGTTAGTAAGAAACCATGTCTTCATAAGAGTCAGGTGCCATAAGAATGGTCACGAGGCATTAGCTATCTCACAAAAAAAAATGTAGTGGCCCTCGAAAGACGCCGTCAGGTGAGTCCCCAAGTGGAAATTCTTTTGGAGCATGTTAACCCCGCATTACGCTACTTAAGAACGATTCAAACACCCCTGATCCAAAAACCATACCGGTTGTAATAAAAAGTGTTTTTCAAAAAATAAAAAATAAAAAAATAAAATAAAGTAAAAAACACAACACAAAAAAATATATCATTACAAAACAAAAAAAAACAAAAAAAAATTGCATCCGTGTGATCTCATTTGTGTGCTACATTCTATTCCCATTTGCGTGCCCGTGTGTCGCATTCATTATCTTTATTCTTGCCTTAATTGATAAAGGCTTGGCCCCTTGACCCGTTATCAAGAATAGTCAAAACAAACATTTGCTTGTCGAGCAAGGGGCCAAGTCAGAATGGAAAAACTGACTTGTTTTTATTGAGCAATGTATACAGGATTGAAAAGCAGGAACGAAGGCAAGAGATAGGAAACTGAATATTCCTTCATTTATTTCCTTATAGAAATTGTACATCAAGTTCCACCCTCTCTCTCAGTGTTACCCCTTTCTCCACTCCCCAGGCGAGGAACCTCGGAGGGTGTTGCTAAACCATGCAAGATGGAACCTCTACTGCTCTGTACCCCCTTTCCCGTCTCTGCTCCCCGTCGATCGACAGGGGTGGCAAAGAAGCTACTAACACGAAAACCACGCTCTCGTGCTCTTCGCTATCACTCTTCGCCATCTCTTAGCCACTGTTCAGTAAGACCGAGGCTGGTTCAGAGTTCAAACAGTTGGGCCTCCATGGCCCTTTGCTCCTCTCTCTCAGCCAATCTGTCGGCTCTCTCTCTTCCGGTGACTTTCCCTTTCCGCGCGCTCTCTCTCTGTCCTCCCTCTCCAACTGAAGGGTGATCCTCAGCTCCACGGCGTCCCGAGAAGAGCCATCGTCTGGACGATGCCGTAACTCTTCCTCCAGTTTCGCTATTCTGGCTTCCCCATGCGCAATGCGATCAAGTGCATCTTGAACCTCTTTCGTCTGCCATAACCATCATCTCAGATATGTGGAGGCACGAATAAGTAAAATTCAATGACCAGACTCTCACCTGTGTGGAGAGCATTCCTTCTGCCTCCGCAGCTCGCTGCGTAGTATGAGCAAGCTGCTCATGAAGCAAATCGAGTTCGGAAGTGGGGATCCATAAACTGGAAGAAACGCCATCCGCCCCCATTGCTGAGGAGGCCGCATCAAGCTGGGCGCGCTGCAACACACATAAGGTGACACTGAGGACCTAGCACCAGGAATCTTGGTCTATGATCGTGTGTATGTAGGCTTACCGAAGAACTCAAGGCGGCGCGAGTATCATGTAACTGCCGCTCCATGCCTATCAAGCGCGCTTGCAGGTTCGCTATCATAGTGTCGCGAACATCCTGTGGCCAGGGCATAGGTCAACATACAAAAAATAAAAAAAATAAAAAAATATTGTTCACCTCCACGGTCCCTTCGAGATGAAGTCGCTCTGCATACATCGCATTATAGAGGCGCAGATAATCCTCGCTGTCTTGAGCATGTGACTCCACGGGAGTGCCACCCCGTTGCCAGTCCTCATATTGCTTGGGGAACCGCACTCTCCAATCAACGGAGGTCGCCGGGCCACGCGTCTTCCTCCCGACACGTGGTGTTGTAGTCATGTCCAACTATTCTTGGGCGAGCCCTAGAGTCCTCATGGCCAATCGTAGCTGAAGTGGCTCGATTTTGTTCAAACAGTGCATCCAGAGGTCGCATCCGAACCGAACACAGCTAGTTATGACCCATGGCTGATCGGCGTCAGTCATGCCTGCATAAGGCCTCCAGACCACCTAGGTCAGGTCACACGCATCTTCTTAATACATAAATAAAAAAATGAAGAAAAAGAGAAAAAGATGATAATGAAATAATAATCACCATCGCTGCGGGGAACTCTTACAACTCACACCTTAACACCATCAGCTGACAGGATAGGGGGGCTGGGCTCGTGATAGGCTACCACCGCCTCGCCAGCAGCACCGCCATCGGTCGCTAATGTCGGGCTTTTCCCATTGGGAGGTAATAATAGCTCCACAACTGCACCATCATGTGTTGTTAACATCATCAAAAAAAAGTTAAAAAAAAAAGACAACAAAAAAAGAGAGAAGCAGGATACCTGGATGAACGGCGTGAAACCACTCACTGTTACCTCTCTGTCTGCCCTTTCAGACAGACCCGCGAATAGATGCGCCAACATGGCTGCTCCCCAGGCATATCGTCCCACTTTCTCAGGGTCTATCAGGAATTCTAAGAAGCGGCAATGAATGTTGTCTCCTTTCGAGCCCAGTAACAATTTCCCCAACAGGAATAAGAGGAATCTCCTCAAATCCATGTTGACCCTCTCCCAATTGCTCGCATCTACGCAGTAGACAGCGCGGCATCCTCTTACAGTCCTCTCCATGAACTCTTCCGAGGACTCGTCATTACGAGGACGAACATTAGTAAGCCCCAGTGTCTCCATGATAGGCGTCTTGGCTATGGACCTGTTCTTGCGATCATCTAGGTCCACCGCTAGTAACCTCTGGGCAGCCTCTCTATAGTCGGAGCACGTGATACCGGTCAGTGCCTCGCCATCCACTTTCAGCCCCGTAATTCGGACCACATCTTCCAGGCTGGGCACCATGTGCCCCCAAGGCATCAAGAAGGCATGGCTCATTGGATCCCACCTTTCACGCAATGCTTGGACGAGAGAGAGGTCGAGCTTGATCGGCTCAATCCGGAGAAAGACTCCAAGCCCCATCACATCTAGCCTAGCCTTCTGAAAATCCGAGAGACCTCTGTATGCTGCCACTACTAATTCCCATGAAGTATGTGATTTCATCACATTCTGCGCATACACAAGGAATGGAGAGGGGTTTTTGTCAAAAGAGAAAAATGAAGAAAGAACTAGAAGATCAGGCAAGAAAACTCAGCTTACGAGTTACATTTGGGTCCTCTCACTGAAGTGCCCTTCGAGGTCCGAGAGTTTCCTAACTGCTACCGCTGGACCTACTTCTCTTCGAGGAGTGGGAAGATTCGCCCTCCATTTTGAACCTTAGAACTCTTAGTTCCTCCGCTTCCGTGGAAACTTGTACTCTTCGAGTTGGCTCTCGATGCCCCTGGAAGAACGAACGAGGGAGGTATTTATAGAAATGGGAGAAGTGCGAGCCAAGACTGCCTCCATCATTGTTAACAAGAACCCTCGTGATAGGACACCTTCCTTGCGGTCCCATGTGTCACTTCACCGCTCGCGCGGGATGATTGATTGGACATGGCGACTCTCTCCCTACGCAGCCTAGGGATGCCCCGTCATGTTGTAGAGATCGTCCGGGAAGATTGAAAGGTCGTCAAGGAAAAGGGGCTAGAGCCATCATTGTTGACTTCAGCGGCAGATTTTCGCGCGAAAGACGGTCGAAGCGAGATATGATTCCATGTTTTCCCGACAGAGTCTCGGCAAGCGCATCACATGGGAAGAATGTAATGGAGAAAAAGCGTAAGGAAGAAGGAACGCGCAAGAGAACAAATAAGCAACAGGAAACCAAATCACTCCATTCATAGGTCTACATAAACTATCATAAACATCACAGTCAGGAAAATCACAATCATGGAGAGGAGGCATGTATGCTAGCTCTCCAACTCTCGCCATCACCTTCACACTCATCCCTCTAGGTATCCCTCTCCTCTCCTCTAAGGTGAGGGTCCCTCAGGGGCCGCCTGGAACTCCGTGAAGCAGTACCCGCCTCACCCCGTGATACCTGCTCCACAGCGGCGGCTCACTGCTACTCCCCTGGCACGGCAAAAAAGCCATCGACAGAAAGATGGCCGGACTGGCGGAGTCGCGCCCCGAACTCTCGTGCTCTCTCGTAGCGCGTCTCCATGACTTCTAGTCTCTGCTCCATCACTCAAAGGGCTAACTGGAGCTCTCTCACCTGGGCCTCCAAAGCCTTCCTCTCATCCCGATCCTACTGTCGCTCAGCCCTTCTTTCCTCCCTCTCCTTCTCCCTCTCCTCTCTCTCTCTACCTCTCTCCTCGCCACCTGGAGGAGGACCCTTAACTCCAGGATGTCTGGAGACGGCCTCTCCTCTTCGTGACGCCGCAGCTCTGCTATGGTTGCTGCCCAAGCATCACACTCCTTTTCAGCCCGGGTCACGCGGGCCACTGCACTGGCAAGTTGCTCCCGGAGGGAGAAGATCTCCAGAAAAGGAGCTTGAGAGTTGGAAGATGATTCGCCGGCCATCCCTGCCATCGCCGTCTGCTGGGCACGCTGGAATAGGCAAACAATAGCTATCGGCTAAGCCCCATGTTAAAAAAAAGGACTCTGTTTTCACCTCTGTCCGTCTCCCGAGCTGAAGGGGCCCCACGTGGCTCTCCCTGCACTGTCGCAGGTAGTCGGCACTCCCCTGCACAGGCACGTCACCTCGCTGCCCGTCTGGGAACTGAGCAGGGAGACGTATGCGCCAGTCTTCAAGTTTTGCCTTACCGCATTTTTCTCCCCGGACGCGATTCGGCTCATCCGCACTCGCCCACTCATCAGCCAAGCCCGGGATCCTTGTCATACCCTACGCATCAAAAAAGGAAGGGCCACATCATTAACAACAACAAAAAATGCGTCTCCTGTCGAAGACGCGTTCATCATTCAAGGGTAACACTCTCCGAACCCTCTTCTCCCTCTCTACTTGTTCGCTACAAAACTAAAAGAAATTAAAGATGTAGAGATCAAGGAGCTTACTGGGCCGTGCTCACCTCCCTCCACGTCTTCGGGCCCCTCGGGCCCCTCAATAGCCAAAAGAGGCCCTTCCTCTTCCGTGGCCGCCTCTTCGTGCTCGTGCACGACCCTCCTTGGGTGAGGAACTTCTCACCCCCCCCTTTTCCTCCACCACGGTTCGACCCGCCGTATTCCATAGATCAAGGATGGGAGAAGATGAAGCAAGGCGAGCAAATCTTGGGAGAAGAAGGATTGTTTGTAGGCGAGGTGAGGAAGAAGAAAGGCCGCCCTACGGTTCTCGGTGGTGTAAATTTGAATTCAAAAGATTAGAACGCGTCTTCGCGCCTAGATGCCTCTCAAAAAAAAATAAACAAAAACCCAAACAAAAACCAAACAAAAATAAAAAAAATAATATATATAATAAATAATTAAAAATAAACAAAAAAGAGAACACCTTTGCACACAACAACTCCACATTTTATTTCATTAAAAATAGAGTGAGCTACATCAGGGGTTTAGACACTTCGGGTCTTAACTTCCCCAGTACAGTTACATAAGTCCTCCACAGCTCGCGTTCTTCCTCTACATGCACTAATGCCTTTCCCGGAATGCTCATCTTCCATGACACTTCGATGGCCTTCACTCCCTTTGCATCTTCTTCCGTGCCTAATTCTCTCTTCTTCAAAGGAGCGATGCCAGGTAACGACGGGAACAAGTGGCGGGGAAGGCCGATTTGAATGCAGCACCGATGTGCGTTGTAGAGAACAAACTCGGTCGCGCTAATGAGTTGGAGTTCAGCTTCAGTGGAAGACCTCGTAAGGAGCTCGCGTGAGAGTAGACATGCCGGTGCACAAGTGAAGAAGCTCTGCGTCATAGTTCTAAAGTGGGACCTCTAGTCTTCACGTTTCCTCAGCCACAGAACGTGGTTCACTATATTACCACCAAAGCCTAACACATCGGCTATGTGGTAGAGGGGGCTTTGTTGAAAGATCTTCGAGGCAGTTGGCATCCCCCCACGGTGATCAAATTTGAAATGTAAATCAACCGAGCAATTCAGAAGAAGCGCGCAACCAAAAGGAGGCTTACCCATGCTGGAAGCAGTGAGGCCACTGTAAAGGTAAGCAAGGACGGCAGGTCCCACCCTTTTGCCATTCCAAATTCCGTAAATGGCGCTTAGCTGATCTTCCTCCATTATGTTATCGGTATAAGGGAATAAGAGAGCACCTGCCAAACAAACTGTGAATCCCTTCATGATTTCCTCCAAACGATCATCATATGATAATCCTCTCAGGGCATCTATGACCCATTCCGTGAGCTTTTACAGGTTAATTCCCTTCTGAGTCTGGACGTTTCTAACGGCACCAGACGGCATGAAACTTCTGAGGACATCCTCGGAAGTCACTTTCTCCAGCATCGGCATGAGCTTTATCCTGCCATCCCTTTTGAATCTTTTCAACCCAAGCAGGAGTTCCACCTCCTCTAGAAGGATGGTCGTCTCGAAAGTGGGAAAAATGAAAGTGTGAGTCTGAGGATGCCAGATCTCCACCAGTGCACCCATAGCCGCCCAGTCCATGCGAATCTTTTCGTAATACTTGGCGTGAACCAAGAGCCTCTGAAGATGCCACCTCGAAATTATGGCCCTCATGCCGATAGAGATGTTGGAAGTTAAGTTCGAAAGTCACGGCAGTTTAGAGAATTTCCTCGGGCCTGCGAAGAGAGGGTACGGCTGGAAAAGAAGAAGAAAAAGAAAGGGGGAAGGAGGTGAAAGAGATGTCGTACGAGAAATTTGAAATGAATCAACTCACCATGCGCGATTGGATCAGCCCACTCAGATGTCCTTCGAGGTCGGAGAGCCGCCTGAATTTGCTGCTGGGCCTGCTCCTCTTCATAGGGCGGGAAGACTCGCCTTCCATCTTGAAGAACCCAAGATTCTTCTCCTCCTCCCCTTAAGCTTCAAAGCCCTCCTTTGTACATTTGGTTGAACTAGTCAAGGGGGGGGCACTTATAGGAAGGGAGGGGTGTATAAGCCAGAATGCGTCACATCAATGTCGAGTCGTCGTCGTTGACTTCAGCAAAAGGTATTTTGTCTTGATCTCCCTTGTACTGTGGTGCAACTCTACTGCTTTTAATAATGTTGATCAGTGCAGGTTTCACTAATGGACGCCATCATCCCATCGTGTGCCACCATTCGGTAACTAGTCCCACCATGTCATGCATTGTATTATATGATATTTACGCTATTAGAACATGTCAAGGACCTTGCGACCTGAACGGATCTTAAATTTGAGTTCCCCTTCAACAAAAACAGTGATAATTTCAGAGGAATTTGGGTTGTACTGATAGGCCATTAAGTTGCGAAAGTAAGGGGACGATGGTTCCATTCGACGAGTTGGTGCGTGGATAAACGGGTCCCGACTCAGTATCAACTCACCGGATCGGTATCCTGACCCATTCTTAACAACTTGATAATATTATCCTTGGCTATTTTCTATTTTAATTTATTTAAGTTTTCCTTTAAACCCAGCATGCATTCATGTATGACTTTGATTCCATTGCGGAGGATCATTCAAAGTAATTCGATTGTGAAGACCACTGTGCTCCAGTTCTTACAAATATGAGATATTCTACTCCGAATGAAACACTGAGCTTCCTTGAGACGGCCCTATGCTGTTCTTTCGAAAGAGACCCTTGTTTGGACTGATCCTCAAATATTCCTTTACTTTTACTCCATTTGACCCACCTTGGCCGCAGCACTTCCACATTGGCTGGTAACCGCTCCCCAAAGGTGAAACCTGCAGGTTTACGACCCAGGTACTTCCACACAGAGAAGTTGGTCTCTTTTTCTACTTGTGCCTGAGCCCACATTTTTCCCTCCCTTGTTTGATTTCCGTCCAAGCAATTGTTGAATTCGGAAGACCTTCTTCAAGCTCGTCTCATTGAAAACTCTGAAAACATTCCAAATTATAATGTTGAAAGCGTGTCTCATCACACCTTGGCATCAACTTTTCCGTCCATTCTCACTCCATTCCACTTCACTTCAATGCCATTCCACTACGTGTCACTCCCTTGCAAAGCAGACGCCAAGGCGGGGCAGCTATAGACACGATATTCCTGACATCATCTTGAGTAAATCTCATATTACCATATGACGCCCCGCAGTGGCTTTCACATGTTGAATCACTTGAGTGCTCCCCTTTCTTTCCTTTTACCTTTTGAGCAGGGGAACGTGACGCTTCTTTGGGATCCGAGCGGAAGCCACCTCACTAAGGAAATCGTGCAGCACGCAGACGGCGCCGCTCCCAACCGGACGCTCCGGAAGAATCCAAACACGAAGACGTCTAACGGTTAGACGCCGACGGCTTTTCGGGGCCGATCCGGCAGAATTTCTTTGAGGCGTCTAGGTACCTGGACGCCTCACTGTGTCTCTTTGAGGTGTCCAGGAGTCTGGACGCCTCACTTGCAGGCCTGTCCTTTGAGGCATCCAGGTACCTGGATGCCTCACTGCTTAGACACACGGATGGTGCCGATCCGCCGCTCGATTTGATGTTTCAAAAAAATCCAAAAGATAAAAACGTCTTGTCAATTAGACGTGCCCTTCGTAAGTCACAGTCACGCGCCGAAATCACACGCTTTCTCCACTATATACGACTTTCGGCGGCGATTCGATGGGTGAAAATGGGCGCGTCTAGGGCCCCGGACGCCTCATCATTGAGGCGTCCAAGAGCCTGGACGCCTCAATAAATATGGACGCCTCAATAGTGAGGCGTCCAAGAGCCTGGACGCCCCAATCAGCTTTTCTTCTATAAATAGAGGACCCCCTCCCTCGAAGGGAAGGGGCTTCAGATCCGACAGAGGAAGGAGAGACTCTATTGGATCTCATTTCTAACCTGTGGGGTTTTGCAGGGGGAGGTTCTGCTGACTTCTCGGGTGCCCGCGTTTGCGAGAGGAAGGCTAGCTCCATCCGTTCTGCTTCCACGTCATCCCTACGCTGCCGAAGCTCCGCCGAATCCCACCATCGGCATCTTCAATAAGTCACTCTCTCCCCTTCTCTTTTGCCATTTCTATTGCATGCATCATCCCGCCATTTGTCATCTCCCTTCATAAGAGAGATCCGTTTTGCACGATCCTCCATTCATCATAGTATTTTCCTCCTACTCGTGTCTGAGAGGGGTTTAAAAATAACACCAACTAGGTGTGTGTCCCGCTATGCTTTCACCGTTTTTCATTATAATGGACTAATACTACACTGTCATTTTTTCTGATCCACTTGTTATCTGTCCGTTTCTTCTTTTGCAAGGGTAACCAAGGAAAGCCCTCTCCATCGGCCGACCGAAGGGAGAGGAAGAAGTAACCAGCCATTTCCCGCTTTTGAGGTAAGCGCGATCACTCTTCTTATTTTGGGGTCTCCGGCCCCTGGCGATCACATCATATCCTCGAGGCCGAGGCGAGTCAGTTCCCGCAATGGCCGTTTAAATTTCTGCTATTTATATCCTATGTTATCCTTATATCTTCTATATTCTCGAGGCCGCGACGAGTCACTTCCCACAATGGCCGTTTAAATTTCTGTCATTATATCATGTTATATTCTCATACCCTCTATATTCTCGAGGCCGCGGCGAGTCACTTCCCGCAATGTCGTTTAAATTTTGTCATTTATATCTTGTGTTATCCTCTATCTGCTCATATTCTCGAGGCCGCGGCGAATCACTTCCCGCAATAGCCGTTTAAATTTCTGTCATTTATATCCTGTATTATTCTCATATCTTCTCATATTTTCGAGGCCGCGGCGAGTCGCTTCCATCAATGGATGTTTAAATTACTATCATTTAAATTCTGCACTTTTCCATCCCCCGAGGTCGCGGAGAGTCATTTTCTGCTATGGCCGTTTAATCCCCATATCTTGTTTCGCTATATCTGTTCTGCACGCCCCGCCGGAGTAATCTCCCGTGGTGGTCCCTCCTCTTCTCTCTTTTTCTGTGTCACAGCAAAATGATCCCCTGCGCTCCGCTTCGTCTCCTCCGACATTCCGCGTGACGTCGCTCACATTGTGTTTTATTGATTTCGTCGTTTTCCGTATCTTCTGTCTTTTTGTAGTAGGCGACTATGGCGTCGAGGCGGAGGACTAGCTCTCAGCAGGGACAGTCGATAGAGGAGCAGGAGGAGCAGAGTAGAGTGCCACCAACTGCCACTCAGGTAGGGGATGCAGCGAGCGTCTCAGGGGCAGCGGATTTCTTTCGGAGCATGTTTCAGTTCATGTCTCAGCAGTTTGGCGGTGATGCTGGTGAGGGCTCGTCGTCTAGGGGTGGACCTAGTCGTGCTGTGAGGGACTTTTTGCAGTTCCATCCACCCTATTACGATGGCCAGCCAGATCACGATGTGGCCAGGAGATGGCTTGATGAGATGGAGAGAGTGTTCAGTTCCATGAACTGTGTCAAGGAGGACAAGGTGATGTTGGCCTGTAACCAGTTGCAGGGTACAGTTCGAGATTGGTGGTCTTCAGAGTGGAAGACATCCTTTCTGTCTCGTTCACTACAGCAGATTGCGTGGCAGGACTTTGTGAGGTTCTTCAAGCGTACCTATTGCCCATCCTATGTTGGTACGTAGAAGATGCGTCAGTTTCTGGAGCTGGTTCAAGGTGACATGTCAGTGTTGTAGTATAGGGCTCGGTTTGTTGAGTTAGGCCGCTATGCTCCCCATATCATGGAGAATGAGGGGTTGAAGATCGAGCAATTTGTCCAGGGTTTGAGGCAGGATCTGAGGCACCTTTTGATGGCGAATGCTGCTACCGATTTGGAGACAGCTTCTCGTGTGGCGGCAACACTTGAGCTGGATATGCAGGAGATCCGAGGGCAGGTTGGCCAGGGGCAGTCCCAGTCAAGACGTAGCCAGCAGGCGGCTACCCAGCAGCAGGGCACCTTTCAGAATGCCACAGGGAGTTCAGGAGCATCAGTGCCGGCGGCGTCAGCGACAGGATATGCGACTTTTGGCTCGAAGGTTAAGAAGTTCTTCAAGAAGAACTTTGGAAAGAAGCGCAAGGATCAGAGGCAGGCGTCTTCAGGCAGTGTTCAACAGTCGATTCCTTATCAGCGTCAGGGATCAGTTGGTGGTTCGCGGGGGTCGTGTCCCCGGTGCGGCGGTTCGCATCAGCTGAGGCAGTGTACGGTGCCAGTGATTTGTTTCAGATGTGACTAGGTAAGGCATATGGCACGTGACTGTCCTTCGAGGCCGCAGCAACAGCAGTACCCTCAGCATCAGCAACCACAGCAGCAGCGTCAGCAGTAGGGGCAGTATCCGCCACTACCCCGGTCAGCGAGTGTGGACAGCCAGATGTCTCGACACAATATTACACACATGACTAGGGCAGAGGCAGAGGCGTCACAGCTTGTGGGAGGTACTGTTATTATTTTGGGTTGCGTAGTTCGAGTTTTGTTTCATTCTGGCGCGTCGCATTCGTTTATTTTGGAAGATTTCGCGCTGAGTATTGAGGAGCCGGTGACCCAGTTATCTTGTGATTTGGCGGTAGAGTTGCCTACTGGTGATTTTATGATCACCCCGTATTGCTTTGAGAAGGTACCTGTGTGGGTGAAAGGGCGGAACTTGCCGGCTAGGCTTTATGCGTTACCGCTTCAGGATTTCGATGTGATCTTGGGCATGGATTGGCTCGAGGCTCATCATGCCTTGGTGGATTGAGGCTCGAAGAAGGTTTATTTCCGACAACTTCGAGGACCCGCCTTCTATTTTCAAGGTATTAGGTCTTCCTCTTCCCGCTTTCTTATTTCGACTATTAGGGCTCGTCGTTTGCTTGATGCGGGTTGTCAGGGTTTTCTCACTTCTGTGGTCGTGGTGGGCCAGTCGGAGCCGGATGTGGAGGACATTTCGGTGGTGTGCGAGCTTCCCGATATTTTCCCCGAGGACCTACCTGGATTACCTCCCCAGGGGGAGATTAATTTTGTGATCGATGTTGTGCCTGGTACGGGACCTTTGTCGAAGGTGCCTTACCGTATGGCTCCTGTTGAGTTGAGGGAGTTGAGGGCGCAGTTGCAAGAGTTGCTCGCCAAGGGGTACATTCCTCCTAGCTTTTCCCCTTGGGGTGCGCCAGTGTTGTTTGTGAAGAAGAAGGATGGTAGTCTGAGGTTGTGTATCGACTACCGGCAACTGAACGAGGTAACCATTAAGAACAAGTATCCGTTGTCACGGATTGATGATTTGTTCGACCAACTTCAGTCCGCGCGAGTGTTCTCACGGATTGATTTGCAGTCCGGTTATTATCAGCTGCAGATTCGAGAGTCTGATGCGGAGAAGACTGCGCTCAACTCGAGATATGGATACTACGAGTTTCTAGTGATGCTGTTTGGGCTCACCAATGTCCCTGCAGCCTTCATGGATTTGATGTAGAGGGTGTTCCGTCCTTACCTGGACCATTTCGTGTTCGTGTTCATGGACGACATCCTTATTTATTCGCAGTCTGTAGAGGAGCATGCGTATCATTTGAGGCTTGCGTTGTAGACTTTGTGAGATCACAAGTTGTATGCGAAGCTCAACAAGTGCGAGTTTTGGCTTCATGAGGTGCACTTTCTGGGGCATGTGATTTCTGGTGATGGTATTTCCGTGGATCCAGCCAAGGTCGAGGTAGTGATGCAGTGGCCGAGGCCAAGGTCCGTGACGGAGATTCAGAGTTTCTTTAGGCTTGCAGGGTATTACAGGAGATTCATCCAAGATTTTGCTCGTATTGTGGCCGCGATGACTAGACTTACGAGGAAGGATGTGTCGTTTGTCTGGACTGATGACTGTGAGCAGAGCTTCATGGAGCTTAGGAGGTTGCTCACCTCGGCACCGGTGTTGGTGTTGCCTTCTGGATCGGGAGGTTTTGTGGTGTGTACAGATGCTTCCGGGATCGGTTTGGGTGCTGTGTTGATGCAGCATGGTAGAGTTGTGGCGTATGCATCTCGATAGTTGAAGCCACACGAGGAGAACTACCATACCCATGACCTTGAGTTGGCGGCTGTGAACTTTACATTAAAAATTTGGAGGCACTATCTGTACGGCGAGAAGTTCGAGGTGTTCACTGACCATCAGAGTTTGAGGTATGTGTTCACTCAGAAGGGCCTTAACCTTAGACAAAGGAGATGGATGGAGTATATGAAGGATTATGACTTCACCCTATCTTATCATCCGGGCAGGATGAACGTCATTGCTGATTCCTTGAGCGGGAAGGTCGTGGTCAGTGCTTTGATGTTGAGGAAGTGGAGGCTCTGGGAACAAGTGGCATCCGTGTCGTTTAGGCTTAAGGTTCCCCGAGAGCCAGGGTCAGCTGTGCTTGCGAGCTTGACTGTCACACCAGCTATTCGTCGTCAGGTGACAGAGGCTCAGCGCGCAAACCCTGAGTTGCCCCGAATTTTGGCTATGGCTGATTTGGAATTCGGCGAGGACGGAGCTGTGAGATTCCGTGGCAGGCTATACGTCCTGGCCGAAGAGCAGGTGAGACATGCAGTGTTGCTGGAGGCTCGTGGGAGTTGGTACACTGTGCACCCGGGTGCGACGAAAATGTATCGGAACTTGAAGAGGCAGTTCTGGTGGCCTGACATGAAGAGGGATATTGCCGAGTATGTGGCCAGATGCCTAACCTGTCAACAGGTGAAGGCGGAGCAACGACCAGGAGGTACGCTTCAGCCCTTGGAAGTTCTCGCGTGGAAATGAGACCACGTGACCACAGATTTTGTGGTGGGATTGTCGAGGACTCCGAGTGGGTAAGATAGTATTTGGTTGCTAGTGGATAGGCTGACAAAGGTGGCTCGGTTGTTGCCGATCAAAGTTAGCTGGAGTGTGCCCAAATTGGCACGTCTTTATGTGGAGCGGATCGTACCTTTGCATGGAATCCCCATTTCCATCATGTTAGATCGAGATTCGTGTTTCACTTCTGGCTTTTGGAGGAGTTTCCAGCGAGCTATGGGCACCGAGCTAGCGTTTAGTTCAGCTTATCATCCTCAGGCTGATGGTCAGTCGGAGAGGACCATTCAAACGTTAGAGGATATGTTGAGATCCTGTTGCCTGGAATGGCAAGGGAGTTGGATTCACCATCTACCATTGGTGGAGTTTGCCTATAACAACGGTAATCATTCGAGCATTGGGATGGCTCCTTATGAGGCGTTGTACGGGCGACCGTGTCGGACTCCACACGATTGGTCTGAGGTTGTTGAGCATGTTGTGATGGGACTGGAGCTGGTGCAGCAGTGCATTGATGTGGTGCATCTGGTCTGTCAGAACATGTTGGTGGTGCAGAGTCGGCAGAAGAGCTATGCCGATCAGAGAAGATAGCCCCTCAGTTTTGCAGTCGGTGACCGAGTATTTTTGAGAGTTTCTCCCATGAAGGGAGTGATGCGATTTGGACAGCGTGGGAAGTTGAGTCCCCGCTATGTTGGTCCTTTTCCCATCGTGGAACGCATTGGCAAGGTTGCTTATCGGTTGCAGCTACCTCCTGAGTTTGCAGCGGTGCATAATGTGTTCCATGTCTCGATGTTGAGAAAGTATATGCCCGATGACTCTCATATTTTGGAGGATTCTATTTGGCCCGAGGTGACTCCCGATCTATCTCTATCGGAGTTCCCTATCCGTATTGAGGATCGGCGAGAGCAGCACCTGCGGAACAATGTTATTCCCATGGTTAAGGTGGTATGACAGCGACACTCTAGCGGTGAGGCGTCTTGGGAGCGTGAGGACGAGATGCGTCAATAGTTCCCTTATCTGTTTGAGTGAGCCTCCTTTTTCCTTTCCCTGTGCTTCATTTTAAATTTCGAGGATGAAATTCGTTTAAAGGGGGAGGGCTGTAATATCTCGGACCCTTTTGATCCTTCTTCTTGGGTCTCAGATTTATTTTCTTGGAGAATCTAATTTTGTTATGCCCGAAATTATCTTTCAGACATTTTTCGGGTTCGGATCCGTGCATTTCGGATCAGTTTCGGAGGTCCCGGAACGTGTTCCGCAATTTTCACGTGTTTTCCGTGACAAGACCTGTGGAACCCTGTAGCGGGCAAACCGTTGCGTTCTCCTACTTCGGGACGGTGCCACGGCGATCAGCGTGTTCCGAGGATCGTGGGGGTATATTTTTCTATTTTTTCATATTTTTTAGAAAATCCAGATTTTCTATATTAACCCCATTTCTGTTTCTTTTTTTCTATTCTTCTTCTTCCTCCTTCCTTCCTCCCGTGAGCGACCGGTGCCCCTCTCCTCCCCCTCTCCCATTCGACGATGCGACGACCCTCTCCCCGACTGCAGATGCGGCGAGGTGACGGCGCGGCGACGGCGGTGGCGGCGTGGCGATCGCGGCGGCGGGCGTGGTTCGTGGGAAGCTCGGGAAGAACGAGGGTTTCAAGCGGATTTTTGAAGATCGGCGACGATCCGCCGCGTTTCCGATGATTCTGAGGTAGGGTGACGATCCTTAACTCGGCGTTTACCTTCCCCGTGATTTCTAGGCCGAGGCGAGGTCGAGATAGGGCTATTTTGAGCCAGGAAGGAAAAATCATGTTTTAGGGTTTGAGTGGCCGATCTAGCATTTTAATCCGCCATTTTATGGTTTGGGGGCATCAAAAGATGCATTGGGAGCTTGGGAACAAGTTTCCCTTTCGTTTCCCCTTCACCAGGGGATGAATGGGGCGTGGAATGGCATTTGGGGGCCATTCCCGCCGTTTCGGGTTTCTGGAGGGCTAGCGGTCCTTCCAGGAACTGCTTCTTGTTGTTAGCGGTCACAGGAAGACCGCTAGGGAGCTCAGGGTGTCGGTTGGGCCTCGCGGTCACACGATAGATCGCTAGTGCCCAAGCGGCGGACCATCGGCTGACCGCTAGCGTCGCGGGCCAGCGTGGTCTTCGAGGCATTTGACCGTTGATTTCTGACCGTTGATTTTCGGCCGTTGGAGGCTTTGGGGTCTGGCGGTCGTGGGGACGACCGTTTTATGCCCAATAGCGGTCCCATGGAGACCGTTTACACTGTTTTGTGCCCCTCATCCTAGGGAGGTGGCGGTTCAGCGGGAGAGCACCTACCGCTCGGTGGCAGTCTAAAGAAGGACCGCCTACCCTTCCTAGCGGTCCTACGATAGGCCGTTTTCCATGCCCCAACGTGGCTCGTGTTTTAGCGGTTTAGCAGGAGACCGCTAGCTATCCTGGAGGTCCAGAGGGAGACCGCTAGCCACTAGTGGCGGTCCAATGGAGGACCGCTAACTGTTTTGTTCTACCGGAGTTAGGTCTTGCTGATTCGAGTCCCGGGTGAGTGGACTTCGATCCACGTGCTGATCGGTGGTCCGACTGATGCTAGGCATCGTGTGGGGGCCATGTTTTAGGGTGCCGTGGCGTCCCGGGAGATGGTGTTCTTGGCTTGTATTACCGTGAGTCAGTGTCGGTACGAGGAGCGGCCCTTATACTTTGTCCGGTTTAGACGTTACTTTCCGTTGGCTAGAGAGTCTACACCTTTAGTGACCCTCCCCTAGTCGTAGCCTTCCGACACGCGTGTGGTCCCACCAGGGAGTGGTGGCGAGGCTACCCGAGAGACGGTTTTAGGCTGGTTACCGTGGGCCTCCCACTATGGCGGCTCGAGTCTGGGCCTGGAGGACGAACCAGCTAGAGGGCCTGACGTAGCGCACTCAGTCAGTGTGTGCACACGTGGTCGGGGACTTCGGACGCGTGCTGACGAGCACGACCCTGACTAGACCCTTGTTAGTGTTACTTGTGAGTGTCTCAATTTCTGCCTAGGGTGAGTAGGGAGACACGTCGGCGTGGTGTAAGTCGTCAGGGGACGCATCCGGTTGTGCTTCTGGTGGACGTAACTCCTGTCTTCGTGTGGTAGCGACTCTTGGGTTTTTGACGAGTTGTCTCGGTTGTCATGCCGTACGTTTGGTACTAGGCGTAGTAGAGCTTTCCCGTTTATTTATTCATGTAGCTCTTCGTTCTACGTCTTGCTAGTGGTAGCTTGTAGTTACTTTCCGCACGGTTTCTCGGTTTGCAAGGTGGGGACCGGATGATCTCTGCTGAGCCTTTTATTTTAAGGCTCATTCCCTACATGTTTTCCGCGTTTCAGGTGAGACGAGACTTCAGGGGAGCGCTTTCGAGGCTCCACCTGGTTCAGGTGCCTAGGGTTAGTTGCCAGTTTCGGGGTATGCCCCGTGTAGTTGTACCTTTTTCTTTGAACTGTACTAGTTATGGACTATTGTTATATTTTAGACTGCTGTTATTTTGTGGACCATGTAATATATTTAATGTTATTTATTGCTTCATGCTTCCTGTTTATTTCATATTAACTGTGTAGTTCTGTAATTATTTTAGATTCTTGTGTATCTCCACACCATCCCTTTAACCCTTCTGAGTCTTCAGGCTCGTGGGTGGCGATTTGAGATTCAGGATATCGGGCCTTCCCGGTATTCGGATCATGGGTCGTTACAGTAAAGCCGTACTTACCAGGATCACGACAGCTGATCGAACCACGGCTCTCTAAGCTACTCCAAAGGGTAACAGAAAGGCGAACCCCGATCTCACAAAGTCAGGCGTTACCGATCCATTGTTAAATCACTAGCCCCAAATCAAAAGCTTATAAGAACGGGCAGAAGCCCTACAAAAGACCTACACAGTTAAAGACACAAACATACACGAGCTCACCGTCGTGTACGCTACACAAGACTGGACCTCGAGTGAAGCCACGCACACGCTACTCGGAAACCAATGACGAAAACACGCGTCACGAGAGTTATGTGTCAAGTGACAGAAGCACCTCCTCACTAGAAGAACATCTAGATGCGTCCACTGGCGTCTTACACTGCGCCTCAGGTATCTCGTACTCACCTAGAATGGCGGTAACTGAGATACACGCAAAGAGCCAAGTACGAGGAACCACAGTACCAAGTACAGGGAACAACGTAACTACAGTAACGAGTGACTATCAGGGTCACGCCCGTCGGCGCTCGTCCAAATGCCCCTGACCACGTGTGCACACACAAGCTCAATGCCTTGAGCCAGGCCTTTAGCTAGTTTTCTCCCCAAGTAGGGCGTTACTGCAAGGCAAAGGAGTCCACGAAAACTAGCCTAAAAACCGTATATCAGAAACTCACCCCGCCACCACTCCCAGGTGGGCCGACACACAGGTAAGTGTTGCCGGGCTACGACTAGTGGAGGCTCACTAGACACACAAAGACTCCAGAACATTAGTGCTGAAGTATTGACAGGCTAAGCACGCACTATCGCACGTACTACAAAGCACCAAGCACGACACACAAGGTAGCATACCCGACTGCCACCAGACACAGGACAAACAACTAGACCTACTAACACAACGATCCTTGAGTCAGGAGACTCAGGGGTCAAAATCGTCGCACGAAAGCAGTAACACGCCACCAATCGGCCTAATCCCTAAGCCAATCACGGTAAAACACTTATAAAGGAAACAACACAGGACAATCGGATCCGCACATCCGCATGACATTAATCACGGAGACAGGAGGGATCACTGAAACCCTCAAAGTACATGAACACACAAACCGAGGTAAGACAATACCTCACGGCGTCCGAAGCCACGTCTCGATCCACACCGGATCACCAAGACATTCACGAGGTCACATATCAACCACTGGATCACGACCGGGTTGACCAGAAACCAATCATGACTCTGGAGCATCACGGAACACAACTCGATGTAATGGCACTCCCGGCTACCTCACAACATGGTCATCGCCCTCATAGGACGTCTAAGACATCCACGGAACTACGGGCAAACCATGAGGCTAAGCCAAGACAAGTGGAGGCCAAACATAAAGAAAATAGAACAATGGGCCTAAACGGTCACCTGCATGACCGCCAAGAAGACTAAGCGGTCAGCCCAAGGGCCGCTAGCCAACCAACTACAGAACACAGGGGCATGTGGTCTATCGCAGGGCCGCAAGGAGACTGTAGCGGTCATGGACTTGACCGCTTAACTCAGTCAACCCCCCAAACCGACTCAAACCAGTCAAACATCCAGGCGGTCTCCAACAGGACCGTCAGGAGCACCATGCGGTCAAGGCTAGGACTGCTTGCCCGAACCGACTTAAAACAGTTGAACCGACATAACGAATCCTAGCGGTCATCCACTGAACCGCCAGAGCCAGCCTTGCGGTCTATCGTGTGACCGCTTGGCCAAACAGACATAACGCACACTACTAAACGGTCTCCAATTGGACCGCATGACATGTCTTAACGGTCCTCCAATAGGCCGCTAACCGACGCAAACGGTCAATCGTATGACCGCTTAGACCCTAACCGACATAGAACCGATAGAGACCCAAACGGTCACGGCTGGACCGCTAAGGGCACCCAAACGGTCACTGGTATGACCGCTTAGGCGTCACGGCGAGTAAAACAGGGGAATGGCCGATCCCGGCCGTTCCACGCCCCGTTCGCTTCTAAACGAAGGGGAAACAACCCTAATGACCAAATAAACCCTCCACAGACCGGAAGGGGTCCAAACGACATCAAAATCACAAGAAACGGGCGATTCTACCGAATCAACCCAAAATGAGTCACATGGGTTCCCGGGCTCACACCGGTCCCAAATGACCACCAATCGCAATGAAACCAGCGGAAATGGAATGCTGACATGCCAGGGGTTCAAATGAAACTAATCTAGCAAGAAACCGTCGCCGAAAGAGGCAAACTCGTCTCACACCCCTCGAACATGCTTTTGCCCAAAACGAAGCCAAACCCGCTCATACGCGCACCGTTCGGCTCCAAATCGCGAGGAAACGCAGAACAGGAGTAGGGCGTCCATCTCCCTACCTCCACCGAAGTTCTAGCGCGCCGAAGCGACTAAACCACGCCGAAATCGATCAAACGAATCGAACACGCTGGCTTTGAATCCACCGAGGGATCGCGCCAAAGCCATGCTTCATCCGTCACACCATCACGCGCTAGGTCAACTCCACGACGTCCCTGCCTCACCTACCTCGCCAAGGTCGCGCGCCCCGCGGAGAGAGGAGAAGAGAGGAGAGAGAACGAGAGAGTGAAAGTGAGCGTGAGGGAGGAGAGATGAAGGAGAGAAAGGGTTAAGAAGAAAATAGAAAATTAGGAAATTTAGCAATTTCCATAAAACCAGATTTTCAGCCCGAAAGTGCACTAATTCCGAAAAATATAGGAAAATAGTCTAAACGATCATCGGAAAGAATGCAACACAACTGTAGCATCCTCGAGTTGATGAACTCAATAATAAATTCTCCACTGGGTTCCGTAACTTGTACGAGAGAAAAATCCGCACGGATCGTAAAACACAGCTCATGACCCACAAAAGCGATCCGAAAGCCCTCCGATAAGGATCCGAAAGACTCAGGGTCTTACAGTTGGAGTAGCTGTAGTGCCGAGTTTTGACCAGCCACCGGTTCACTATTCCTGCTGTAGTTGTAGCTATTTCTCCTTTCCGCTACCGCCGTTGTTTTCGATTGGGGTTCCGCGGGATCCCTATCGAGCCAGTGACAGGAGGCTCACCCCTGCGTTTCAGGTGCGGTGGTTCTTCCTCGTGGTTCGAGGGTGCTATGCGGGGTTCTTAGTTGTCAGCTCGCGGGGCCGAGTGTTTACTCGGTGTCGGGTACATTTCTTACCTTAGACTGTACTTTCTGTTGGACTGGACTCTGTTGTTGTAGTTGTTATTTATTTCTGTTAATTGTTGAATTATCCTATTTTATTTCCTATTTCTTTGTACCTCCACACTCCTTTTAGCTCTTTCAAGCCCTCCCGGCTCGTGGGAGACGGGTCAGGATTCGAATGGTATCGGGATCCTCCCGGTATCCGGATCTTGGGTCGTTACACTCGCATTCAATGATCATGTCTGTGGGTCAAGCAGTCCTGAGTGAGCCTCGATTGGGACACATTCCGGGATAGTCGGTCGACTGGTGTTGGTCACTACGGGCTTGGCGACAATGGGCCGTAATGGACCTGACATTGCTGGGCATGACGTATTTCCCCTCATCAATCATGATTAAGGAAAAATTTTTAAATAAAAGATAAATTATTAGTGCTAAATATTATTAAAATATTTCTTAAACAATAATCTTATTAGTGTTAATCATCAAAATATTACATAATAATTTTATTAGTGTTAAATAGTATTAACAATAAAAATTATTAAAAATATTCTCATTAATACTAATCATCATTATAAATGTAAATATTAAATATTTTTTATCATGCTAATTATGAATACAAAGAAAAAAATATTAAATAGTAGCATCATTAGTGCTAAATATTATTTATGGGAAAAAATTTATTCAACAACATTGTCATTAGTGTTAATCATTATGAGTAAAACATATTAAATATTAATTTTATTAATACTAAGTATGAAAAAAAGAAAACTTATTAAAGAAATGGCAAATCATTAGTGCTAATTATTATTTAAAAGAAAAATATTAAATGATACTCTCATTAGTGTTAATTATTATTATAAATAAGAATATTACATAATAATTTTATTATTATTAAATATTATTAATAATAAAATTATTAAATAATGGCATCATTAGTATTTGTTATTATGAATAAAATATTAAATATTAATTAAATTAAAAATGATGAAAATGATATGTTTAATATTTATTCTCATTTATGTTTATATTTATATATTTATATTTTTATTAAATAAAAATATTATCATTATTATCTACGTATATCAAATATATACGAAAAATAAAGATATAGATGAATTAATTGAGAATGAATTATGACTATTGGCCTCGAAACTTATGTCGATACCTAACGTACCCTTAGTCTCTTGTGCCATCATGCGACACGCTTTAACGCGGAAGAGCAAGAACACTCGACAAAGCGCTAGGGTTAGTGCGGCATTTGTGTTAAGTGTGAGAGGGCAGTTCTGGGCGGAGGATACTTTATACCAGCTCCTCCAGAATCCCGGTACCTCTCGGTGTCACTCCTCTCTCCAATCCGCCATTCCCCCTTCGCGTTCCTCCCTCGCTCCCCCATCTTTCCCCCGAACCTTTGCCTCCCTTCCTCGCTTCGAACACCGTCGCAGGGGCACTCGAGTGCCGCTTCCCGAAGCGCTGAGGGATCTCCTTCCACGAGGTGGAGGAATCTCTATTCCCGTACTGAATCAGGTACTGGTGGCACTCTTCTGCGATCCGTGGAGATCACCCTATCATCTGCTCTTCCACCAGTCGATTAAAGAAGGGAAAAATAGAAGCAAGAATTCGGTGGACGCTATGAATTATTTGAATTTGTAGGTTCAACTCTCGCTTCGTTGGCCTCTCCTTGTTCGGCTGTTATGGATTTATGGTTATCGTGGTGGCTCCTCTGTTTGTCCAGCTTAATGTTCCTTTTCCGCGTAACCCAATTCTTTTCGTCTGTGAGGTTTGAACTTTCCGGTGCGTTTGCTCGAGTTTTCCGGTTCAGTGTCCATGTTTCCGATCAGTCACGCTGCCTCTTTGTTTGGTTATTGCTGCTTCCCGCGATTCTACAGTTTTCCTATCGGAGAGTTTTAAATACGCCAGTTAAACTGCATGTGAGGCTCTGATTATCTGTTTAAAACTGTTTAGTTTCATTTTGTTCCTCATATATACTTTTCTGGTCTCTTCATTGGAAGGAGGTTCAATCTTGATTTTTGTAGCCACTTTGCCTCATTGCAGGGAATAATCCGCAAGTAGCAAGTTTGAAGGTTGAGGACTGGCGTGGTAATATGACCGAATTCCGCAATTATGGATTCTGCAAGTATTTTTCATGTCTGGATTGATTGCATCGAAGGCGCGGGTGTTTTGTGATTCTGTTGGACAACATGAACATCGTCAAGGGGGTCGCTGATCTTCTCCGGAGATCATCTGGCTCCCAAGCTGGGGAGGGTTCTCCATGGGGACAGGGTGATAGGTTTTCTGCTCCCGCTCCCTCAATGAGAATCTGTTTCGGGTTTGTCCCTATGAACTTTACTGTTTTCTTCTTCTCAGTAAAAGTTTTCCAAACAGTAGTTAAGGATGTCCTTAACCAAGGTAATTATGAGGACAGAGCTGACTGCCGTTTTTGTTTTGATCAAATTTCATCTGGATCTTTTTTTCTTTTTGAGAAGTGGATTGTACCACACAAATTTCATCTGGATCACAAAGGACAGACAAAAACCATGACAAATAGGGTTGGAAAATGGAATCACGGAGGACCTGCTATGTGAGACACAAGACAAACATGGTTCAAACAAGAGAGAACCAAGAATGTTGTCTTTGGCATGGGTTGGCTATGGTACAACATTAGAGAATCTGAGGCAGAACCAGTTAACTATGGGATCAACTGGTTCAATTTATACTATGAGTGTTCACTATTTGGTTCAAATCGAACCCGACTCATTCATTTTGGTTTGGTTCAGTTTGATATTGAAAAGAGAATTGGTTTTGTCCGAAACTACACTGAAACAAAAAAATGCTTTTGTTTGATTTTTGCCCTTCATAAACTGAACCAAACCGAAAAAACTGAATTACATATAAGACACAGAATACAATTTTTTTATGGGTAGTCCTCTATATCTAAGTAAATGACTAAAATGTCAGGGGCAATATGCATTGCCACATTAGTTAAACTGTTGTTTAAAGTGGTAGTGATACCTTCATAACTGTCGGGGAGTGGGTGAATGGAGGAGCAGAGCGGCGATGGAGTGGCATCCGGGAGAAGTGGTGGAAAGAAGGAGGAGGTGGAAGAAAAGTACTCTCTCCATCGTGGGAAGGATATTTCTTAAAAGATACCTTTTCAGATGTCCCTTAACTACAAAGACTTGTGTTAGAAAGGCAAGTGATTTTAAGGAGTTTTTTGATAGTTTGAAGATTATGAGGATATATTTGGAATTAGACTAGATTACAGAGACTAATATGTAAAAATCCCAAGGGCGGGCCAGTTTGAAAAATGCTATGTTAGTGAGGGGGAGATTGACCAGGTGACATCTAAGAAGGCCTTGGTCACAGAATTGAAAAGATTGTTGCAGTCTCTGTCAAAGTACTTCTGGAGAGTTCAATAATGGGAGTTACAACAGGAATTTGTACAGTTATCACCTGAAGAACAGAAATAGCTGATTTTTTTTAAACCACAGTACTTTGATCGGCTACACAGGGAAGAGATTAGATGGAAACAGAAATCCAGGGAGCTCTGGATTCAGGAAGGTGATCTCAATATCATTTCCTTTTATAAGCTTGCAAGTGGAAAGCAAATGTGAAAGCTCATATTTGTGCTCAAGACGGATGAGGGATGGTTGGAAGATGAACGCTAGAATCCTTTAGGACCTGTTTGACGCCCGATTAGGATAGGGGAGCGGATGAGAGAGAGAGCGGTGGGCCCCGCCTCTCCCTCACACACAACCCCGCTAACCGGGGTCGGTTAGCGCACTCGACCCCTCGACTGTCTAGCAAAGTCCCCCTTAGAGATTTTTAATTTTTATAAGCAGTTATATTCCCTACAGGAACAATGGTATTGAACTCTATGTTATCAAAGGCGACCGAACTGCTCGCCTAGGTGAGGAGGTGAGGCCAAAGATGCCTCGGCGATCGTTGGGATCACCTTTTGGCCTGCCTCGGACCACCTCACGCACCCGAGCTGCAGCCTAAGATCCCGATAGCGGCCCACTAGGCCTTGCGTGCCCCGGCCTGGGCCCACGAGCTCGATAGTGGTCCGCCAGGTTAGGTCCTATAAAAGGAGCTCGGCCCCCTTCTTTAACCCTAGCTACCCCTCTCTCCTCTCTTCCCCCTCTTGCATCTCCTCCTCTTGGTGTGACCGGCGACTGGCAGACGACGGCGAGCAGCTTGTACAGAGTGGGAGAGAGAGAGAGAGGGAGAGAGAGAGAGAGAGCACAAAGACTTGACCCCTCTCTGTCTCACTCTCTCTCTTACACGTAGAGAAAGCCCTCTCTCTCCCCATTTGTCTCTCTCTCTCTCTCGCACGTGCACACACACACACATACACAGAGAGAGGGGACAAATCCCCCTCTCTCTCACAAACACACACTCTTTCTTTCTGTCTCACTTTATCTCGCTTCTCTCTCTCTCACTCATGCACATGCACACACACACACACACACACACAGAGAGAGAGAGAGAGAGAGAGAGAGACCGATCCCCAACTACTTAAACTTGCAGCTGTGACCTGCTTTGCCAAATGTTGCACGTGCAGCTGTGACATGCTTTGCTACCAACTACCCAAACTTGTAGACTTTGCTTAATTACAAGGATAGTTTGATGAGAATGTTCATATTTGCTGATTGATACTTGTCGTATAGCAAGTTGAGAATCCTCGTAGACTTTGATGCACTTTGATGTCCATCTCGAGAGCTACCTGGAGTCTAATAATTAGTGCTTCATACTCTGCCTCGTTGTTGGCCAACAATTTCATAAGAGCACGTGAATTATGGAGAATATCGTCTTGTGGAGTCACAGGGACTATCCTGACGCTAGATGCAAAATTTGTAAGGTCACCAGCCTTCTTGATTGTTCGGGAAGCACTGTCGAAGTACAACTCCCAATGTGGCAAATCAAGGGTGAGGGTGTCATGCCCTGCTTACGGTGGGACATCTTCAACTTGTTCCTCCGCTTCTTGCTGAGGCACCAACATTTTCTCATCGGGCAATTCACTATTGAGCTGTGTGTCTTCTGGCACAGGATGTGCAGCCAAAAACTCAGCCATCCCTTGTCTCTTGATTGCTTTCCGTGGGATAAAGGTGATGTGAAATTCCATAAGGATGAGCGCCCACTTCTCGAGTCTCAGAGGACAGATTGACTGAGAAGGAATTTGAGCGGATTATATTTTGAAATGAGCTCCACTCGGTGTGTCAAAAGGTAATGCCTTAATTTTTTCACGGTGAATACCAATGCTAAGCACACATTTTCCATAAGAAAATACCGGTGCTCAGGGTCGACCAGCTTCCGGTTGAGATAATACAACAACTGTGTCTTGCCTTCTTCATTAATATGTGCCAGGAGTGCTCCCAGAGAGGCATTCATGGTGGCAATATAGAGGATAAAGGGCATTCCTTTGACCGATGCCCCTAAAACGGGAGGAGATAGCAGGTACTCCTTGATTTGTTCAAGGGTCTTTTGTCAATCTTCGTTCATATGAAGGTTGCTCATTTCTTCATCAATTTTTCGAAGGGCATGCACCTTCCAGAGAGCTCGACGATGAACCGCCTGATGTAGGCGAGTCTTCATAGCAGAGACTTGAGCTCTGTCAAATTTTTAGGCGGGGGCTGTTCCCATATAGTCTTGATTTTGTCAAGATCAATTTCTATCCCTCAATACCTGACGATGAAGTCGAGAAATTTGCCACTAGAGACACCAAAGGCACATTTCACTGGATTAATTTTGAACTGATATTGGCAAAGTCTCTCGAAGACTTGATGCAAATTAGCCAAATAATTTTATCGTCTTTTGGTTTCGACGACCAAATTATCAACATAGCATTCGACGAGGTCATACAACATTTCGTTGAAGATCTTGGTCATCGTCCTTTGGTAGGTTGCACCAAAATTCTTCAGGCCAAACGACGTCTTTTTATAGTTGGAGACTCTTTTGGGGGATCGGAAAGCAGTGTGGTCTTTATCTTTGGTGGCCACACAGATTTGATTATAGCCCGACGACCTATCCATAAAAGGCAAGGCTTCGTGTTCGGTGGTCATGTCGACCGTTGTCTTAGTAATTTGGATGGCGAAGTTATTTTTTAGACATGCTTTGTTCAAGTCCCTGAAGTTGATGCAGACTCGAACTTGGCCATTTTTCTTTTTCACTCGGACGATGTTGGCAAGCCACACTTGATACATGCATGGCTCTATGAAGTCTACCTTAAGCATTTCACTGACCTCAGCATTTACTTTTAGCTCCAGCTCATGGCACATGCGCCTTTGGGATTGCTTGACCGGCTTGACTGGTGGGAGTATTGCCAGGTCATGTTCGGCCACAGAGAGATGAAGCCCAAGCATTTCTTTGTAGGTTTAGGCGAAACAATACTTGAATTCTTTAAGAAGTTGTTGATACGCCTGTTTTTCCTCCTCGGTCATAAGAGCACTCACGAAAGTTGGATGGTAGTCTTCTGTGCTCACAAGATTGATTTCAATCAACTCGTCCACAGTTGTTTGACCACCATCTTCGAGTTCTAGAGGAGCCGGTTGAAGATTGACGAAGTCTCCTTCATCATCAGTGTTGGCTTCATGAACTTTGAATTCTTCGAAATTTTCCTCTTTAGGGTTTGAACTTGAAGAACTTTTTTCAATTTGTTGATGATCATTCAATTGAGTTGACTCCCCTTCAACAAGAAGGTGGTCACCAGCTGTTCCCGGTGGGACTTAAGTTGCCACCCCTCCATATTCTTTTTTAGAGCTGTCAATTTTGGGCTCATCTTCTATTTGCCTATGAGAAGGAGGTAGCAGCCCTATCACATTGACTGCATAGTGGACTTAGAAGTCCCTCTCCCGATTATAGCCGAGTCCCCTCATGTCCTTAGTGAAGAAGGGAGGTCGCCCTCGGTCCTATGAAGGGTTCCACAGTTGATAGAAATATGCCCTCTGTGCGGAGTCTTGAACCCGAGGCATATGTTCCTTTTTGCACCTTTCCCTAATATATTTCGACATGTGATCCATTTCTTGGACTAACTTCGGCACATTGTTAATGGGGATATCCCAACAAAAATCATCCTCAGGAGGACCTCGTGGGACCAAATCTCTTTTGTAGAAGACGATTGGCTTGTCTTTCTTGTTTCTTCCTTTCCACTGGTAAGAGACTATAAAAGTCTCTAGCTGCTCCACTTTGTGTTCCTCCCTCTGGAACGAGAGTTAGACACACTTGGGCGGCAAGGGGATGCTCTTGTCGATGGCCCGACTAATGAGGTTGGCTTCAAAGTCAATGTTCCGCCTTTCCGGTCGAGGCTGTTTTGCCCCAACTTTAAGACCCAGCCTATGCAACTTTGCCAAGTCCTGGTTGACAGTGAAGGGTTGTTCCTCTTCATCTTCAAAATCTACTTTTTGCTTTCCTTTGTCCTTTGCGTTCTCGGGGGTTGCTGGAGTGGGTTCCCCGAACTACTAGGAGGCATCTGCCAAATGGTAGTTATTTGGACGGAATGAAGCCTGGTCTGCAAGGATAGTATGTTGCTCTCCTCCCTTGGCATATTTTATCCATTGATGTAGAGTTGAAGGAACAACCCAGTTTTCATGCAACCGTGGCCTTCCTAACGTCTCCTTATACGATGTGTTGGCATTGATGATGTAGAACGTCACTTCAGTGGTGAAGTCACTCATGACGAGCTGCACCTCAACCTAGCCAAGAGCTTCCTTGGAGTTTTGATCGAACCCCGACATCTTGACAGTATTCACATTTTGCAGGTAGGGCGTTAGGTATAAAGACCCAAGTCTTCAGGGGCATGATGTTGACAACTGCCTCGACGTCGATCAAAATTTGATTTATGTCGTGCACATTGATTGTTCCCTACATGTATAAGGGGAGATTATGGCACAGGGAAGACAATACCATGTCTTTCTCTGTGAATGTAATGCTTGCCGCGAACGTCTCATATGCTTGGGCTTGCAGTTGCAGCATGGGCTTCATATACCTTAGGATCTTAGAATATTTTGACGAGTACTTCTCTTAATTCTTTGCTCCAAGAGATGGCTTCCCAAATAGTAACATTGGTCGGGAATCGCTTCATGTGCTGAATGATCTTGTGGTCCGTCCGAGCACGAGTCTTTTTAAATGGCGGAATGAGTTCTGTTAGGGTCTTTGGCATTCCGCCAAGCCTTTCCTTCTTGGAAGCATGGTATGCCATTTCGCGAGATCTCGGCGAGATCTCTGTCTCGGCGCATCTGCGAGGCACGAGACGGTCCCGAGTAGGCGCATCTCGGCGAGGGGTAGCTGTCTTGGGAAAATATTGAATTCTTGAAGAATTATTTAAATTTTATAAGATATAGTTTTAGATTTGTGTAACTTTTGATGCATATTGATATTAGTGCATGTGAAATTGAGTGGTTAGTATGAAAGAATTAGGATTTTCTTAGAAATAAGCTATATATATGAAAAAATGTTCCGAAATCCCCGAAACCGATCTCCCGAGATTTTTTCGAGATCTCTCCGATCTTCGAGATCTCTTCTCTCCAACCCCCCCGAGACGAAGCCGTGATCTGATATGGCAAACCATGCTTGGAAGGATGCTCATCCTCACTTTGGTTTGTTCACCTTTTCTTGGAACAATGGTGCTAAAGATTCTTCTAGAGGTGGCAATGGCTCATCAGATTTTCCCTTGTCAGAGGGACTGGGTTTGCGGGCTCGTCTTGTCAGAGGGACCCGCTTGCTCTGCCGCCTTGTCTTGCACTGGCAGATTGATTGGCGCCTCTTCTTCGTCGGAGGGGTCAAATACAAAGGGGATACTACCCCACACTTCTGTTTTCGGGATGAGACCTGATTCCTCCCCTTGGAATAGAATAACTTGGTCGAGAGTTGGATTTCTTCCGCAACCACGACCTCGTCCTCTGCCATGGCCCCGACTATTTCCTATCGAACGACGTTGGTAAGTCGTTACATAGGCGTTGCGCCTGGGACGATTCACCGCACTTTCTTCCCCTTGTGGGGAATTTATATTATCAGGTGGCGGGATTGCCATCACATTGTAGGAAAGACTTTGCAGCATTTCCTCCAATGCCTCCATGGTGAGTTTATCATCCTTATAAAATAAGGAGATTTCCTCAGGGATTAGAAACTCTTCACCCTTTTCCATGCGTCAGACCATTTCTTGGTGCCAATTGATGAGCCGCATTTTACGCCCGAATCTTTCTTAGGGGATATATTTGTCTAAAGTGACAGCCTTGGTGGGACGAGGGGGGTGTATTTCTCTAACTCATTGTTTACCACGTGGAATTGTCGGAACATCCGATTTTGCCGGATGAATATGTCGGATGTTTTGACATATTTGTTAATTCCGCGCTGTTTGGGTTTATCAGACGATTTAGGGTTCGTGTACTGGACTTTTTTCCACCGACCGAAGTCGGTGTTAATTTACATCGGTACGAGTCCGAACACCTTTGATTAACTGTCGAAGAACGCCTTTTGTCTCTATACGTTGTGACATAAATGATCTTGACGATCGCCCATTACGGGTACATACTCTTGCAAAGAAATTTGAAGACTTCATTTCTTGAACATATGATTTGAATTACAATCAGTCTTTCAGGATCTTCACATGTGATCCCGATTGTGTAATCGGGTCTCCAGGATAGCATCCGGTCGCAATCAGAGCCTTTGAATTTACTTCAGTCAACATTTGGATATTTGGATTTGCTTTCGTCCTGATTGGGTCGTTGTATTTACTTTTGTCCCCTGAACGGACGATTGAATTTGAATTCCATCACGAGGACCGTTGGATCGCCAGGATGATCACTGTCGGTCCCTCGGAGTTGTTTTATGGCCTTGATGTCCATAAAGGACAGTCTCGCCTGAGACGGGATATATCCTCCGTCAGGGTATTTCTTTAGTTTCCCCGAACATTGGGATATTCTTGTAATTTCTTATTTTTTTGGAGATAACCCCGTCGCTTCTCGACTTCTCGAGCATTCTTGTCATTTTGACCTTTCGACATTACATGTGACATTTCTTAGTTCTCGGAGATAGCCCCGTCATGTCTTGACTTCTTGAGCATTCTTGACTTCCTTTCTTGACTTATTGGAAGTAAACCTGTCCTCTGACTTGTTGGGTGACTTCTCGGAAATAATCCCGTGGGTATTCCTTGTTTTGATTTTCACGACTTCTTATGATTTCTTTGCAATATCATTTGTCTCTAACTTTTCAGACATGATATGAAAAGGATACATAGATGTGGATGGTTAGCCATAAGCCGAACTCAGGAGAGCGCACACCACTTCAATGAAGGGGCGAGATCCCGTTCCAACGAGTCATGCAAACGACGTAAACCAGAATGAGGATATTTTGATAATTTTGAGACTCCACCCATGGGGGTATTTCTACAATTTCCCCACAATCAGGGGTGTTTCTATAATTTTCTCGCCATCGGGGGTATTTCTGTAATGTTCCCACTATCGGAGGTATTTCTGCAATTTTCCCGCCATCGGGAGTATTTCTGTAATTTTTCACCCACCGGGAGTATTTCTGTAATTTTCTGCCACCGGGGGTATTTCTGTAATTTTTCACCATCGAAGGTATTTCTGTAATTTTCCACCATCAGGGGTATTTCTGTAATTTTCTGACCACCAGGGGTATTTCTACAACTTTTCGCCACCCGGGTGTGTTTCTACAATTTTCAGTATTTCTGTAATGTTTTTGTAAGGATTCAACATTTCTATAAAGCTTCAAAGCCTCAACATCAAGGATGGCTGTGCCGGTATCGGTTTCGATTTCGGCCGGGTCCGAAACCGAAACCAGTTTCGGTTTCGGTCCGAAACCAATTTAATATTATTTTTTTAAAGGATTGCATTTGGTTTCGGCCGAAACCCACTCTTTGGTGTCGTTTCGGACCGGTCCGAAACCGAAACGTTTCGGTTTCGGTCGAAACTGCCTTCCTTGCTCAACATTGCATAGTTTTCCTTGGCATTTCTGTAAAGCATATAGCATGGCATTTCTGCACAGCATTTCTTGCAATATTGTTGTTGAAATTTGTTGAATGTGTCGGAGCATTTGTTGTATTGTTGTTGAAACTTGTTGCATTTCTATAATGCTTCACAACATGGCATTTCTACACTTTTCTGCAATACTGTATTTCTGTAATACTGTAATGTTTCACAGCATGAAACCTGTTGCATTGAAAGTGCACTTTCCTGTATTTCTGTAATTTTGTAATGTTTCACATGGCATCATGGCATCCGTACTTTCACAACATCTGCACATGGCATTGTTATGCATTGTTGTTATGCCAACTGCACTTATAACTTTGTTAGCCTATTTCGATCTCCACTTGCATACCAATTTTGTGATTTCAATTTGTAAGCCTATTTGATTTCCAGTCATAAGCCCATTTGAATTGCTCAAGGGTAAGCCCATTTGAATTGCTTAAGGGTTACTTTTGAATGAAACAAGCTCATCTTCAAATATCCTTTGCAAAGGGGTGAAAGATTTCTTAAGCACACCATTCTCAAAGAAGGTGACTAGAACACCGGGGGGGGGGGGCTTTTGAGTGGTGGCCATATCCCAACCCTTCATCATTGCAGACCATGTGCTGTGCCTGGGCTGTTCCCTACCTTGCTGTTTGTTTCTTACGGGAACTCTGCCCCAAAACTGCTGCTGCTTGGGCCCCTCTTCCTACTGCCTTGTTTAGTGCTTTGCGGGCCAGCTGTGTCCAGTCAACAGAATTGCTGCTGCTTGGGCTCCTCTTCCTGCTGCTTTGTTTAGTGCTTTGCGGGCCATGTGATGTGCCTTGCTGCAGGCCATGTGTAGAAGATATAATGCACAGTTTCACATACTTCAAGGCTAATTCAGTGTGTTGAAGCCTGTAATAAAAGACAACAAGATCTCCATAGCATTTCATTGTATCTGGGTGATCAAGACCAAGCTCCCTCTCATTTATATCCAGACCTTTTTGTTGATAGATAGTGGCCTGCTCTTTGCTGCTCCTCTCTTGCTTCGTATCTCTCTTCCTTGCTGTGTGTTTGCTCGTCTTTTTGCACTCCATAAACCTCCTCACTTCGACAAGATTTTCCCCAAAAATATAGAGACCAAGAAGGAAAACCTTCTTTTCATCCTTAGTCCAGGTGGTAACAGGTATGCCAGGTATTGGGGTATATTTCTTGTTATAATCTGGCACTTGATCCAGAGGTTCCTCTTTGTATGTAGTAGACATGGAACATTTTCCATCAGTCTTTTCAATTTCAGCTTCGCATCTGCTTACAGAACTTCTCATAATATTTATTTTGTTAGCTTTTTCAAGAATTACTGGCAGCACCGTGCCAGCAGTTTCATCACCACTTGCTGTGGCCCCAGAAGATCCTTGCTCACGCCATTCAAGGGCCCACACAATTGGGATATCTAACCCTATTCTGACAGAGCAATCAACATCAGCTACAGTATTCAGACAAACTGAGCTCCAAACAGGCCCATGGCATTCTGATTTTCTTTCAAGTGATGGCAGTTTAACCTGATACTCATCTCCAATACGAGGAGGAATTGGTTTTTTCTTCATATACATCATTTGTATCAGGAGAATCTGTAGAAAGGTGATCTGACGATGTATCTGCAATGGAGTCCTCATCATGATACAGTTTAAGCAGGTCCATCAGGCTATTATCAACAAGACTTGAAAATCCTTCAAGAATTTCTCCACACTTGCAACCTGCTGGCTGCGCTGCCCCTTTGCTGCTGCTCTTCTTCTCTTGCTCTTGTCTATGATCTTCTTGCTGTCTCCTTTTCCTTTCTCTCTTGTTCTCTCTCCTTGTGGTGCTGGAGCCTTCTTCTTATAGGTGTTTGGAGGTGGGGCGGAGGAGCTTCATTGAACCTCTCTCTGATGGAATTTGAAGAGGTGACTTTTGATCTTCCTCCTCCCTGTCTCTTCCTATTCTTTTACTGCAGTTTTCTTTCTCTCCTTCTTTTTTTTTTTTTTTTGAGTAGCCGCAAGGGCCAATGGACGGAGGAAAGCCTCCTCCGGCCTGCACAGGGCGGAGGGAGGCCCCTCCGGCCTGTGCAGGGCGGAGGCAAGCCTCCTCCGGCCTGTACAGGGCGGAGGGAGGCCCCTCCGGCCTGCATAGGGCGGAGGTAGGCCCCTCCTGCCTGTTCAGCCTCCGGAGAGGGTTTTTTGGCTTCATACTGCTATAAAAGCACTGCCCTATATCATAAAAAAAATTTCTCCTCAACAAGTGGAGCTTCTCTTTTGCCTTTTGTCTTGTACGGGAGGATCTTCTTCTTGGATTCATCCTTTAAGAACATGTGGGTGACATAGTATGCCACCTCTGTGACTTCCAATTCTTTATCAAATGAGCTTCATGAGATATTTCCACTTCTTTTGCTTGAAAACTTTTGAATCTTGAATAACAAGCCTATAAGTTGTGATGCAAATATGGAAGGAATTTGGCTTTAACTAACCTTGCCTCTTATGCTTCCTTTCTTTTGCATTCCCAAAGTATGTCAAAATTTTAAAGGCAAGACACCATTTAAAAAACTCAGTTTCCCAGTTCAGCATGACACTAGTTGGGACCACAATGAGGTGAGGTCCCCATATCCCCTTTTCACAAGCCAGATGTGCGAGGAGAGATATCGTCATGATTGTCTTTCCCAAACCCATTTCATCTGCTAGAATCCCATTCAGTCTCTTCTCATACATTGTTACCAGCCAATCCAAACCTATATGCTGGTATTCTCGAAGAGGCTGTAGAGGAAAGGAAGCTTTGTGCGTACTTTGGTAGTTGAGAAGGTATTACCAGTTGGTTGTGCTGACCTTGCAGTAGCAGCTGCATCGGCAATGATGTCTTCACTCTCCCTTTCATCATCTGATTCTTGCTTGGGTTTTGCATCAGTGTCCTCTATCATGACATGGGAAAGGTGGACATCATTTGATCCATTCTCTTCAAATGTGCTGTCTTGAACAACTTGACTTTTCAATGAAGCATCCTGATCTACTGAACAGTCTGCTGTATCATTGGAACTTGACGAAGTGGATTCAGACTCAGTCTGGGAATAATCAGCAGCATTAATATCCTTTTTATACCTTGCAAGCAACTCTTCTATAGGCATTTCACTCTCCTTTTGCAATAGTTCAATCTCATTTAAAGAGTTACTAGCTTCCTTCTTGGCCAACTCTTCCTCTTCAGCCAATGTCGTCTCATCATCCTTATCTTCTTCAGCAGTTAGAACATAATCCCTGTCTTTCACATCATCACCATTTGCATATGCACTTAACCATTGGATATGTGTAAAAAGTTCTGATGATACTTTCTTTTCCAGTTGTGCTGACAATTGGGTATGCATAGTTGTATCATATGGTTATATGGAAGGGCACATCTCAGCAGACCATGATATGACATTGTTCTGATTTCTGAAAAGAGACTCAGCCTTAGTGGTTAAATTGTTCTGTATGTAGATGTGAACGAGAGCATTGCATGTAGCAACCTATCACTCTCTCAGGCATACTTTCATAAAATTTCTCCGCACTGGCTAAGTCACGAACTTTTGCACTAGTCCAAGTGGACAGCATAATCCCTGGTGACAGCTTAATGCTGTGTTGGATTGTCATCCATTCACATATCTTCTTCATAGTTGAAAATGAGTACCAGAGATATATTGTCTTCTTGATACTCCTGACTGTCATTGACGACCCTTAGTCGCCCCTTGTTGAATACATGCATATTCTTCCTCAGAAGTTTCTAAAAATCTGAATTTTGTAAAAATATTTTATGGGGTCAACACTCATCTATGAGCTTTTGCAGTTGTTGTAAGGGAGTCAGCTCCTTGGAGGCCTCCATAGCAGCCGCCTTTCAGCTTGCTTCTCAACCTATTCTTTAAATTCTTCTTTTGATTCTTTTCTTGTTTCTCTGTGCGTGCCATGCCTTTGGGAAGAAGGCAGGATTGACTTTGAAGATTGGCCCCCAGAGTTTTGTTTTCTGTCCCGTGCCAACGCCCTAGAGGACTTGGGCTCGCAGTTCTTTCTAGGAGTAACCTTGACGCAGTCAGCCTCCTTTGTCGGCACTTGAAAGTGGCCTCAATTGCCCACGCAATTATTTCGGGTGGCAGCTCTTGATATTCCGCGAAACCGAGGTTGGGCTCTTGGAATTTTTGCAACTCTCTAGGCCTTTCTTCAGTTGGCGACTTTGCTTGCTTAACAGAGAGCTGAGGTTTGTCTTTGGGCTCTTCCAGCCTGGCTTTGCCTTTGTGGCTTGGCTGAGAATTTCTCCCTGTGGGCTCGCTCGATTGGCTTTGTTTGGAGGTGGAATTGGAGCCTTCTCCTTCGCCTAGCCTCTCTGGCTCTGCTGAATAATTTTTTCGACAGCCTCTTTGAGGCACGATCTTGTCATTGAGTTCCCCTGAGCATCGATTTTCCCTCTTTGGATAAGGGTCTCGATGTAGTCTTGGACTTCTCGGCATTCCCCGGTGGGGTGAGATAGCCTGGCATAAAATTTGCAATAGCGAGGGTGGCTTTTTGTCGTTTCATTGTAATATGCCGTCGGGTCATGCGCCATTATTCGACCCTCTTTTAGGAGATTACCAAATATCTTTTTAGTGTCCTTCTTGGGAAAAAAACATGAGAGGGTCCCTAACTCGGATACCACAATGTCGGTTTAACCTGGTTAGGGTTGACTTCTCTTGTTCTAGGCTTGGGGAACGTGAAGGAGGCCGATGTGTGTATCAAGTTGACAGAGAAATTTAGCCTTTTCTGCACATGAGATTGTGGCAGGCAGATCAAATGGTCACCCATATCTATCACTCCCTTGTTCATCAGGTCTTCCACAATGTCTTTAAAGGGCCGACAATCATGAGTAACATGGCCTATTGTCTGGTGGTACATACAATAGCCACGTTGAAGCATAGTGCTTGTCATTTCATCATTTTCTGACGTTGGGATATCCAACAGCCTTTCACGTTGATACATGTGAATTTTTTTTCAGGATTTTATGACGAGGGAAAGAGTACAACTTCTCTGATTCCTCGTCCTCAGATGAGTCTGAAGATTCTTCAGAGAGCCATCCCCCCGACCTTGCTGGTTCCCGAGTGGCTGATGGTGCCTCTGCCCCTTGCATATGTATTGGGGTAGGTCCCCTAGCAAATGCCCCGAAGGGGAAAGTCGCCAACTGCTCATCAACACTTTTTGGGAATTGCAGTAGTTCCCGCTGTTCTTGATGTAGTTGCCTGATTTCCATTCTGATCTTTTGAATTGTCCTCCGCACCGCTAGGTACTCGGGCCTCGGAGAAGGGAAGGATTTGGAGCTAGCTTCAGGCTACTGACTTGATGGCCTGATCCCTGATGCATTTGAATTTGAGGTGGTCGCCACCACATGAATCACGTTGACCGATTGGTTAATTCCATGCGTGGGGTCGTGGAGGATATACCAAATGGCCTAGCATGTTGATCAGGCCGTTTTGAATCAGCTTCTTTGTTATATTTTTGAAAATGTAACAGTCTTCAATGGCATGATCCAACATTCGATGATACTCACAATAGTTAGGGTCATCTGATTTCTCCATCTCTGCGGGCTTCCGTGGCTTCGGCAAGGTGATAAGCTTTTCTCTCATAGAAAGCTCAAAGAGCTTCTTTATATGTTCTTTTATGAAAGAGTAAGGTATTTTCATGCGCTCCTCTAGTGCAGAAGCAGATGTCTTGGCCTTGGGCTTTTTGACGTTACCCTTTGATTTCCCTTCTCCCTTATTTCCATTTGCCAGGGAGAAGTTGACTGAGTTCACCTCTTTACCACTGGCTTGGCGATCCTTAGAGAATTGGCCTTTGGCAGGGGTGTATGCCAGATGGTCAGCGAAGAACATTTCGATCTTCGCTCCCACTGTGTTCAGTTGATTGAAGCCCTTGATATTTGACCCCAAAAGAAAACTTTTTCTGCATGTAACCTAATCAGCCATTGAATTGGGCTTAAGTTTGGAATACTACTGGAAGGTAGTTTTTGTCAGGGATGTGGCGAGATAGCGGAGAAGGTATGATTCCTCCAGTGCCAGCTCACCCATGGCCGTTACATAATAGGCTAGGTGTTAATGTGGCAAGCCTTGCCCATTAAACTTTTGCAGCTTTGGGGTTTGGGGTAGTCCGGCGGAAGCTTCTTGAATTAGTGATGGAGAGGATATGATACACTGTATAAGTCAACTGTGGTCACATCCTCACCATGTTGAGCGAATTTTGCCTCTACAATTCTTTCGATCATTTGCCTTTGGGCCATTAAGCTTTCTGTGGCTGGTGTGGCGGATGACCATACATTTACTTCATTAGGTGGAGCTTCAAATTCCGCTGCTATCGGTATTTTTGCTGCGGTAGCCGAGGCATTAACAGTGGTTGGAGTGGCCTGAGGTTGCTGTTCAACTCTTATAGGCACTATCGGACGCTACATATGAGTCTCCCTTTCTTGGAAGAGTCCTTGCAAGAGATTCCTTAATTTTTGATTTTCACGTCGGAGTTCTTCCAACGCGGAGGCTTGGGCCTCCTTTCCAAGATCGTCTCTATATCCTGGATTGCTGTCCTCTTTGACACTATAGACGTCATCTTGGTTTTCTTCTATTCGCACCGGCTCAGACTGAGATGTTCCGGCGGCGGCAGTTACTTGATGCATGTGGGCGAGAACTCGAGAGACTGGCCTCGATTTCCTCAAGGTCTGAAGAAGTTCATTTTGATCTCCCGAGCTCTCCTCCGGCTATTTGTCGGCGGAGGAAGTATATCAGGTGAATACTTTAATTGTGTCATTGGTCACCTGGACCACTCTCTTTTTCCTAGGTGGTTGTCTTCCGGACTTAGGTGCCATCCTTAGTATGTCAAAAATAGACAGTCGGGCTGTGGAAGCTTATGCAAAATAAGCTTCCTCCGTATACGTTGAACTGGCAAATGGAGAAGTGGGTTGAGTCCATTTGTAAACTTCTTGGGGTTTTTGCCCTCGTGGGCGTGGAATTTGGGCCTTCGGGGAGGTCGGGGCTTCGACTTGGTGTCGATTCGTCGCACTCCGCATTTGTTGCAAGTTTGACATGCGGATAGGTCTTTCTGACTTAGCCCTCCTGATTGTCCGGGCCTCCTCCTTGGTGACCCAGATTTTCTTCATTTGGAGCTGACACTCCTCTGTTGAGTTGCTCCCCACTTTTGATCTGGGAGCTGCAGATTTGGGCCGGCGCATTTGCCCCCGGTTTGCTACCGGAGCGTCGGATTTCTTCAGTTCTGCTTTGTCTTCTCGGGCTCGCTGGAGAAGCTTGAAGCGGTTGGAGGTGAGGATAGTTGGGACATGCCTGTCCCATGGCATGATCGGCTTGCCTCCATCGAGTCGGATGCAGAGGTTTCCGATAATTGCAGTCTTGTCGGATCGAGATGTGATTGCTGCAGGCTTTGTGCCCTTGCAACTGCGACACTGCCTCCTTTGAGTAGGAGCGGCGTTGATTGTGATCGCTGCAAGCATTGTGCTCTTGCGACTGTGATGCTGCCCCCGTTAAGCATGAGCGACACCTATAGTAATTTGATTGACTGAGAAGATCACGGCAGTGGTTGGGGCCGGAGGCTTAGTGCCCTCGGTGGGTGCAATTGCGGGTGTGGCCGCCTCGTCTTCGGCCACGGGGACTACGCCCAGGTGATAGGGTGAGCCGACGACTGCTGGAAAGTCGCTAAAAACAATTAGAATTTCTAGATAGTCGAACCTGGCGTGGTTAGCAATAGGTGACGACAACCATTGTCCTGTTACTGGTTGTCGGTGATTAGCATGAACAAATGAGTGAGTGAGCAAGCAAGTGAATACCCTCCTCTTCTCGTCCTGTAAAAAGAAAAGGGGGAATCAGAACCTTGGTAAATGTTTTAGGACTTCTTTGGCAGAAAGAGGAAAGGCGGGAACTGTCTCACTGGGCGTGCCAGTCTGTTAAACGTGAAATTAAATGTTTGTGATGTTGAACATAAATGCACATTTTTAGGCTATTTAAATAGCATATGCATGATTGATTTCGTGGGTTTAATTTTATCAGACGATTTAGGTTTGAGTGCGTGACCTTTCCCCACTGAACCTTGGTCAATGTTAATTTACATCGACATAAAATCCGAATACCCTTGTTTAATTGTCAAGGAGATCTTATGATCCTTTACATTGGGTTTGATGCTAAAGGTAAGCTCATTGCTCCCCTTTTGAGGGGTAAACTCACTGTTCTTAGTGATTTTTGGATTCTGGAGGTATTTCGATAATTTTGAAACTCTAGTGGTATATTTGTAATTTTGGGTCAGGGCATGGGCTTTGTGCAATTTCTAGATTGAACGTGGGCTTTTATGTAGTTCTTGAACTCCAGGGTCATTTTAGTAACTATTGGAAGGTTCAGGGGTATTTTTCATAATTTTGGGTTATGCCATGGGATTCGTGCAATTTCTTGATTGAACAAGGGCTTTTATGTAATTTCTGACCTCCAGGGATGCTTTTGTAATTTCTGGAAGGTTCATGGATGGTTTGGTCATTTATGCAGGGTTGACAGTATCGGCCGAAACCGATACGTTTCGGCCGAAACGTATCGGTTTCCGCCGGTATCGATCCGAAACCGGACCAAATCACTGTTGCAGGTCCGAAACTATTTAAAAAAATACTTTTTTAATGGTTTCGGACGAAACCATTAAGGGTTTCGGCCGAAACCGACCTGTTTCGGTCTGAAATCGGACAGTTTCGATCGAAACCAGACATGTTCATTATTTTTTTTTAATTTTTTAAATGGTTTCAACTGGTTTCGGCCGAAACCGAAACCGGTACCGAAACCGGTACATATCGGTTTCGGAACCGGCCGAAATCGGTACCGAAACCGATACTGCCTTCCTTAGATGCAGGTGCTGCAGGTGTTGCAGGTGGTACTACTGGATGCAGTTAAGGTCAGCGAGGATATGATTCATCAGGTTACGAAGGTGGCCAACATGAAGCAGCTATTTATGGGTCGTGGAATATGAACCATCCTTCCAGTTCTATCCATATCCGACCAGTTCCTCTTCTCTTCCTCAAGATTCTTATGCTGATACTGGATTCCAATCAAGCCAACCAAACACTCCAAGAGGGATCCAAAGAGGGATGCAGGACTTGGCTACCTTATTGTTTGGTTATAGTGAATATAGACCATACATGCAACCTGGTTATGGGTATGAACATCAAGGGCCAGACGATGAGGGAGAAGGTTCTTCTAGTAATTATTATCCATATTAGGTAAGAATCAATGAATTTTTGTAACATTTATTTTGTCTAATTTGGTTTATTGTACTGCTTGTATTAATGTACAATAGAATATTAGTTTAACTTTCACATGTTCAATGTTTGAAGTTCAATGCGTAGTTGTCTACTTCAAAGTTATTGCACTAACTTATACAGTCAAATGCATGTGTAATGTTTTTTGTGATTTTAAGTGATTATTTATATTATTTATGATTTTTCAGATTTTTTTGAATTAATTTAATTTTTTTTAACCTTTTAACTGGGTTTCGGCCGGTTTCGGCCGAAACCGATACCGAGTCGTATCGGTTTCGGACCCGGCCGAAACTGAGTCCGAAACCGAGTTTGCCATCCTTGCATTTATGGACTCTGAGGGTATTTTGATAACTCTTGGGAAGTTTAGGGACAAAATTGATAATTGTTGTCAACACTCGGGTGTAGGCACAATTTGGCATTAATCATGAGTGTGTAGGAACAAATTGAGGTCAAAGAAAGGCACATGCACAAGGATCCCTCATAAGAAGGGTACATTCACAATTTCACTAGGAGTCAGGGTATATTTGCAATACCTTGAAACAAACAAGGGACATTGCGTATATTGAACATTTGCACAAGTTCAAGACTTTGTCAACAAATTGTGGACCTTATAGGACTTCTCCGCAAAAATGCGGGATATAGTTACAATTTGAAAACTTTGCAGGGTATTATGCAATTACAAGACATTGAAGATTTTCTTGTAATTTTTTAAAGGTATTTTTATATTTTTTGATTGATTCATAAAATCACATTCTTCTACCGTCCAAAATACAGAGAAAATTACATAACAAAGTCTCCAGGGGCATAAATGTAAGATCCGAGGGATTTATAATCCATATCCTTGAGTGGGTCTTTTCAAACAAACACAAGCTCCTTGGTGTGCCTTGGATTTTCTCTGATCGTTTGAGTGTTCTTGTGTGTGTGCTCCCGTGGGACCCATGGGGGTATTTATAGGGAGTAGGGGGTCATTTGCACCCCCTTTTTGAACTTGTTCGGGGTCAAATTGCCTATTAGGCGAGCAAATAACCCCGGATAAAGTTTTTTTTAGGAATTAACTGGGGTCAAATGACCTTAGAAAGAAGTGGGGATCGACCCAAAAAATGGGGAACCGACCCCGGTAGGGATTCAATCGACCCCGGTTAGGTCTTGGGACCTAACCACGGTCCATTGACCCCGGAAAGAGAGGAAGGGGGGGGGGAATTGACCTCTTTGAAGTTAACCGATGTCGATTGACCCTGGTAAGAGGGGAATTGACCCCAGTAATGGATCCCTGGTCAAGCCCAGGGCTTGACCAGGGGTGACCGGCCTTCTTCCCTGGGTGGTCGACCCCGAGTGACTCCGGGAGGGACTACTCGGTTTCAAATGACCCCTGTGGGGTCTCATTTGACGCCGGGTAGGGCCCAAGGGGCCTCCCCAATCGCGAGAGAGGGGGGGGGACCCCTATAAAACCCTGGTTTTTGGGTTTTTTTGGTTTGGATTTTGCCGTGGGACACGTGTAGAGGAGAAAACTCCTCCTTTGTGTGTTTGTTTGGCTTTCTTTGCGCCGTTTGTCGAGGGAAGAAGCTTGCATCCTGCCGGGGCTGTCTCATACACTCGTACCGGACTTTCCGCAGGTGTGTGGAAAATTTTCACGTGATTGCTTCACTGTTGCGATGTTTTCCTTTGACCCCGGACATCCCACAGAAAATCCCGGGATTCGGAAGTTTGTCCGGGATCACAACGACGCTTGACCTCATGCCATTTGTTGGTCGTTGTTGAATTGAATTGCTTTCAATTGCCCCGACTGCTTCGAGAGAATTATGATTGATTGATTTTATTTTTGATCGGGAATCCCCCGAATTTGGAGATAACTCCTCAGAGCGATGGTACTGACTTTGTGCCGTATCTCGACCGTCACCAAACCTTAGTTTAATTTGCCTCGATTGATTCAAGGAAATTGTCTCGATTAATTCGAGAAAAATAATGGGCTAAACACTTCTCTAGGACAATTATTTGGAAGAATGAATCGAGATGCTACCCCAAGATACTTTATCAGCATTGCACGGGGTAACGTACTTTATCAACATTATTTTTAATGATATATGACATATGCTTTAAGGTTGGTTTACTTATCTGTTAGCACTAGTGAACTTGAATCAAGTTGAATGTCATGGTTGATGGTTTTTCTTTGCAGTGTATGTCAACTTCATATGTGTTAGTGTTTCAGTTTCTCTTGAAATCATTGTCGATGATATCCAAATAAATACTGCAATGTTTGAATGCTCTGGGCCGTACTCTACTTTAGTGATAAGGGAAAATATCTTGTACGAGACAGGCAATGACAAGAACCTCATTAGTGAACCTATCCCAAATAGCATTTTCTATGTGGTGGAATAAAAGCTCATCCTCTGTTTACTGAATGGAGTCTGATATGTTTTCCTAAATTGTCCACTATTATGAATGACACCAATCCTTTTCTAGATATATAGTTTAAGTGATGAAGGTATATTTGTTCTGTTCTCTTTATCTAGGGATGTTGGTGAGGAGGCAGTCTTGAAATCACTATGGCAAAGATATGAGAATGCCATTGATAAGGTACCCTATCATTTTCTATAAGAATTATGTTTACCATCTGCACATGTTATTGTTTCTTTGATGGACCTTGCTTTTCTTTGATGAATCTTTTTTTTGTGTATTCTCATCAGAGGTCTTAGGAATAACAAATCTTTGTGGACTGATTATTTAACAACTCATCATCTGTAGATGTTTTCTTAGGTAGTTAACCTATACGTTTTACATTACTTTGATCATAAATATGTCACATGCCAGTAGTGTCAGAACCTCATAGGAAATTGGTTCGTCTTTGCAGTTGCAAATTCTTTTGTGTTGTTTCAAGGACTGTACCCTTGTTAATTGTGTTTTTTACCCCTCCCCGGAAACTTCAGGTGAACCCTAAAAGACGTTTGACTGAACCTCACTGTCTCAGCCTGGTGGCGGCCGCCTTCTACCTGATGAAAGCATTGTGGATAACAAACCACTACTACTTTTTTTTTTGGGAAAGTGGATGATGCCAAAATTAATTAATAATCAAGAAAGCAGGAAAGCCAGCTTTATTTCAGTATGCTCTCCATAAATAGCAAAACCCCATTTACAATCAATGCCAAGAACCAAAAAAGCAAGTTAAAAACACCAAAAAGATGAGAAGCCCTTGAGTTTCCGTGGACATCAAGACAGAGGCGGCAAGCGACCATTGCATAGGCATTTTCCCTGTCCACCACTGTCCATGATGAAGGATATCACCCCTTCCATCGTCTAGATGGTTTTTTTTCTTTGTTGGAAACTGGCATTTCTTTCCCCACAAATCACTCAAGTGTTAGCATGTAGGATCAGCCACCAAATCCTCCTCTCACCCTGTTACTTTAGTCTCTAAACCTAAACCCTAAACTTCTCTACCACTCTAATAAGGTCTCTTGTGAGAATGTCTCAAAAAACTGGTAGAGTCCAATGGGAAAGCCATATGATCCTGGTGACTTGCTCCCCTTCTACACCGAAAACTGCTTCTCTAACTTCATCGTCAGAAAATGGAGACCGCAGTGTATTTGCCTCCTCCCTAGTCAAAGTAGGCAATAATCCCTCTATTACCTGAGTCTTCAAGTCCCTGTTTCTTTGAATAACTTCTAGAAACACTCTGTTATAGCTCTCTAGCTCCACCTTGGCTTCAGTGTCCCTACACCCCCACCCCAAAGTTGCTGAATTTGGAAAACCTTTTTCCTTTTTGTTTGAAAGAAAAAACAACCTTTTTCTTGTCACTAGCAAAAACATGAAACCAGGCAATGTTTTTGTCACCTGCCTTTAACCAAGCTTCCTCAGCATGTTATTTCCATTTCAGTTCTTCCTTAGTTCCCACTCACTGTACTCTTTGTTGAGATCTGCCATCTTCAGACATTCTTCAACGGTAAATTCCTCTTGCTCTTCCTTCACTTGCAATTCATCAATCTGTCGCATCAATCTCTGTCTAATTTCTGCTGCTTCTCCAAATTCTTCTCCACTCCACTTCTTCAAACATTCCCTTAACCATTTAAACTTCTGAAAGATACAGGCATTTTTTTTGGCCTGCACCTCAGACCACCAGTTAGCTACCTTAACCTTCATGCCGTCATGCCTTGTCCAGGCCATTGCAAACTGGAATATCCTTGTCTACTTTGCTGCTTGTTCTGTGTAAAGAGCAATTGGATTGTGATCTGAGACAATTTTTGCCAAACTCAAAGCTTCTGTTCTGCTGAACTACTGAAACCACTCGTGTGGCCAAGAACCTGTCCATTTTGTACTGACACTCCCTGCTGTGAAGCTTGCTCAGGAGTAAAACCTGTTGGGTATTGGGATCTCCATTAAATCCCATTCCTTTATCCAATTTCCCAAAGCCACCATGGATGGCCTCCAAACAATGTGTCCTTTTATTTTCCCAGGTATACCTGGCTTCATTAAATTCCACACCCTCCCTCCACACCCCACTTACCATGATGGAACTTATTAATATTGAATAATTCCTGAAACTCATGTTTATCATTGCTGTCATGTGGGCTGCAAACAACTTTAAGATTCCAGACTTATCTCTTGTATATTTTTGTAGCGTGGACTACAACTGAATATTGAACTGTTAAAATGTTAGAACCCACCAGGTTACCTGTATTCCATGACAAATATTGCACTGTTCGAGCCCTTTGGCTCTTTAGTGGTCCATCCTTTAGATGTGAAACTTGTTAATTGATACACCAGTGCAGTGTCCACTGAAGTTAACTTGGCCTCCAGAAGACAGACAATGTCCACCTTATGTCTAACAACATCTCTGATTGCTCTAACCGTTTGAGCCTTATTATCTAACTTTCCATGACAATACTTTTAACATTGATTTCTAGTCTTGCCCTCCTTGGTGGTGTTCCTCCTGTTCTGAGGCTGTCCAATTGCTCTTTCAATTGAACAAAGTCCATTTCTCTTTTTCCTGTTTTGACCGCAACTCCTCTTCCCTTCATTTCCTCACTCTGAGCTAAAATAAGACCTCATCTTCCTCAAAAACTTTCTATATACCTCATATTTTTCTGTGAAAGAGATGCCAATCACTTTGCCTAGCCTGACAGCGTGTTGGATGAACAATCCTCCCCTGCTCTGGAGATACAAAAGATAATGGAGAACAAAAATCTGCATCAGTCTGAATGAACTTCATTCAGACTCTGGACCTTTACACAAAACAAGTTGATTCGAGGGTCCTAACCCGACAGTGTACGTATTCCAAGTTCCAACCAGCCCACCTCTTCAGATTGCTGAACATCCCGCTGAATCATAACTTCCCCCTCCTCCCCCCACCCGCACCCCCTGACCCCACAAAAAGAGAAAAAAAATCATGCCAAGTGTTGGGACTCCTGTTGCTCCTCTTTTTTCTTCAAACTCCTGATCCTTTCCCTCAACAAATAAATTAAAGGAGAGGAGAACGAGAGAATTAGTCCCATGCTGGGGATGAACGATTAACTCCAGCATAATTGGACCACACCTGAAGGGCAGTGAATGATTGACCTCCATCAAAAAGGGCGCAAAAATCTGTAGAACTTGCTGGCTAGACACGCAGTCAACTCTTGCAACTCCACTGCACTTGATGAAGCAGCTGCAACTTCTAGAAGCTCCCTCTTGCAAAAGAATGAGGTTGAAGACTCCTTCTCTGGTTCACAGCTTCTCCGCCTTCCTCTCTTGCCTTCAGAAGAAACCACTGAGGAAGGGGCATCTAGTCAATGGACAATCCCATCTATGGTAGAAGTAGCAGACCCTGCCGACACTGCCTCTACTGTTATCTGTTTCTTTTGTGGACTGCAACTTCTCCACCTCCTCCCTTCATTACCTTCAGATGACAAGGCCAGAGAATAACCTCCTCTGGTTCATCCGTCATCCACAGCTAGGGCATGAGAAGAGTTATGAGAGGGGAACCGGTCATTCCATCTGCTTGGGACAAAAAAGGACCCTGACACCACATGTCGGTCCTCTTAAACTCGAGAAAAGGTTCGAAAGATCAGATCCAGATGATGTATCTGCTCTGCACACCCCCAATGGGTCCCGCTGCTGACCTGACTGCCCATTGCATGCCTGCAACTATTCATTTTCTCCACCTGAGCTATGAACTCCTGTTACACTGCTACAGAACCTCTGAATGGATCTCCTCGAGGTTGCATTCAATCCCTCAAAAGAACGTGCAATCTACTTGGGATTGGCGATTTAGATATGGGGCTCTTAGTCATTCCATATCCTCCTTGAAAACCCATTCTAAGGCCCTTTCCACCACCCGACAACCAATTCAGGTCTCCAATAGCTCTTCCTGTGACAGAGACCATCCCAACTTCCATAGCACCTTCTTCCCTTGTTTTTTTAGACAAAAGTTGTGGATTGCACCCCAAGTTTATTGCAAGAGGTAGTACACAAGTAGGTGTAGGTGTGAGGTTCCTCTACTACCTAAATCATAGAAGTTCCACTATCAAGGAGCTTATGAATAACCATACCGTGGGTAGGTGATGCGTCGGGGTGTGGCCCCGGCGAGGGCTGCCAGAGGGTACCGACCACCTCCATGGAGGTGTTTTCGGTGTGGGGTACCTGGCCATCTTCGCCGGGTCTGTCCGGTGGGTGGTGCGCAGGCGATCGACGCAGGAGGAGTGCAGAGGCACTCACGTACGTTCGCAGATGGGCTCAGGAGTTCCCAGGCGGCCGGCGGTGTGGGGGTGTGGGCAGGGGTTGTTTCGACGCACTGCCCATCCCGCCTATTTTCCTGCAAGTCAGGCTCGAGTGGCTTGACAGATGCATATGGGTGAAGCCGATGGACGGTTGGGTGTCGGAGGATACAATTGAAGAGTTGTTGGAGGGGGGTGGATGGGTGATCTCGAGGTTGCAGAGGGGAGGTCCGTTAGCGGTTGCCCCCATTGTGGCGACGGCGGAGGAAGTGGCCAAAGCGGGTTTTATCCTCGCCAATGGCATCCTGCTGAAGGTTGCGAGGTGGAGCTTGTTCCAGGGCACGTATCCAGACCTTACGGACTGCCAGATGACCATTCAGTTGGCCGGTGTCCCTGTGGTGTTGTGCGATGATTTTGGCGTCTCCCTGCTAGTCGGCGGTTTTGGGGCAGTGTTACTGGGATCAGTCAAGGTTTTCCCAGTGGGTGACGTGAATATCTTGGAGGCGGTCGTCCTGGTCAACAGCCCCAAGATGATCCTATTGGTGGTGGTGGCCAATCTTGGAGGAGTGAAGTTGCTGATCCAGGTGTCTTTGCAGTCGGCCGGGAGCTACAGCACTGCGGTGGCGACAGGCGAAGAAGACGGGTACGGCACCCGCCCATTTCGAGATTTGAATTTCAAATGCCCGAGCGTCGTCGACGGGTCCGATTCTGGATCGGAGGCCAGGCGGGGTCAGACCGTGGAGGCTCAGGGTTGGGTTAGAAGGGTGCAAACGGGTGGTCTCGGCCCATCACGACCCTGTGACTTACCCGGATCTGTGCCTCGTTATTGGGCCTACAGTACCCGCCCCTGTTTATCCCTCTCGCTTGATAGCTGCTGCGGAAGATGCCTCATCCCTTCTTTTGGTGGCGCTGGGATGGGGGGGTTGGCGATGTTCCGACACTGAGTCGCAACTGTGGCCAGTGACCCTTGCGTCGGCGACAAGGATGGCAGTGTCGGTTTCGGTTTCGGCCGAAACCGGCCGAAACCCAGTGAAAAGCTTCGAAAAAATGAAAATAAATCTAAAAAATCATAAACAAATAGAAAGAAAATAAATAATCACATAAAAATCAGAAAATTCATTGGACATGCATTTGATTGTGAAGAACTTAGATTAAGTGCAATAAACATGAAGTAGGCATTGAAGTTCAAACATTGAACATGTTAAACTAATATTCTTGAGTACATACTAAACATGAATTATGTTCAAGCACAGGGGAATAAACCTAATTAGACACAATAAATGTTATAGAAGTTATAAAAATTAAATGATCTTTACCTAAATGAAGAAGCACTAATATGGGTAATAACTATTAACATTCTCCCTCATCGTCTGGATTTTGATGTTGATACCCATAAGAAGGTTGCATGTATTGTGTATATTCACTATAACCAAACAATAAGGTAGCCAAGTCTTGCATCCCTCTTTGGATCCCTCTTGGAGTGTAAGGTTGTCGGCTTGATTCGAATCCATAATCAGCGTAAGAATCTTGAGGAAGAGAAGAGGAACTGGACGGATGTGGATGGAACTGGAATGCTGGTTCATGACCCCACCATAAATGGCTGCCTCCTGTTGGCCACCTCCATAACTTGATGGATGCCCATATTGACACTGTGAAACATGTCCTCGCTCACCCTGACTGTATCCTCTGCCCGTTTCTGCGTGGAAGGAGGAAGGACCACCATCAATGCCACCGCCAGTAATAGCACCTGCAGCTGCACTGAGATCATCATCATCATCGTCGTCATCATCATCACCATCATAAACCAGTGGCCTTTTAGCCTTTGGGGATGTTTTTTCTGTTTTGGTGTGATTTCTTCAGTCACCCTTGACATGAATCCTTTTCCCCTTAACGTGTGCCTCAGATAAATCTGCTTCAACTGCTCAATTGCCGGGTCCTCTCGAGCAGCATCACTTGTCCTCTCAGTTAGCCCATGCACTGATGTTCTTCTTCTTAAGGATGCAAGTGGCTTGCCCATTCTAGGAGTGACTGGCCTACTATCTGAGTCTGAGTGTCTAGCTGGCTGAAAATCAGGCTGTTGCTCAGTGTCATCAATAAATAAAGCTGGGTCCCTTCTCTGGTGTGCTTGAGTCTCTCTGGCCCTCTTTGTTGCTCTTTTGAATTCTGGATCTCTTGGCTCATCTTCATCTAGTATGCCCTCTGCCCATCTTCTATCACCATCATAAAAAACGGGCTCATCAATCTGCTCTCGTGTCTCCACCCAAGACTGCAAGGGATTCTCATCATCAAATAAAGTGTCCACATCAATTTCTGACATTGCATCTTCTGCGACGCGTTTGTCCCTCAGCTGTTGTCTTATCTGCATGTTCTTTATTCTCAGTCTCATATTGTAGTGACAATAAATCATTTTTTCTAACCGTTCAGCCTTTAGTCGATTGCGAACCTTTGAGTGTATAAGGCTGAACGTGCTCCAATTTCTTTCACATTGGCTTGCCGATGTTGTTTGACTGAGCACCCTAATTGCAATGAACGTCAATGCATTACTGCCCACATCTCGGTTGTTCACCATTATCCACCAGTCAGCTGTTCCACCAACCATAAATAAATAAATGTAAGGTGTAGAAATACATATTGAGGTTAAGAAATCACAAAAATAAAATATACCTCGGCTCACTCTTCCCACAACATATTGCAATTGGGAGTCAGAATATGTCCCAGTCCTCATTCTATAATTGTTCATCTACAAAGATAATTTAATAGATTAACATAACTACTTAAGTAAATTCTATACCTCTTATTGATAAAATCAATAAAGACTAACCTCTACTTCGGCCTGAAGTCTCTTCTCTGGTGTCCTCGATAAACGACTAATGACTTTTAAAGTCCCTTGGAGCACCTCGTCATCAACATGTGCATCGGCATCGTACATAAATCGAGGGTTGAGAAAATAACTTGTATTTGTGTATAATTAATTAAATGTTAGATATAAAATAACATATAGGCATTACCCCCCTGGGCGGGTGACTTGCTCAAATTAAAAGACGGAATGGCTCACTCGACCCAAACCTATAGGCATTACCCCTTGCCCCCATGAGGTCTCGACGATAGGCTGTGGGAACCTGACCAGGTCGACCTGGGACCTGGCCAGGTTCCCAGCAGCCCTGGTCCTTAGGGCCGCCCAATCCCTCATTCCCAATCCCATTCCCCTGGGACGGACCGGACGGTGGCCCACCAGTGTAGTCAAATCTAATGTGTTTATCCTAACCGTGTTACTTTAATCTAAAGAACAATGTTTCAGTACAATTAATCACTCACCAGCTGCATGCAAGTCGCGGTGTAATGTGTTGTCCCATCTCTGGTCAATCATTTTCCACCATTTTGCATAATGTCTGGGAAGGGAATCCTGTAACTCTAATTTGGCACGGTCCATGGCCTCGTACAGATAGCTCATATCATTCTTCTCATCGCCATCCACCATTCTTAAGACCTTCACGAGGGGTGTGACTACTTTCATGTACCGTGAGACCCTGCCCCAAAATTTGTTGTCTTCCACAATCTGACAGACATCCAAATATTCCATCTAAGCATCAACATTGCCCTTGTCGATGTATTCCCGTAGGGCATTGTGGTACATGAAAGTTTTCAGCTCATTCTTATACCTGTGCAAATAAATGAAATTTGAATCAAATACTGTTACATATGTATAAGGATCAAGTATCAAGAATTGAGATCAATCTTATACCTGTGCAAAGACTCCAAAGAAATAAAATTCGAAGCAAATCTGGTTGAGCCTGCACGGATGATGTCTCCCCCCCCCCCACTCGCATGCACCCTGAACATATTCAATATCCTAGGATGGCCATAGATATACTGTGTGATTTTTTGTGCCTTGTCAATTGTCTTCTTCACATGTTTTTTCTTCCCTATGTCTTCAAGCATCAGATCCAGACAATGTGCAGCACATGGGAGCCAATATAAGTGACTGCGCTTCTGCATCAATTTCTTCCCCGCAGCCTTATAACTAACTTCATTATCAGTCACTAGTTGGACAACATTGTCCTCTCCAATTTGGTCTACCATCTTATCCATCAAATGAAACAAATAATTGGCATTTTTTTCATAATTTGATGCATCTACAGATTTAACAAATACTATACCTTCGATGCAATAGACCAGAAAGTTAATCATGGACTTCTTCGTGATACTAGTCCAGTCATCACATATGATGGTGCGTCCTCTCTCATCCATATATGCTTGAAGCTTTCAACCCAATCATGGAGTTCCTCAACCCCTCCCTCAAGGCCACGCTCGTATATGTCTCGACGTGATGGGGCCTTTAAGCCAGGGCCAGCATCTGCTATGGCATCTAGCATAGGTTGGAAATATTCGCTTTCAGCTGCATGTGCAGGGACACATGCATGAAAAAATCATTTGCAGATACTTTTAAATGTATGCCCTGCAACTTTTCCTGATTTATTTTTGACCCCTCTCAATGCTTGCTTGATTTTAGGTTGCGTAGCATGGGACCTTTTGTGCAGATAGTTGTCCATGGGGCCTGTTGTCTGCGAGGTAGCTCTAGTGTCAGGACGTCGTGCAACTGTACTGGAGTAGGTCCCTGAACCCATGGGTGCCTTTCCTTTCCTTCGAGCGGTTTGTTCATGCTCCCTTGCTTCAGTCAGCTCTGGATCAGAATTCTCAGTGCCTTCCTCATCATCATCCCTCCTAACCCTTCTGTCTAAAATCTTCTTAGCAATTTCAGCATCATCTTCAGCCCTTTGTTGCATCCTCTCCTTTTTGCCCAGAAGGCACTGACGCATTTCTTCTCGGACCTCTCGGGGACATCTGTCACATTGTTTCACCTCTCCTCTTACCCCTGTCAAATGTTGCTTTCCTCTAGTAATTCCGCCATGTGATTCCTTACCAGAATAATTGCATTTAACTTTTCTTCTGTTAGCATCAACTAAGGAGAGATGGGCCCACCCCGGATCCTCCTGCCTTTGCTGCTCCTGACTTTGTTCACGTCTAGGCATGATGCTGCATGAAGACAGGCAAAGAGAAATAATTGTAAGTATAATGAGAAAATTATGGCTTAATTAGTAATTAATCCTTAATCACCCTTAGAAAAATTTAATTACCCGCATGCTCCCACCCTAAAATCTTCAATGAAGCTTAATTGAGCTTCAATTAAGCCTAAACAAACCGAATTAGACAGAAGCCGCAATTTTTATAGACTAATTAGGGCTTAATTAGTAAATAACCCTTAATCACCCTTGGAAAAATTTAATTACTCGCATGCTCCCACCCCAAAATCTTCAATGAAGCTTAATTGAACTTCAATTGAGCCTAAGCAAACCGAATTAGACAAAAGTCCCAATTTTTATGAACTAATTAACTCTTAATTATAAATTAATCCTTAATCATCCTTCAAAAAAGTTAATTACCAGCATTATCCCACCCCAAATTCTTCAATGAAGCTTAATTGAGCGTCAATTGAACCTAATAGGGTGTTTGGTTGCTCTTTCTTACCTCTTTTTTCTCTCAATTTAAAAAAAAAGAGTAAGAGATCTATAAACCCTGTTTGGTATGCCTCTCCTAATTTTTAGGGAGAGAATCTACTCCCGTGTAAACCTTCCTAAAAAAAAAACATCAGACCAATTTTTTTTTTAAAAACACTCGCGACGCCTCGCTCTCTCCCACTCGCGACCCCCTCCCCTCCCCCGCGTCTCCCCTTCCCTCCGGTTCCCCCCCCTCCGGCTCCCCCCCTGTGCAGCCCCCTCCCCCCTCCCCCTCCGGCTCCCCCCCCCCCTGCGCAGCCCCCTCCCCTCCCTCCGGTTCCCCCCTTCCCCCCGGCTCCCCCCCTCTCGCAGCCCCCTCCCCCTCCCCCCCTCCGGCTCCGGCTCCCCCCCCTGCGCAGCCCCCTCCCCTCCCTCCGGTTCCCCCCTCCGGCTCCTGCTCCCCCCCCCCCTGCGCAGCCCCTTCCCCCCCTACGGTTCCGGCTCCGGCTCCGGCTCCGGCTCCCCCCCCCCTGCGTAGCCCCTTCCCCTCCCCCTCCCCCCCCCTGCGCAGCCCCCTCCCCTCCCTCCGGTTCCCCCCTCTGGCTCCTGCTCCCCCTTGCGCAGCCCCTCCCCCCCTCCGGCTCCGGCTCCCCCCTCCGGCTCCCCCCTCCGGCTTCGGCTCCCCCCTCGAGCAGCCCCCTCCCCTCCTCCTCCCCCCCCTCCCCCTCCCTCCGACCGCACCTTCCCTCCGACCGCGCGCCTCATCCCTGCACTTGCCGCACCACGGCAGTGAACCCCGTCACCATCTCCACCATCGACGGAAGGAACCCCATTGGTGAAGTCACGGTCCGGGGTTTCACGTCCGCGTGTGTCTCCCCGGAGGTGCTGAAGTCCCTGCCCGCCGGCGCCGTGGGCGTGGTCGGCCTCTCCCGGTCGGGCCTCGGGCTGCCGTTGCAGTTGTCTTCCAGACTGCCCATCAAGAGGCAGTTCGCCGTCTGTCTCCCCAGCACCGACGAATGCGCAGCCCCCTCCCCTGGTTCCCCCTCCCTCCGGTTCCCCCCTCCGGCTCCCCCCCCCTACGCAGCCCCCTCCCCCTCCCTCCGGTTCCCCTCCGGCTCCCCCCTACGCAGCCCCCTCCCCTCCCTCCGGCTCCCCCCCTCCCAAACAATTCTATATAAATTTTAAAAATTATATCACTTTTACCAAACAGATGTTATCAATTTTTATCAATTTTAAAATTTAAGTTAAAAATTAACACAACATAATTTTTGAGATAGAAAGAGTTCTAAAAAAAATTACTTCCAAACACCCTATAAGCAAACCGAATTAGATAAAAGTCCCAATTTTTATGAACTAATTAGGGTTTCAATATCAATTAACCTAATTTTAAAGACTGAAAAATTAACCTACAACAAAAAAAGTTGCCATTTTACCCAAGGATGGTAGCAGCCCAGCACAGCCTACACAACACACAGCAGCAGCTCCTTCTTCGCAGCACACAGCCGCACAGCAGCAGCCCAGCTGCGGCCGACTAGCAGCACATGTCGGAGCAGCAGCAACAGCAGAGTCGGAGCCGCAACAGGCAGCAACAGGGTCGGAGCAGGTGATATGCTGCTGGTCGGTAGGCAGCAGGGCAGGGGCGGAGCAGCAGGGCTGGCTGGCAACAGGCTAGCAGGTTGGAGGCGAGGCAGGGGCGGTAGGCAGCAGCTGGAGGGCAGGGGCGGAGCAGGTTTTCTCCCTCAGATCTGAGGGAGAAACGCACGTGGGTTTCGGACCGAAACATGTTAGTTTCGGGCGAAAGCGATACCGGTTTCGCCCGAAACCCTTTTTTTTTTTTAAGTTTCGGACCTGCTATAGTGAGCAGGTCCGGTTAAAGCCGAAACTGCCAACTATGACTCGGCGATCATGTAGGGGGATGCTGCTACCTCGTGAAGGGCCCTTGCGCAGGGGCACGAGTAGTCTGGTCATCGTCCCCAGGGCTGGTTCCCAGTGCTGTTGAGGGACAGGGAGGGAGTCAGGAGGGGGCTGACCACCGACCGGTGCTCCCGGTTGATCTCCTTCTCCTACCAGTCCGGTTGGATGAATGTGTGGGTGCCGGTGGAGGGCAGAGGGGGCCTCCCATGCAGCCCTTCTCCTCCACGCTCTCGGGCAGGGAGGGGCAGGCGGGGAGTTCTTCTTGGCCAAAGCCCCCGATCCTCCCTCCTTGCCAGTGCAGTGCCATTAATGACCAGTTCTTCGGACCCATGCAAAGCGCATGTGCAATCGATGCTCGAGTCGTAGGAGGAAGGCGCGGGCGAGGTTGAGGCAGAGGTGGCGCAATCCAGAGGCTGTTGCTCCCGTCGGAGGGTGGCCAATCGATCTCGGTCAGCTGAGCTCTGTCGGTGGCACAGAGGATTTGTCTACTTCGAGGGGAGGTCGGCCGGAGGACGCTCTTCCAATGCTTGTGTGATCGGGGGGCAGGGAATGTAGTGAGGGGGAGGAAGCTCTCGAGGCTCTGCCCTCCCTGTCCTTCCTGTTCGAAGAGCAGTTCGGGCAAGCGTCTCAGGTGGAAGGAGTGGCTTTGCGGTGTCTTCCGATCCTGGAACCCCTGTCCGTTGGGACCTTTGCGAATGGTGTTCTCATGGCGGAAGCAGATGCGGTCATCGAACTTCTGCTAGGAGATGGCCACCAGGAGGTTTTAGCTCTGCCTCCCCCGACCAGGGAGTCAGATGAGGTGCAGTTGCGTGCGGAAATAGAGCCAGTCGAGGACGCCATTCATGGTGAGGGTGATAGGAGTCTTAGCAAGGAGGAGGTCAAAGATATATTAGCAAAAGTGGTGAACTTTATGGAGGCTCAGGTGAGCGAGACTGCTAAGTTGATTGACATATCTGATGTGGGCGTGGATAAAAGATTGAGATCCTCTCTTTGCTTGATCAAACGTAGATGGTTAGCAGATGCAGCTAGAAAGGTGAGGGTTGAAGCTTCTAGTAAGAAAGGAGAGATGAGCAAAGAAGACAGTTTCAGTTTTGGTGCCGGTTTCGGTCGGGTCCGAAACCAAATAAAATATTATTTTTTTGCTAACCGAAGGAGTTTCAGTTTCGTCCGGTAGGTTTCGAATCGTTCCGATCCGAACCGAAACATTTCGGCCGAAACCGAAACTGCCATCCATGGAAACGAGGCAGGATGAGAAGTTGAGGAAGGGCGTATGCTTTTGGGATTGGGTCAAGGAGGGTGGTTTTGTTTATTTTGAGGGCACTTTCACTTTTATCCAAGGAAAGTAGAATCGGGGATCGGGATCTCGCCCGGTCCCAAACCGATCTGGGTCGGTGGGATCGGCCGATCCCGGACCGATCTTGGCCGAGTCAGGCTAGCTGACTTGGCTAGGGATACAAATGTCTAAAAAAATCCAAAAAAACTTTCAAAAAATTTGAAAAAATAGAAAAACTATTTTGACATAGTTCTACATCAAATTTAATGTGAAATAATTGACATTTGCTCGTCATTTCGTGAAATAGGTGGCACATGATTTCATGAGATAGCTACCTTTCATTCATTGAAGACGAATATTTAAAGAGTTTTCTACATATTGTACATAGTCATTCTATGACATGTACGTGGCATACATGAGTTGGTAGTCCATGAGATACTGATTATACTCCTCAGTGTTAGTGTAGACTATCATGATAGGGATCCAACCGGGGATCTCGGAGACTTGGTAGCTATCTCTAGTTGATTGTTGTGATGATGTGTCTGAATAGGATGGATATGTAGCATACTCATAATATCCTCCTTCTGAGTAAGAAGATACATCAGAGAGGGGTAACCATAAGAACCTGCAGGGAAAGTATAATCCCCTCCTCCTGTAAAAAAAGTAACAATTAAGATCAGAAAATATATAAGTCTTCAAACATTTTCAAATATAAGGACAAAGTTAGTCTACAAACCTTGTGCAGGAGATGATATGTTGTACTCTGGTTGGCCATAATTTTCACTTGTTTCTCTTGCCCTTTGGAGGAACTCTTCCTTCATGGCTTTCTTCTTCCTCAACCAATTTTGCCTATAAGGAATGAAGTTTGGATTGTAGTCTGTGTCTTCAATGCTTTGTTCAAGTGTTGTTCCTGGTGGATGCACAGACTTAACTTCTTGTTTCCCTTTTCTAACTGAGACAATTTTTGCTGTCCTGCTACTATGATCCCTATCTTGTGTAGCATGGCTGAATTGTTGCTCTTCTATGAATACAACCCTCTTGGAGGTTGGCCTTGAATGTTGGGAATGAATGGCTGCACCTGTACCACGTTGGCTAGGATCATCATCATCATCATGACTGTTAGCCAAGGTGGAATCATATGATGTTTGATAAACAATGGTGTCATTTGGAGAAGGTGTTTCATCCCCTCTTCTATGGTGTCCAAATCAGCAATGTCCATGGGATTTCTTCTTGTACTTTCCGAGGTCTTCTTCTTTGATTTGCTTTTGTGCATTTTTTTGGCTGGAAGCTGAAATGTTGTTGATAATGGAATACCATCGAACTCACCTTCAGCTCAAGCTCGATCATTTGGATCAAATTTTGGTTCACCCATTGCCATCCTTGCATCGACTCATGAGTGGAGAGGATTCTCTTCATCTAAAATATCATCTAAGTCTATGGGCTTTTCAGTTGTTGTAGATTGTGTGGTTGGCTGTCCCATAGCTTCATCTCTCCACCTTGTTTCTTCCTTTTGTCCTTCTTGCATCCGTTGGAGATTCTTTATCTTCAATCGCACATTGTAGACTTGTAGTGGCAAAATACAAGCTGCTCCAACCTTGAGGATGTGAGCCTATTTCTTTGCTTTGAATGAATTAAAGAGAAAGTGGACCAATTCCTCTCACACCCAGATGCGGATGTTGTTTGGCTTAAGACTCAGATAGCAACATATGCTAGATCCTCATATTTAGGGGCCTTGCCATAATCCATCCACTAATCAACTGCATATTAAAAGTTTGTTTGTGAATATGATGTGCAAGACTTAGACCCATGAAAAAGAAGTCTAAAGATGTCAGTCATAAAATTTACCAGGGCTAAGTAACACACTGTCCTTTGTGCTCGATGAGTTGCAAAATGAGTCAACTTAAGTCTGTAATTATGCATCTTGTTGCATGCTATAATTGCCCGATCATCATCTAGCATACGTTGAATGACATTCTTTACCCCATTTAAGACCTCATTATCATTATTCACATTTGAGCCATATTGATACCGTGGGTTGAAAAAGTAACCTGCAGATTGGAAGAGTTGTGTCAATAATGACTTAAGATAGGAGAATAGATATATATAGACATTTTGTTTTGCAATTATCTGTGACATGAAGATCATGGTGGAGAGTTTTGTCCCACCTTTCATCAATTATGTCCCACCACTTTAGATATGTTTTAGAGTTGGATTTTTGAATCTTCTCCTTTGCTCTCTCTATTTCCTCGTATAGGTACCCCATGTATGTCTTCTTATCACCATCCACAATTCTCAAGACTTTGACAATTGGTTCCACCACACTAAGAACCATCTTGATGTCTTTACATAGGCCTCTGTTTTTAATCAACTCTTCCACTTTCTTCCCCTTGGTTCAGACATCTTGTTTTGCATGGACACCAAGCCACTCCTCCCAACTTTTTGAGGAAACCATTTGCAATAAGGGACGCCACTGAGAATGTAGACTCTCCAAAGATATATATGTAGAGGCAAACCGAGTTGCCCCTGGACGTATGAGTTCCCTCCCTCCAGTGTGCTCGCGCATCAATTTAAGGACATAACCATGATTGTACACATAGGTTGTGATGAATTGAGCAAAAGCCACAATGCTTGCTCTCTTTTCATCCTTGCACATGTCTTCCAACATCAAGTCTATGGAGTGTGCAGAACATGGCACCCAATATAGGTGTTGTCGCTTCTCTATCAACATGTGGCCAACCAATTTATATGATGCTGCATTATCTGTCACAACTTGCACCACCCTATGCTCTCCAACTTGTTCAACCATTTCATCCATCAACTTGAACAAGTAGTCGGCATTTTTAATATGCTCGCTAGCATCCACCGACTTCATGAAGATCGTCCCAGCTTGTTAGTACACAAGAAAATTGATCATTGTCCTTCTGGTAATGCCTATACAAAATAGAGAATAAGAAAGCCTTAAGATGAATATGATGGATGATAATCTGAGTCTATATACATGCAAAGGTAAGACTATACCTGTCCACCCATTAGTCATTATTGTGCAGCCTCTTTCATCCCATATCCGCTCAAAGGACTTGATGTATTCCCTCAAGTCACTCACTTCCTGAGGTAAGTAAGTGTTGTAGATTTCTTTCAGAGTTGGCCCCGACACTCCCTTATCAACCTCTGCAATGATGTAAATCATATTCTCGTAGTAAGGCCCTTTGGCAGTATTTGCCGGAACACTGTTGTAGAAGAACCATCTAGAGATTGCACGACCAATCTTTTCCTTGCAAATCTTCAAATTCTTAAATGCAGGTGTGATGCTTGGTTGCCTGCTCCTCTCCCTCGTGAGATAAGGGTCAATATGGCTCACTCTAAGGTCATCATCCCTAGTCAGATCATGAACCTCTTGATTGATTTCTTGTCCAATTTTACTGCCTTGTCTAGATCTACTGTCTTCACCCACATAATGGCTTGTTTCCCTATAATATTTGTCTTTAGCAAATGACTTCCTACTAGCCTCCATTCCACGCCGAAGTTCACCTTAAGAGAGACAATTAGGCATGGTCAATAAGGTAAAGTTGACAAATGGAATTGATTAACAATTATCTTATGTAAGTAATTCTTACTTGGATCAAAACCTTCAAATGAAGTTGATCTTCTTCTTGTATCTTCCTCATGTTCATGACCAACCCCATATATATGAATGCCGGGTCCACCAGATGGACGTGCTAACTCCTCCTTAATTGCATCATTTTTCTTTGCCGTTCTTGTCTTCTCAACCTGATGCTTGTCCAAAAGAGCTTTGAATTGTGCTCTCACCTCCATCGGAACACGCTCACAACCCTTAACATCTCCTTTTACATGTGCAATGTGTTGCTTCAAACGAAATACACCGCCGAACATTTCCTTTCCACAATAACGGCATTTAACTTTCCTACTTGTCATGTCCACGAGTGTGCAATGGTTCTATGTCGGGTCGTCACGTGAGACAGTGGAAGACTTCTCTTGTTGCCCACTAGGAGATGCCATACCTTCAGCCAATGCAAAGACAAACCAAGGAAAACAATTAAAACAACAGGGGACCATAAAATAATGAAAACAGAAAAAAATCACCCCCTAAACCTAATTTTGAGGAGAGAGAAAATACTTTTAGAGAGAGAGGGGACCATGGTGGGGTGCTAAACCATGTTAGGGGACCACAAAATAATGAAAACAGAAAAAATCACCCTCTAAGGCTAATTCTGAGGAGAGAGAAAATACATCTAGAGAGAGAAAGAGTCTTAGAGAGAGGGGGACCGTGGTGGGGTGCTAAACAATGTTAGGGGACCACAAAATAATGAAAACAGAAAAAATCACCCTCTAAGGCTAATTCTGAGGAGAGAGAAAATACATCTAGAGAGAGAAAGAGTTTAGAGAGAGGGGGACCGTGGTGGGGTGCTAAACAATGTTAGGGGACCACAAAATAATGAAAACAAAAAATATCACCCCCTAAGCTAATTCTGAGGAGAGAAAAGTACTTCTAGAGAGAGAAAGAGAGTCTAGAGAGAGGGGGACCATGGTGGGGTGCTAAACAATGTTAGGGGACCACAAAATAATGAAAACAGAAAAAATATCACCCTCTAAGTTTAATTCTTAGGAGAGAGAAAGTACTTCTAGAGAGAGAAAGAGTCTGAGAGAGGGGGACCATGGTGGGGTGCTAAACAATGTTAGTGGACCAAAAAATAATGAAAATATAAAAAATATTCCCCCCTAAGCCTAATTTTGAGGATAGAGAAAGTACTTCTAGAGAGAGAAATAGAGTCCTAGAGAGAGGGGGGACCATGGTGGGGTGCTAAACAATGTTAGGGGACCACAAAATAATGAAAACAGAAAAAAAATATCACCCCTCTAAGTCTAATTCCAAGGAGAGAGAAAGTACTTCTGGAGAGAGAATGGACTTACCTTCGAAAATCTCTGGGAGAAAATGGTCCTAGTTGAACTTAGAAGTAATCTTCTAACACCAATCACTCTTGATCAATTTTCTTCTTGCAACAATGAGCCTAGATTGAGAGAGGAGAGAGTGAGAGAGTGTATATGTGTGTGTGTGTGAGAGAGGGAGATGTGAAAGAGACTTGGAGAGGAAGAAGCTTAGGAGAGATGTGAAAGAGACTTGGAGAGGAAGAAGCTTAGGAGAGTGAAAGAGAAGATAAGAAAGTGAAATGGTATGTGTGAGAGAGTGAAATCCCGGTCAAAAGGTCCCAAGGACCAAAGACATTTGGTTGGCTTTCCCCCCAAACCTTTTTTTTGAAATTCAAATGGGACAAGGGCGGGATCGCTTGGGATCGGCCGATCCAGGCCGATCCGGCCGATCCCAGGCCTTATCTCGCCGATCCCGAGGGTGGATCAGTTCATCTTGGATCGGGATCGGGTCGGTTCGCTTGGAAACCGATCGGATCGGCCCGGATCGGCCGATCCGATCCGATCCGGCGAGCCATGATTTTTTCTCTGTTTAGGTGTGTTGATTGGGTGTTGTCTGGATGGGTGGGCGTTGTTGTTTGGTGACGGGCCTTCGGAGTCTTCTTGTGCCTAGTTAGGGGTATGAACATAGCAGCTTGGTGGTTGTTTGCTTCTTTTCTTTTGCTCTCGAGGCAGAGTGTTCTCTGCCGCCTTTTGTATTTGGGAGTTGTGTGAGAGGACTCCCCTCATACATGTTTATACTTTTCTCTTTTATATAACCAGTGGTACTATCCACTTAAAAAAAAGGAGCTTGTGAATAACGAATTATACACTTCCAAGAGTCCATACTGACAAGTAGAAGAAATCTGGACCACAAATGAAGAAAATGTAATGTCTGTAAACAAATGTTTTCTAAATAAATCCTACTTGCCGGAAAAATGATGTCATTGCATTGTTCCAGATACTCTAGCAAATTGCATGGGGAAGCAGCTAAGAACCTTGAAAGCATCTTGAGAAATCTGCTTCTTCTTGGGATCCTGGGAAAAGCTCCACATGTCTTCAGCTGTTGCTAGAGAAAGCTCTGAACCAGTCGTATTGCCGAACACAGTCCAAATTTCTTTGCTAATATGACATTGAAAGAATAGGTGATCTACAATCCTAGGAGCTTGACAGCAAAAAACACAGTGAACATCAATGTTCGAAGCCCATTTGCTGCAATATACCTTGGTTATAATCCATCTTTGGGAGAGAAGCCACAATAAAGCTTATTTTTTAGAGGTGCCTTAACCTTCCAAATCCAGCCATAATGTAATCTCTCTGTCTGTTTCTATCAATAATCTGATATAAAGATTTGACGGAAAAATTTTCCCATTTTTAGCCATTCACTAGGTCTCTAGCAGAAATGTTAATATCAATATTTGCCAGTAGATTCAATAAGGTTACGTAGTCTTCCATCTCATCATCTTTAAAATTTTGATGAAGGGTGATGTCCCAATGAATAACTCCATTATCAATGACATAGCAATCACTCACCAAGTGCCACTTACGAACAGCAAGTCTGATTTTTTTTTTTGAAACTTGTTTTTTAGGGGAAAGTGCATTCGGATTGTCAAGGCAAAGGGATTTTTTTTGAAGAAGCTTTATAGTGCTTGAACTGAATAATTTGTTTGCAAACAGATTTATTCTCTGAGCAAAGTTCCCCCAGTCATTTTCCAAGCATAGCAATGTTCATAATCTGCAAGTTCTTGACACCTAAGCCCTCGTGTCTCAAAGGCCCGCACACAATAACCCATTTTACTAGAAGAATTGTTCTGTTTGCTATGTTTTTTTTTGAAAGTGGATGGTACCGCTAAATATATTAAAATAGAAGAGAGGGATTTACAATTATGATCAGTATACTTACAGAATGTCCCTTTACAGAAGGCCACATCAAGGTATATATATCACACCCTAACCCCCTAACAAAACCCAAAAAGGGAAAGTGTGTGTATCTACTTTACAAAGCAATTTTACCCATTCTTTAACCCTATCCGCAACAAATTCCCCAACCCTTTCTAGAGTCAATGCCTCTCTTCTGAAGATTCTGTTGCTTCTCTCTCCCCAAATGGCTCACAATGTGGTATGTAGGATCAACCACCAAATGTGCCTGTCATCCTTGAGGGGCCATTGCCTGTGCTAGTCTCTCAGCAATTAGCGAACAGAGTCTGTATGCCGCAGGGTACACAAGACCCTGTTTAATACATGTAGCCAAACCTCTTGAGCAAACTGATAGCTGATGAACACGTGATCTATATTTTCCTCCTCATCCCCACAAAGGTAACGGAGGGTTTGAATACCCTCTAAAAATGTAGCGAGTCTGTCATAGGTTGGCAGTCTCCCATGAGAAATCCTTCACACTGGCACCTTGACCTTGAGGGGGCTTCCTAGATCCCAGACTTTTCTCATCAGCAGGTGTCTCACCCCCCATCTGCAATGACCTAGTAGGTTGAACTGACTGAGAATCACCCATCCTTTCCCCACCTCCACCTCCACTTATTTGGCTTGTCTACACGTATGGTGTGCACCTGGATCAGAGAGAGCAATGCCTCAAGCAGTACAATCTCCTTCTCCCACAGGTGTCTTCTGAATGTAGGGGTCCAAATTTCCTACTTGACTGTGCCTTAAAGAGCTGTGTCGCCACTTCCAAGGGCTGCGAAGAGATTACATACAGCTGGGGAAATCTCTCTCTAAGAGGGCTATCTGCACCATTTGTCATCTCAAAATTGGCATTTTTGACCGTCACCCAGGTTTACTCTAACTCCAGTTCTGATGAATGCTTTTCAAGATACCCCTCCATATATGAGAGGTACGATGCTGAGGGGGGGGGGACGGGAAGGTCTCAGGCTCTATCCTTGCTATAGTATCTCTACTGTATGACTGAAAACCATAGGCCCTCTTCCTCTCTACCAAGGCTCCATGGCCATTTGCTTAGTAAAGCAAGATTGAAATTCCTAATATTTTTGATATCTAACCCTCCCACCTGCTTACTTTTACAGATTCTCCCCCAAGCAATACCATGCCACCCTTTACTCCTCTCCTCGTAGCCATGCCAAAAGAAGCTTGTGTAGATAGACTCAAGCTTCCTCACCATGTATATAGGGATTCAAATGATGGACAGAAAGTAGATAGGGGAGGCTGTCGAGGACAGACTTGCAAAGCATTAGTTGCCTCCCATATGAGAGTAGCACTATCCTGCTAGTCTGGACTGAAATATCTCCTCCACGCCCTATCAATCCTTGCACCTTATATTATCATGAGTCAACGGGAGACCCAAGTAGGTGACGGGAGACCCAAGTAGGTGATGGGTACTCACCTACCTTACACCCTAGAATAGTAGCCGCTCTCCTAATAGCTCTCTGCCCTATATGCACCCCCAAGATTTGGCTCTTCTCAAAGTTCATCTTAAGGCCACTAACCTCCTGTGGAAGTTTTAGCATCAGCCTGATGGGGTACAACTACTTCTCACCTTCTGCTGCAAAGAGAATAATGTTGTCTGCATACTGAAGGTGAGAGTTATCCTGTCCCCGGGACGTCACTGGAACCATGGTTGGCGGTTTCGGCCGAAACCGATACGTTTCGGCCGAAACGTATCGGTTTCGGCCATATCCGATATGAAAAAGGCCATATTCACTGTACCATCCGAAACTTAAAAGGTGGTATCGGTTTCGGGCGAAACCGATACTGGTTTCGCCCGAAACAGCACGGTTTCGGCCCGAAACCGTGCGGTTTCGGGCGAAACACGTGAACCCTGTCCCTTATTGCTGTCTCCCCCCCCCCCCCCCCCCCCCCCGAAACCCCATCTACCCAGCCTGTTTCGGCCGAAACCCTCCCCCCTGCCTGTTGCCGTTGTGGTGCTGCCGCTGCGCTGCTGCCGGGTGCTGCTGCTGCCGCCGCTGTGCTGTTGCCTGCTGCCGCCGCTGTGCTGTTGCCTGCTGCTGCCGTGCTGGACTGCTGCGGTTGTTGCGCTGCGGCTGGTGTTGCTGCCTTGCTGGCTACTGCGGCTGTTGCTGCTGCCTGCTGCGGGTGGTGCAGCTGGTGCTGCTGCTTGCTGCTCTTGCTGTTGCTGTAGCAGCCAGGCCAGGCCGCCAGGGAGTCGCGCTGCTGCTGCTGTTACTCCCACCGCGGCACCGCCAGCACCGCCCTATTGCCACCTTGGGACCGCCGGACTGCCCAACCTTGCTGCTAGCCTGCTGTGCACTTGGGGTTGTAAGTAATTTTTTTACCTTAATTTGTTTGTGCAACTCTAATTAGTTCAGATTCAAAGTAAACCTTAATTAGATACTTAAAATTACATTCAATATTAATTAACCCCTAATTCATGTAAAAAATTTGGGGCTTTAGTCTAATTCGGCTTTCTTGGTCACAATTGAAGGTTAGATAAGTTTCATTGACGAATTTGGGGTGCCTTCATGATGGGATTATATTTTTAAGAAGGGTAATTAAGGCTTAATTAGTTCATAAAAATTAGGGCTTTTGTCTAATTTGAGTTTCCTAGCTACAATTGAAGGTTAATTAAGTTTGATTGATGAATTTGGGGTGGGATCATGCTGGGATGTCATTTTTTTGAAGGGTAAATGGGGCTTAATTAGTAATTAAGGCTTAATTAGTTTAAAAAATTTGGGGCTTTTGTCTAATTCGAGTTTCCTAACTACAATTGAAGGTTAATTAAGTTTGATTGATGAATTTGGGGTGGGATCATGCTGGGAATCTCACCTTTTTATGAAGGGTCATTAAGGGTTATTTGGTAATTAGGGCTTAATTATCTCATAAAAATTGGGGCTTTCGACTAATTTGGCTTTATTACCCACAATTGAAGCTCAATTAAGCTTCGATGACTAATTTGGAGCTCTTTCATGTTGCATTGCCTTTTTTTCATTGTACTTACAAGAGATTGTCTTTGATTGTCTTAATGCAGCATCATGCCTAGACGTCAGCAAACACAGGAGCAGCAAGGGCAGGAGGATCCGGGGTGGGCCCACATGTCCTTAGTTGATGCTAAGAGAAGGAGGGTTAAATGTAATTACTGTGGTAAGGAGATGTATGGCGGAATTACCAGAGGCAAGTAATATTTGGCAGAGGTACGAGGAGAGGTGAGACAATGCGACCACTGTCCACGAGAGGTGCGAGAGGAGATGCGCCAGTGCCTTTTGGGGAAAAAGGAGAGGGTGCAACAAAGGGCTGAGGATGAGGAGGAAATTGCTGAGGAGATTTCTGACAGAAGGGTTAGGACGGATGATGATGAGGAAGGCACTGAAGATTCTGATCCGGAGCTGACTGAAGCAAGGGAGCGTGAAGAAGCCGCTCGAAGGAAAGGAAAGGCACCCATGGGTTCAGGAGGGACCTACACCAGTACAGCTGCACGACGTCCTGATGTTGCTGCCTTGCCCCCGCAGACGCAGAGAGCAGGCCCCATGGACAGTTATCTCCACAGAAGGCCCCAGGCTACACAACCTAAGATCAAAAGTGCATTAAGAGGGGTCAAAAAATCTGCAGAAGTTGCAGGGCATGCATTTAAAAGCATCTGTAAATGGTTTTTTCATGCAGGTGTCCCTGCACATGCTGCTGAAAGTGAATATTTTCAACCTATGTTGGATGCCATAGCAGATGCTGGCCCTGGCTTGAAGGCGCCGTCACGTCGGGACATATACGGGCGTGGCCTTGAGGGAGAGGTTGAGGAGCTCCATCTGTGGGTTGAAAGCTTCAAGCATATATGGATGGAGAGAGGATGCACTATTATGTGTGATGGTTGGACTGATACCACGAAAAAGTCCATGATTAACTTTTTGGTGTATTGCATCGAAGGTACAGTATTTGTAAAATCTGTAGATGCATCAAATTTTGAAAAAAATGTCAATTATTTGTTTCATTTGATGGACAACATGGTAGACGAAATTGGTGAAGAAAATGTTGTACAAGTTGTGACTGATAATGAAGCCAGTTATAAGGCTGCAGGGAGGAAATTGATGCATAAGCGCAGCTGTGTAGTCAAAAACGCGCGGAGGCGACCGCCTAGGCGGTGAGGCGGGGCGAGGCGCCCGTCGCCCGCCTCGCGCCGTCCCGGCTCGCCGAGGCGAGCGCCTCGCGAGCGCCTCGCGCGCGTCTGCCGCCTCCGCGCGCGTCGGCCGCCTCCGCGCGCCTCGCCCGCTCGCCCGCTTGCCGGATCCGCGTATCGGGTCTCAACGACCCGATATACGCGTCCGTCGGTTAACTCCCCCCCGCCCCCGAGGGTTTCGCCTGTGTGTTTATTTTTTTGCCTTCGGTGCTTCCACCTCCGCGGCAGCGGCGACTGCGAGTCTCCTCCCTCCGGCGGCCGGCGAGCGGCAGCGGCAGCGGCGAGCGGCAGCGGCTCCAACTTCCTCCGCGGCAGCGGCGTGCGGCAGTCCGGCTTCCTCCGGCTTCCTCCGGGCCTCCGGCTTCCTCCGGGCCTCCGGCAGTCCGGGTTCCTCCGGCTTCCTCCGGGCCTCCGGCTTCCTCCGGCCACTCTCACTCTCGGTATGTCCACTCTCTCCGATCTCCCACTGCCTCTCCACTCTCTCCGATCTCTCTCTCTCACTCTCCGATCTCTCACTCTCTCCACTCTCTCCGATCTCTCTCTCTCACTCTGTCCGATCTCTCGCTCTCACTCTCTCCACTCTCTCACTCTCTCCATTCTCTCCGATCTCTCTCTCTCTCTCAGTCTCTCTCCGATCTCTCATTCTCACTCTCTCCACTCTCTCACTCTCTCCACTGTCTCTCACTCTCTCACTCTCTCCGATCTCTCACTGTCTCTCTGATCTCTCACTCTCACTCTCTCACTGTCTCTCACTCTCTCCACTGTCTCTCACTCTCTCACTCTCTACGATCTCTCACTGTCTCTCTGATCTCACTCTCTCCGATCTCTCACTCTCACTCTCTCCACTGTCTCTCTGATCTCTCTTACTCTGTCTCTCCCATCTCTCAATCTCATGGCCATGGGTGGCAGTGGGCATAATAGGCTTATATATGTTGTTATTGTGTAGGGGAATCGGCAATTGGCAGTGCCGCAGTGGACACTCATTCGTGCGTGCAGGACTGCAGGGTAATCGACATTCAAAATATATATTTTTGTGATATTGTGACATATAATTTTAGTTTTATTTTTTTATTAATTTCTCGCCTCAAACGTCTCAAACGCCTCGGCCATCGCCTAGGCCTTTGGGGCGTGAGGCGCCCCCCTGGTCGCCTCGCTCGCCTCACGCCTCAGACTACATAGAAGCGCAGACATTTATATTGGATCCCATGCGCAGCACATTGTCTTGATCTCATACTTGAAGACATAGGGAAGGACAAACATGTGAAGAAGACGGTTGAAAGGGCACAAAAGATTACCCAATATATTTATGGCCATTCTAGGATATTGAACATGTTCAGGGAGCATGCAAGTGGGGGGCGGGATATTATCCGTGCAGGGCCAACTAGATTTGCTTCAAATTTCATTTCTTTGGAGTCTCTGCATAGGTATACTATTGAACTCAATTATTACTTCTTTATCCTTATAGTTATGATCCGTATTTGATTCAAATTTTATTTCTTTGCACAGGTATAAGAATGAGTTGAAAGCTTTCATGTACCACAATACCCTGCGGGAATACATCGACAAGGGCAATGTTGATGCTCAGATGAATTATTTGGATGTCTGTCAAATCGTGGACAACAACAAATTCTGGGGCAGAGTAACACGATACATGAAAGTAGTCACCCCCCTCGTTAAGGTCCTAAGATTGGTGGATGGCGATGACAAGAATGATATGGGATATCTGTATGAGGCCATGGACCGTGCGAAATTGGAGTTGCAGGAGTCCCTTCCCAAAGAACATGCAAAGTGGTGGAAGATTATTGACCATAGATGGGACACCACATTACACCACGACTTGCATGCAACTGGTGAGTGATTATTTGTATTCATATATTATTGACCATACATTAACTATATACAAATGCAGGTTATTTTCTGAACCCTCGATTAATGTACAATGCCAATGCACATGTTGATGCCGAGGTGCTTCAAGGCACTTTAAAAGTCATTGGTCGTTTATCGAGGACACAAGATAAGAGGCTTCAGGCGGAAGTAGAGGTTGGCCTGTTTGATAACTTTGATTTCATGAATAAGAGGTATAGAATTTACTTACGTAGTAATGCTAATCTATTATGTAATTTTTGTAGATGACCTCCTATAGAATGAGAAGTGGGACGTATTCTGACTCCCAATTGCAATACGCAGTGGGAATAGTGAGCCCAGATATACTTCATCTTTGTACTTTCTTTGCAATTACATCTTCCTTAATTAATTTTTATTTACATCTTATATTTATTTGTTTATGGTTGGTTGGTGTAACAGCTGACTGGTGGATCATGGTGAACAATAGAGAATTGGGCAGTTCTGCATTGGCTTTCATTGCAATCAGGGTGTTGAGTCAAACCACATCAGCAAGTCAATGTGAAAGGAATTGGAGCACATTCAGCCTTATACACTCAAAGGTTCGCAATCGGCTAAAGGCTGATCGGTTAGAGAAATTAGTGTACTGCCACTACAATATGAGGTTGAGAATAAAGAATATGAGGTTGAGACAACAGCTGCGAGACAAACGCGTCGCCGAGGATGCCGCCGCAGAGATTGATGTGGATGCCTTATTTGATGATGATAATCCCTTGCAGTCTTGGGTGGAGGCACGAGAGCAGGTTGATGAGCCCGTTTTTGATGTTGATGATAGAAGATGGGCAGATGGCATACTTGATGAAGATGAGGCAAGAGATCCCGAATTAAGAAGCAAATCAAAGAGGGCCAGAGATACTCATGCGCACCAGTCTAGGGTGGTTGATGACACTGAGGAGCAGTTCGAGTTTGAGCCTGCTAGACACTCAGATACAGATAGCAGGCCAGTCACTCCTAGAATGTCCTCCTTAAGAAGAAGTACATCAATGCATGGGCAAACTGAGAGGGCAAATGCTGCTGCTCGAGAGGACCCAGCAATTGAGGAGTTGAGGCAGATTTATGTGAGGCACACGCCAAGGGGAAAAGGACTCGTGTCAAAGTTGATTGAAAAAAGCACTCCAAAAGAGAAAAAAGTATCCTCAAAGGTTAAAAGGCGACTGGTTTCTTATGATTCTGATGATGATGATGATCATCCCGGAGGTGCTGCAGGTGGTACTAGTGCTGCAGGTGATACAGGTGATGCAGGTGCTGCAGGTGGTACTACTGGATATAGTCAAGGTCAACACGGATATAGTTCACCAGGTTACGAAGGTGGCCAACAGGAAGCAGCTATTTATGGGGCCCAGAATTATGAACCATCATTTCAGTTCCATCCATATTCGACCAGTGACTCTTCTCTTCCTCAAGATTCCTATGTTGATACTGGATTCGAATCAAGCCAACCAAACACTCCAATAGGGATCTAAAGAGGGATGCAGGACTTGGCTACCTCATTGTTTGGTTATAGTGAATATAGACCATACATGCAACCTGGTTATGGGTATCGACATCAAGGGCCAGACGACGAGGGAGAAGGTTCTTTTAGTAATTATTATCCATATTAGGTAAGAATCAATGAATTTTTGTAACATTTATTTTGTCTAAATTGGTTTATTGTACTGCTTTTATTAATGTACAATGGAATATGACTTTACTTTCACATGTTCAATGTTTGAAGTTGAATTTTTGTAGTTGTCTACTTCAAGGTTATTGCATTAACTTATACAGTCAAATGCATGTGTAATGATTTTTATGATTTTTGTGATTTTAAGTGATTATTTATATTATTTATGATTTTTTTCAGATTTTTTAGAATTAAATTTAAATTTTTTTAACCTGTTATATGGGTTTCGGCTGGTTTCGGCCGAAACCGAAACCGAGTCGACTCGGTTTCGGACCCGGGCGAAATCGAGTCCGAAACCGAGTTTGCCATCATTGACTGGAACCACTTAATCAAACCATGGGTCTCAGCTCTCGTCCACATTATACTCAAAATGTGTGCCACCAGGACAAAAAGGGAGTGGAGACATAGGGTCATCTTACCTTAGACCTCTGCCACTATGGAAGTAAGTGGATAGCTTCCCATTGATTAGTACCATAAATGTGGATGATTAGAGACAACCCTGATCTAGTTGACCCACTTCTCATTGAAGCCTATCCTCCTAGGGACATCTAGTAGTCATTGCCAACTGACCTAGTTATAAACTTTTTCAAAGTCAAGCTTGATCACCAACCCACTCCTCCTCTGTTCGTTCAAGGCATGTAGATATTCATGTGCAACCAACACATTCTCCTGGATGTTACAACCTCTAATGAAAGCCCCTTGATATACATTCACCATCTTATAGGTGACACTGTCAAGCGGCATAGTCAACAACTTGGTGATTATTTTATAAGTCCCATTGAGTAGACTAATAGGGCTATAGTCCCTCAGGCTTTCCGCTCCCTACTTCTTTGGTATGAGAATAAGTAAAGTCTTGTTGATGCCTCTCAGATGAGCCCTTCCTTCTTGAAACTCCCTGATTGCTTGAATCAAATCTCCTTTGATAATAATGTTGGTAGAACACAAGTGGGAAGCCGTTTGGGCCTGGAGCCTTATCCCTAGGCATAGAGAAAACAACCTCCCTTACCTCTTCCTCCTCGAAATGGCCAGAGAGGCTGCTACTATTTGCTCTGAGAAGCGACGTAGAAAGTCCTCTAAGATGGACGGTTTGGCTGACACTTCCTTAGTGAAGAGTTTCGAGTAGAAGTGTGTGATATCCCCCTCCAAAATCTGCGGGTCTATAATGAGCTGGTCTCCATCTCTGTGGAAATAAGAAGTGTTCTTGTACCCCCTCTTTAACCCACCTCTCCCTTGACCTCTGTTTCTAGTTGATTTCTTCTTTTGATAAGAATGTCTTCAAAATTAGCCTTGAGCTTGTCTCGCTGAATTTTTGTCTGGCTCATCCTACAGCCTCCAACTCCTCTAGTTGCTCCATGATCCTTTCCTTCGCTACTCTACCAGGGAGAGCTTTTATGGCTCCCCATTTGATCAGCTCCTGTGCCAAGTATTTCAGCTTGCCAACAAACTTATCCATATCTGATTTCTCTTACCTTTGGGTGTCTCACAATCCTCTGACGGTGTCTAAGAAGTCCTCTTCCTTGAGCCAATATCTTTCCAATCTTAACTGTGCTTTCCTCCATTGCATATTGGAAGTCTTGAGCAACATGGGTTGTGGTCTGAGACGATTCTGGCCAGCGCTAGGGCCTCCATGTGTGGGAAATGGTCTTCCCAATTCATAGAGACAAGAAGTCTGCCAAGTTTGGATTTTGCTGGGTCTGCTCTCATGTTGGACCATGTGAACTACGCATTGGAAATTTGGACTTCAATCAGGGCTGCATCAGATATAAAATCATTGAAATCCTCCATCTTCGTTGAGATGGAGGAGCCTCCTCACTTCTCATGCGGAGAGACCACAACATTAAAGTCTCCCCCCACACACTACGGTCAACTTGACTTGGAGTGGAAGAGGAGAAGATCATCCCATATTGCTTTTTTCTCCTCTCTATTCTGCAGCCCATACACCCCAGTGAAATCTCCTTGGTACTATGGAAGTATAGGGAAATGGCCCCTTTGCCATCATGTCTGTGCTCCTTAATCTCCTCTACCTCAAACTCATTTTACAACACTATTATGCCCCCTGTTTTCCCCTTGGTCGGGAATGCCACCCCTTTAGACAGTCTTGAGCCCCCTATTTCCCTCACGATATCTTCTTCATCCCACTCACATTTGGACTCCTGTAAACATAGTATATCTATCTTACATTGCCTAATTAGGTCCTTCACCACCCTCCTCTTCTCCCTCCTATAGATCCCTTTCACATTGCACGACACGATCCTCATTGGGAACAATACTATATCTCACCCTCCACCTCCCCTTGCACCTCGTCCATCCCCCTTCGTCTCTCATTTTTTTTCACTCTTTTCTTTGGATTTCCTTCCCTTAACCTCTCTCGCCATGGAGATGCCCCATCTTTTCTGGACCTTCGTGAACATGGGTTTGATGTCCTTTTCAAGCTTGGTGAGGGAGACCCCATCCTTCTCCACTAGCACCTTGGCCTGTGCCTCGGTTTGCCTCTCCATCAACCCGACCATTTTCTTAACCTCCTCTTTCCCCAACCCCATCGTCTTCCTGTGCTCGCCAATTTCCTGCAGACTCATCTCATAGGAGTCCCCCTCTCTGAGTTGGGGGATCCCTAGGATGTTGTCTGCTGGGCTTGCTTCCTGGTCTGCTTCAAGAACATCCAAGAGGATGTCCTCCTCCTATGTTTCTAGCACCGTGAGAGGGAGCTTCCTGTAGAGGGTCACGAGGTCTTATGGGTCCGCCTCAAAACGAGGCCCAGGTCGCCCCTCGGCATTAACCAGGTGCGAGGTCACCTTGTCTTGACTCGGGTTAATTGCCTGAGGTAGCTCTTGGGCCTCTAGTCCTATCTCCTCCACCGCCGTACCGACCATCTCGGAGTGGGCTCCCGTTCTTGTGATAGGAGCATCATCGGCATTAGCGGCCGTCGACGGCACCCACGGTTAAGCGGCTCGGCTATTGCCCGGCCGACCTCCTTCCTCGTTGCTTCAAACCATCCTTGCAACCTTCTCTTGCTGGAAAAAAAGGCCGCGGAGTTCTTCTGCGTGACATCCGCTCCTATGCTGCAGGGGTGATGTGATGGTGGACGCTGTTCCGACGGCCGGTGAACCCCTAGAGACCGCCGACGATCGACAAGGTGACTGGTGTCGCCTCCTCGCTGTATTGGTGGTGGAGCCCTACCTGTGGAGATCGGGCTGGGAAGATGACCAGTACCGGGTTCATTGGACCGATATGACGGAGCATACTGGATTCGGGTAAAAGTCATCGGGCACGATCGCATTATCAGGCCCTCTGGGCCCGCTGCTTGACCCATGCGGGCTGGACTGGATTCTCGGTGGGTTCGGGCTCAGTTGGGTCACCTGCGGCCCAATAATGGGCCTGCCATTGTTCACTCGGTCCACGAATTTGAAATTCAAATTCGAATTTGGGAGGGGTACTGGCTTGCTGCCATGTACCTCCCCTCCCTGTTCATCTGCTTCCTTGGTCGTGTTCGGCTTTCTGGTGAGCATGCTTGGCCACAGGTGGACTAAACATGTTGCCACCAATGCCCATTGTGAGCACAGGGGGGATGGCCCTTGCGTTGCTAGCCCTTATCTCTGCCTCCAGTACTGTTTGCTCGCTCTCCGACACTAGCCAGACCGACCGAGTCTCCACCATGCTGAACCACCTGACCAGCAGCATGGCTCCAACCTCGTCGCAGAGCACAAGGGAAACTCTAACCAGTCTGATAAGGAGCTGGAGCTCCCTGGGGTCTGGGAACGTGCCTGTCTTGATTGTCCACCTGGACAGTAGAAGCAGGACCCATCCGGCCAGTGGAAAGCCAGCCCTCACCGCCTCCTCTGCCGCTACTGTTGACAGACCAAGAGCCAGGAAGCTTCCCTTTCTCACCTGGGAAACTTCCCAGCCTTCACCCAGTATCAGCTTCACCGTTGCCATGTTGACCCCCCCTCCACCGGGACTGCCTACACACATCTTTGGAGCCATCCCAGCCGGCTCTGAATGAGGTCCGCCGGCATTGGACCTGTATCTAGGCATCCCCTTCCCTGCCTGTCCGCGATGCCTTCTCCTGGAGTGCACCTAAGGACCTCCGCATATGACCGGTGTAGAACCCTGCCACCCTGGAACCAGCCAACCACCCGCTCTCCACCGGAAAGCTGCAGCCACGCTGCAGATGCCTCTCTTACCGCACCGGTAATACAGCGGTCTGGTCGAGGCGCCTGAGGTCCAGCCTGGATCACTGGATCGCCGGAAGGGACCTCCAGTGCTCCACATATAGTGTCCCCCAAGGGGTCCGATTTGCCCTGGAGGCAACCTAGCACCTCCGAAGCGATACATGACTGAAATGGCATGGAAAATTATTCTGTTTGCTATGTTGGTGCATCCCCAAAGCAATTTCTGTGAGTCCGGTCCATCTTCATGAGAGCAGTCTGTGATTTGTGGAAAATAGACACAAAATGGCATGGGATAGGTTATAATATTGAACAGAGAGTGAGACAACCCCCCAGAGAAAGATTTCTGGCTTTCCAAATGGATAACTTTTTTTGCATACTGAGAATTTAGGCAATTGCAGGCTGCAACCTAAAAGTGAATGGTGGTGTAAAGGTAGACCCAGGTCAAGGTTTAAAAAACCAGTTTTAGGAACCGGACCGGTTCCCATCCCTGTTCCAGTTTACAGGCCTGTTTTGGCCAAAACCGGTCTTTTCTTGCCAAAAACCACCCCCAGAACTGGACTAGTCCTGGCTGGTTCCAGTCCAAACCTGCATGTCTTTTAAACCGTGACCCATATACTGGATAGGAAAGTTAACCAACTTGCACCCCAGGATAGTTCCTTTTCAGATGAATTGATGCCAGTTATAGAGCATTTATCAAAATTGATTTTGAGATCAAAAAATGTGCTTAAAAGATTATAGGAGACTGTAGGAAATTTGTAATTATTGTGTCTCACCTTCTAAAAACTTCATCATATCATTGGCAAACTACAAATGGAACAGGCTTACCTGAGTTCTCATAATGTGAACGCTGTTGATCCACCACTTCTGTTCAGCTCTTTTGCACATTATACGGAGAACGTTTGCCACGATAACAATTAATAAAGAAGAGTAGGGGTTTCTTTGGCGTAAGCCTTTTGTACTCGGGAAGAAACCATGCATTGTTCCATTAATCACTGCCGAAGATCTGGCAGTTGACTTGACTCGGGTGACCCATTGAGTCACCCTGAGCTGACTAACTTTCTTCACCCCTTATTTCCAGTGCCCCTGCACTGGCTGCAACCTCCTCCTCCTGCATGTATTTTATGTACTCCATTACTACCTCCTCTCTTTCCAAGTCCACTCCTCCACATTACCGGGCACACTTCTGTACTCCTGTCCATCTTCCTCAATTTTGATTCTAACCAGGTACCTTTTCCCCCTCAAGCAAACATTGACCCTTTTAGGAATATTTTTTTTTTGATCATCCACTTACATAGAAACACAGGCATAAGCTCCTCTCCCTTACTAATGTTCACATCAACTTCTCTGAGCCAACCAAGTCCTGAGGTGAGCTTGGAAGGGTTCAATACTCAGCATCAGAGGGATGCCAGACAGCAGACACCAATCTTTTTGCCTTCTGGATGCACTTAAGCCGCTGCATCTACCTCCCAAACCTGCCCACCTAACTACTTCCTGCTTGATGCATTCTACTCTCCACCTCTTCTCTGGATCCTACACAAGAAAGTGGCATTGACAAGTTCTCTAATCTACCAATCCTTCTCAGAAGGCCATGTCGATGTAAGCAGCCTCCACAGAATCACCCTGTTTCCATGCACACCCCTAGTCTCTACAACCAGACAGTCTTAAGTTTTCTGCTATTATTCTCAATGACACAAGAAGACCAAGCATGGTTGTCAAGGTGACGAGGTAACCCAAGGTGAGCTTGGGCTCCCTGAGCGCCTAAGCACTGTCTATGCGGCAAATTCGTAAGAGAGAGAGCAGGAGAGGGGGAGTGTGTGTGATTGTGTGTATGAGAGAGAGAGAGAGAGAGAGAGAGAGAGAGAGAGAGAGAGCTGGGTGCTGGCGGTGTTGGTCCTGGAGAGAGAGAAAAAGAGGTGTACTGGTGAGGGCGAGGCAGACTGCAGGAGGAGGACGATGGCAGGATGATGGTGTTGAGGAGGCAGCAGTGGCAAAACAATAGTATTTCTGTTGTGAAGGTGGGAGTGGGAGGTGGAGGTGTCATGGGCTTGTGGAAGCATGGGGGAGGGTGAGGGGGGGAGGGGACTGTGGGTTACTTCAATAACTGGATCCAGGTACCCAGACCCGTATCCTGTTATTTAGTGGGCCTGGCCTGATGGCCCAAGGGGTCCAAGCAGGTGCCTTGAACCGCCTGGGCTGCCTTAGTGGGTGACTGGGCTACCTTTTTGGGCCCTGGTTGCCCAGGCGACCGCTATGGCAACAGTAGGACCAAGGTACTTCAACTTCTTTGTCACGACGATCTTCCTTCCATTCGAGGGGCTTCTTCAAGGTATCCTTCTTGAACGAAGAATACATCACTTCTTCTTTATCAATACCCAGCAGGACCTCTTTCCATGCCCTATTCCATGGCATCTAAGACACTTAACAGCATTCCTGCAGAAACTAACCCAGTGGCCCTTCTCCAAACATCTCAAGCACCTATCTTTGTCCACAGGAATTACCTTGTACAGATAGTTTCTTCCCCCAAACATTGTAGACACCTTCCTGTGAATCACTTCTCCACTAAGCCCAGCTCTCCACTGCGCCTCCTCTGTCCTCTTGTTCACCATTTTCATAATCAGAATGTTTTCTGGATCTGCCTCCCTCCAGTGAAGGCAGTTTGATACTTATCCATCATCTGCTTAAAAACTTGGGTGTTTCTGCAAATATCTTTATAGGATCTTGCATGCCCCAAAAAGAAAGCTGATCAGTCCGTGTTCGGTAATCCCATATTCTTTTCATTTTTTCCTTCTTAGGGAGAAACATTAAGCAGGTTTTCACTTTCAAAAGAAAATAATTTACTTTCAAAAACATAAAGCAGGTTTTCAGATCGCTTATGTTGGGCTTGCCTTATTGGAAGTCAGAGGATAAAACTTGAGAGAATCTGATTGGACTTGGAACTCAGTGTCTAGCTAACTCAAGTGCTGTTTCGTTCTTCCTTTGTGGAAGGCTTGTAAAGGTCCCGATCCTCCATGAAGGAATCTTCAGAAGAAGATTCTCCATTATGCTAGGTCTCCAATCTATCCTCCAGCTTGTATAGCTGAGAATCATGGATGGCAGTTTCGGCCGAAGCCGATATGTTTCGGCCAAAACTTATCGGTTTCGGCCTAGACGATCTGAAACCAACCGGGCGAAACCGGATGCCAACTCCTCTGAAAAAATTATATTTTATTTGGTTTCGGGCCGAAACCGAAATCGATACTGTTTCGATTTCGGACCCAGCCGAAACTGAAACCGAAACCGAAATTGCCATCCTTGAGAATAAAATTCAGTGACATCTTATCTCACTTACTGAGTTGTCCACCCCTCATCCTTATGAGTATTTGATTGCATTACTTCTCCATCCTGAAGCCACTACACCAGAAACTTGTCCACGTAAGAGATGCTGATATTATTCCTAGAGTTGGATGATGTTTATGTTGCAGTGGGAGTTCATACATCTATAACAAATTTTCAATGAAATCTCTGAAGTTCTCATCCCTCCATAGTTTAATCCTCTGAATCTTTAATGTGCTAAACTGATTGTACTAATGTCCCACCCAAACACGAGAGAGGAAATCGGGTGGTATGTCAGAAGCTCTTCTTACATCGTCTTCTTGCACAATATTCCATTTTACTCAATGGATATCTGGTGCAACACTACAACCCACATTCGAGTGGTTTGTTGGGGGGGATTCATTTATTTTGGCATTTCTTGGCTTTTTTAGCTAGGTCTAGGTGTGGGACTTTGGGGGGGGGGAGCCCGTGGCCCAACCGGGCCTAACCCAAATTCCTTAAAGTTCGGCTGGCCAGGAAAAGAAAATGGGTGGGGCTGGGCTCAAATACAGCTGGCCCAATTTCATCTATGTGATGCACAATGTAGCATCAAAAAATGCACTGCAGACCAGGTGGCACAAATCGGGATGGACTTCATCCACATGATGCACAATGCAGTGTCAAAAATGCACTGACACCAAGTGTCCAACGCGTGTATGTGTGTGTGTGTGAGAGAGAGAGAGAGAGATCTGAAAAAAATAATTTCTTTATATATATAATTTTAGAGATGTCACTCTTATATAATCATTACTTAAAATAATTCTACTAGATAAAGGTGACTGTCAAAGTATTCCTGTAATTGGCTGACATCTAAAAAACACATTATGTCAGATAATGGAAGAGTATTTTTGCCCTTGCATTTACGCTCTAGAGATATTTCTGCACTTCCATTTACACAATAAGGAAAGTTGTTTTTGCACCAACAGATAATAACATCAGGAATATTTTTTTTACTCTATTTAGATCTTAACTTGAGTTAGTTACATTTACCGAATAGTAGGGATATTCTTGCACATGTTTCCGTAGTAAAGTTATATTAATCAGTTTGTATTTTCACTGGCGTACGCATCTCTTTGGGGTGTCTTATAATAGTTTTTTTTTGAATGTGGGTGGTACCACAATTGTATTAAGTATGGAAATAAAGGGATTTACACGTATAGTTAGTGTGCTCTCAAAGGATCCCTGCACAAAAAATTCCACACCAAAGTGTTGTGGTCCTCACTAGTCCCTGAACAAAAGGAAAAGAGAGGAGTTGTGTGACTCGACTTTACATAGATTTTTTGTCCATCCCCTAACTTTGTCAGAAATAAAAGATACAAGCATGTCCTCAATTCTTGCTTCACTCCTAATGTTTTTGTTATTTCTTCTTCCGTATAGAGCCCATAGTGTGGCATGAAGAATGAGCTACCAGATTCGATTATCTCCCTTAAGATTCCATCTGCTATGCCAGTTGCCAAGCAATTGTTGCACACTCTTTTGGGGTCGAATAGTGCAATGGATCCTACTAGCGATCTTCGTCCATACCTCCATTGTAAATGCACATCCTGTGAAGAGGTGATTTATGCTTTTCTCCTTATCCCCGCATAGGCAGCAAAGGGTGGGTATGCCTTGTAGGAAAGAAGCAATCCTATCACATGTGGGCAGCAGGCCATATGACATCATCCAGATCAACAACTTGACTTTGAGGGGGATCTTGGGAGACCAAATATGTGGTGCCAGGCGGTGGCGCACTTCACCATCTGAGATGAAAGAGTAAGCCGACCTCACTGAAAAGCCTACCTTTTGTTCCCATCTCCACCACCACATGTCGACCTTGCTTGGCAGCAGAGTGTAGTCTAGAAGAAACAATAGGAATCCCTCCAGCTGGTCCATGTCATATGGTCAGATTCTTCCTAAATGTCAACCCCCCCCCAAAGTAGTGTATCAAGGGTGTGGGCCACCGATGCCAAAAGTGCAGCTGATATTACAAAGAGCTTCGCGAATGTTGTCTCTAGGGTCTCTGCACCTTCTATCCTTCCAGAACTGATACTTCTGTCCATTGTTGAATTGGTTATGTCTCCGCACTGAAAGATGCCTCTAAATGGATGAAATACAATGTCTAGATGTTGGTATCAAGTCCCAATCCCTAACTATGTTGTAGTACCTTTGCTTGACAACTTGTAGCCATAGACCACTCTTATTGGCTCCAAGTTTCCACAGTCATTTGCATAGGAGCCAAGTTGAAATCTCTAATGTTTTTGATATCCACTCCTCCCACGTCTTTACTCTTACATACTCTGCCCCAAGAGATGTCATGCCAGCCCCTGCAAGTGTCTCCATTACCGTGCCAGAAGAAATGTGCTTGGATAGATTCTAATTTCTTGACTACTGTCTTCGCGATCCGAAAGTTGGACAAGTAATATATTAGAAGGCTATCCAACCCAGATTTACACAACACCATTCTCCCCCCATACGATTGTAGCCTCTTCTTTCATCATGCCAGTCTGGACTCATCCCTGTACACCACACTACCAATCGCTGCGAGATAAAGCCCCTAGAGATAGCGGGAGGCCCGGATAGGAGAAAGGGAATTATCGTATCTGACAACGTAATATGAATGCTGCTGTCTTGAGGGGTCTTTCCTCCATGTTCACCCCAATAATACTGCTCTTGTTGAAATTCATCTTCAACCCACCGACGTCATCTAGCAGCTTGAACATCAACATGGCTACATATAGTTGGCTCTCATTTCTGCTAGAAACAGGATGGTGTCATCGGCATACTGTAGATGGGTGATGCCCATACTATCGGGCCCCGGCTGGAAGCCTCTAATCAATCTTGATGCTTCCTCTCTCGCCTACATTCTGCTCAAAATCTGTGCTACCAAAAAAAAAACAGTAGGGGGGAGATGGCATCTCCCTGACGGAGTCCTCTGCCACTGTGGAAGGGAGTAGTGGGCTGGCTTTTGACTAGAATTGTAAAGGTTGCTAATGAGACACATTCCCAGATCCACCCAATCAAAGTCCAGCTTCAGAAGTATCCCTTTCATCCTGTGGGTCTTCAAGGCATACAAGCATTCATATGCAACTAGAAAGTTTTCTTGAATATGTCGTCCCTTGATTAAGGCCCTTTGGTTTCCACTAACCACTCTGCCCATCACACTGTTTAATCCCCTGGCCAGCAGCTTGGTGATTATCTTGTATGCTCTATTCAACAAGCTGAAGGGTTTGTAATCTAAGAAGCTTTGTGCTCCTTGCTTTTTGGGGACGATCACCAAGAGGGTTTTGTTGATACCCCGCAGGTGAGCCCTCCTCTCCTGCTCTCCTGAAATTCTTTTAGTGCATGCAGGATATCATCCTTGATTATGTCCCCACATTTTTAGAAGAAGGCCATTGGGAAGCCATCTAGTCCCAGGGCTTTGTCTTCTGCAAGAGAAAAGGCTGCTTGTCGGACCTCCTCCTTTGAGAAAGGGCAGGAAATAGCTTCTCTCTCCATTGGTGAAAGGTGGGGAAAGAGGTCATCTGCAATCCCAAATCTAGCCATCTCATCTTCATTGAAGAGTTTTGAGTAGAAATCCCTAGCTTGCACTTTGATCTCCTTATCCGTTGTGAAGGTTTGCTCACCTACTTTGATTTTTTTTGGAGGTGGCCAAGAAACCACAATTCATAGATAAAGTAGAAAAAATTACACAAGGTTACAGCCCAAACACTTAACGAAAGAAAAGAAAAGGTCATCTACCAAGGCGGTATTGTCTGAACCAAATTGTAAAACCCAAGAGACCTAAGAAAACCCCCCAAAGAGATTACACAATGAGGTTAGTTCAACCTCCTAGCCTGAGCAAAAGAGAAGATTGCTGGATATCAGACCCTCCCACTCTAAAATGCCATTCATGAAGACATTTGATGCAATTCAAAATGATATAAGAAGGGTGTTTGAACTCTTCCCTAAATAGTCTATTATTCCTTTCTCTCCAAATTGACCGAAGCGTAGCTGCAAGACATTGTGACCATAGATCCTTCTCTTGTTGAATTGGATTCAGATTCATCCAATCTCTCATCCAAACTTCCATGTGAGAATTCACCATCCCGGTAACCTACTTTGATAGACGTCATAAAGTTGGTTCTCCTTCTCCCCGATGCAGTTCTTTGGAAATAAGCTGTGCTCTTGTCCCCTTCTTTGAATCGTTTCTCTCTCAACCTTTTCTTCCAATATATCTCTTTCCTTACGAGGATCTCTTCAAACTGTGATTTAAAGTGCATCCCCAAGCATCTTGTCAGAGTCATCAAGCATCCCCGCCTCTTCTAAGCAATCCATTCCCTCCAGCTAATGAAGAATTTGTCCTTTGCTTCCCTGTCGGGTAGGGTCTTGCTTGTAGCCAAACCCTTGATCACTTGAGTCACGTGCTTAACTTTGCCCACTAGTGTAGCCATAGGTGACTATTCCTATCTCTGCACATTCCAAGCTTGCTTGATAGTGTACATGAAGTCCTCCTCCTTGAACTAGTATCTCTTAAATATGAAGTGCTACCTCCCCACATGTCTACGATTGGTCTTCATCAGAATGGGTTTATGGTCAAACACCGGCCTTGCCAAACAAGATGCCTGCACATGGGGATAGTGGTTTTCCTAGTCGACAGAGACTAAGAACATGTCCAGTCTAGAGCAGGAAGGTGTTGTCCTCGTGTTGGACCATGTAAACTGAGCATTTGCCAAGCCAATGTCAATCATAGCCACATCCTGTATGAAGTCGCTGAAGTCCTTCATTTTCCTTGCATGGGGGTTCCCCCCGATTCTCTCCCAAGTGGCGGTGACCGCATTGAAATCATCGCCAACACACTCGGGACGGGTTGAGCTTTGGTGATAAAGGAGCGACTTGTCCCAAAGGGCTCTCTTCCCTTCTCTATGTTGGGGACCATAGATTCTTGAAAAATCCCACGAGAAGCCTCTGGTGTGTTTGGGACAAGCTTCTTGTCCTCTGATTGTGGTTCTTTCCCTTCACCTGTCATCATCATGGTTGGTAGTATCGGCCGAAACCGATACGTTTCGGCCGGTACCGATCCGAAATCGGACCCCAACACTGTAGCAGGTCCGATATCTAAAAAAATACTTTTTTAATGGTTTCGGACGAAACCATTGACGGTTTCGGCCGAAACTGACCTGTTTCGGTCCGAAATCAGACGGTTTCGGCCGAAACCAGAGAGGATCACTAATTTTTTTAGTTTTTTGAATGGTTTCAACCGGTTTCGGCTGAAACCGAAACCGATACCGAAATCGGTACGTATTGGTTTCGGTACCGACCGAAATTGATACCGAAACCGATACTGCCATCCTTGGTCATCATCAAACTGGTCTCCTCTGCCTCCTCGGTAGTTGGTGAAAGGTTGCCTTGGGCCCAGCCTGATGGAGTTTGCATGCTGTCCGGGGTCGCCGCTTGGGCGTGGCCGTCTTCAATGGGCCATTGCTGCAAGTCGTCGGAGACTGTGGAGAGGAACAGAGGTGATGGCGGCCTTGTTTGCCGACTGAATGGCCGCTGACTAGGGATGACTACGTGGCCGACGCCATTTGCGATCGGCGGCGTTGACGAGACAGGGAGTCGTTCGCTAAGTTGGGGGTCGGCCTCACCTTCGGCTCTTCACAGGTTCGCCCCTACGCCTCCAGTAGGAGCATCTCTGGGGATATGTTGGTTGCGACTCCTCGTGTAGGTAGCCAGCCTCCTTGGTCTGTTGTAGCTGGTTGCGTCTCGGAGAGGGGTCAGCGGCGGTGGCAGTCTTTCCTGCTGGTGGGAAGCTGACCGAAAGGGGTTGACCAGTTGACCTACACTGGTTGCAGCCACCGTTGTTGTCGAACGGCGGGAAGGGGACTCGATGAGCTGCTGCTGTTGCATCGCCATCGTTGTCAGAGGTGTCAAGCGGGGAAGATGCCCTGGTGCTTGATAACCCCGTGACTTTCGGTAATGGGTAAGTTATGGGTGATCCTTTGCTCGGCCCGCCTTGCAATTCCGTACTTGGGCCATATCCATATCCTGTGCCGCAAATGGCCCACTCGGCCCATTTGTCTGCGCGACATAATTGGAATTCAATTGAGGGGCGCAGGGGGTGCCATGTACTCCCACCCTCCCATTGTCTTCTACCTCCGGTCGTGCTCGCTGACGCCCTAGGCCTTCCTAGCTCTGTCGCCACTGTAGCTCCTTGACCTACTAGAGTTATCCCCGGACGACAAAGTCTTCTTTCCCTATGGCCAGAGAGGTCGCCGGAGGCACCATCTCGGGCTTGATGACTAGAGGGTGGTCTCCATTACCGTTAGGGCACTTGCCAGGGAAAAACGGAGGTTGCTAGGAACCATTGTTCTGAAGCTCCGAACCATGTAGGAGATTCCGGATTCATAGTACAAGACAAGGAGGATCCTACTATTCGGATGCGGACCCCTAACTCCCTTGGGTTTGGGTGTGTTCCTCTCGCGAGGGATCACTATTAGATGTAGATGGCGGCTCCGTCCATCACCAAGAAGCGCACCTTCGCCACCGCGTCTACCATGTCCATTGTCGGTCCGACGGTGGGAAAGTCGTATGCCAGGACCTACCGGATTTCCCATTGGCCGTCGCCTCCCCATCAAGTGTTCAGGAGGGCCCTGCCTGCCTCCGGATCCACTACCCCTTCTAATGGCGACATGTGTAGGCAGTGGGTACACTACTCCAACCGTCCTTGGAGGAGGTCCGGGTTGATGCTCCCAACCTCCAAGTAGTCCCTCCTCCCCCACAGGTCTGGTGGATGGGATTCCTTGCCCCGAACTACATCCGCGAACAAGTGTCTGAGAAGAAACCCCTACTTCCTACCACTGTCCCACCCATTCCTCGCTCGCCGGTGCCCAGCAGAACTTCTAGAGGTGGCCCATCCTTATGTCCTTTGGCAGCAGAAGCATACCAGGGCTCTTCCTTGGGGCCCCCGGGGGACTCTCAAGTATGATGGAGATTTCCCTGTCCACCTCCTGCCGCTTCCACCTTCTCGGCCATAGAGATTAGAGAGCCGACCGGAGATCACTGCCACCCATGGGGCATTTTTTGCCCTAGACGCCACCCCCGGCGGCTATGGTGCTCGCGACATCCTGACGCAAAACCGAAACTCTAGAGCTTCTCTCTAGAATTTTCTAAGGGTGTCCCATAGTAGTTGGCGGCATATTATGAGAGTCCGGCAATAGGGATTGGCTGTAGTTTGATTTTTCATTTCTTTGTTTTCTTTTTCTTAGGTGAGGAACCTCTCCTCACCTTCCCTTGACTTTACTTCCTCTATTTATTAATAAAATTGGTGGTACATGCCACCTTCAGTTGAAAAAGAAATCTATGGATAATTTGCATAAATAACTCTTTCACATACATAATTACAGAATCACCTTTCTTAACTCAATATTATTTTTAATAACATCTTATATTAATATATCGGCAACAATACTCCTACGGTTAACCTCCATTCAGGCTGCAAAGAATATTCCATTTCCTTCTATAGAATCTAATTTTTTGGACAGAAATATCTTTATAGAAAAATGTTGTTTTGACCGACACATTGTGACAGAGAGATGGAGAAATAAAAAACTAGATAGGTGGAAAGAGAGAGAGTTTATTAGGGATATTTTGGCCTTTTTTCAAATTAGTTAAAAGCTAACTAGAATTACATAAGAGATTTTAACAGAATGTTAATGGCCAATGATGACAAGGGTGCTTTTGTTAGTATTATAAGGTAGCAAAGTTATTAAAAATAATATTGAAATAATAATAATGATTCTACAGTACTCTTGAGCCCACAAAGTGTGTGGTCTAGGGTAAAATAGTTATTAATCTTCAGTTTACTAGTCTACGACTTATTGTGTAGGCAGTAACTGCTATTTGTTCATATTTACATTCTTTAATATATTACCTTACTTACCGGAAAAAAAATAATGATTCTACAGTCATGCATGTAGGGGAGCTGTTTGTGTATATAAGAGGGTTATTTTTATTGTGGGAAAAGGGAAGGAAGAGAAGGTGAGGGAGAGGCAGCCGCACCCCAAAATAGGGGATCAGATCTCAACAGGCGGATCCCTTTGAATCTTATCTATAGTCTTCCTTGGAAGAGAAGAAATTACAGAAAGTACTAAAAGTCCCACATAAATGATTTGCCTATGACTAAAACATCCTTCAGCTATAGACACACAATAACTTAACAAAAATTACAGAAAAACTCCTATTTCTGTGTTTCTTCTTGTCTACACTCCCCGTCAAGTTGAGCATAGATGTCAATCATGCACTACTTGGACAGAAGAGAAGTGAATTGATCACTTGTCAACCCTTTGATGAAGACATCCAAAAGTTGGTTTGTAGACCGAATATACGACAAATATAACTCCCCTGAATCAAGCTTTTTTGGAATGAAATGGTGATCATACTCAGCGTGCTTCATCCGATCATGATGAACTACATTATTGACAATATTGATGGCGGCCTTATTGTCTCTATAGAGCTTCAATGAAAGTTGAGTTTGAACCCTGAGATCTTGTTGAAAGAGTTTGAATCATAGCATCTCAGTAAGGCCATTTGCCATGGCCCGATACTCTCCTTCAACACTAGATCGAGCACACACGGTCTACTGTGCCAACCCATCAAATAGCCTCCAAGGGAAGTACAATAGCCAGTAGTAGATCGCTGATCATCACGACAGCCTGCCCGATTAGTGTAAAAAAATCCTTAATGTTTAAATGGGAGGACTTAGTACATGACAAGCCTTTTCCAAGACAAGACTTAAAATAGCTCAGGATGCGCTCTACAACTTTCATACGAGGCTTCCGAGGAGCATGCATAAACTGACTCACAACACTTACATCATGAGCAATATCAGGCCGCATGAGAGACAAATAGAGCATTCACCCCACAAGGTGCCGGTACAGTCCCTTGTCGGCTTCACACAAAAGTTCTCTACTTGACTAAGACAAACCATGATTGGCCTAATGAGAGTCTAAGTAGGTTTGCAGCCTACTTTGCCAGTCTCCTTGAGCAAATCCAAGGCATATATTATCTGGCAAATTTAGAGACCCCATTGGGACTTGGCCACCTCAATGCTAAGAAAATACTTCAGCTCACCAAGATCTTTGATCTTTAATTCCCTGGTGAGAGGTTGGCTTTCAGCTTGCTGATTTCAACCTTGTAATCACCCATAATGATTATATCATCAGCCTAAGCAAGCATCACAACAAGAGAGGTGGCGTAGTTATTTTCAGAAGTTATTTAATGGAGATTGCGTCAATGATTTCTCTTTAGAAGGTGTCCAAAAGTCAACAAGATTTGATAAATATCAGTATTTCAGGCGTATTAAGATGTCAGAAGTGGAGGATGCTTTAAGGAAAATGAAAGTGGACAATGCCTTAGGACCAGATGGTATACCTATTGAAATATGGAAAAGCCTATGAGACATTAGTATTCAGCTGCTAACTAAACTTTCCAATAAAATTTTAAAGGAACAGAGAATATTAGAAGATTGGAGACAAAGTGTTGTAGTTCTTTTCTGTAAAAACAAATGAGATATTCAAAGCTGTAATAATTATTGTGGAATTAAGCTTATGAGTCATACTATGAAACTTTGGGAAAGAGTAATCGAAAATCGCCTCCGATGTATGACTACTATATCGAAAAATCAATTTGGTTTTATGTCGAATAGATCTACTATAGAAGCTATTTTCTTACTACGGCGGCTAATGGAGAAGTATAGAGAGATGAAAAAAGATTTATATTTGATTTTTATTGATTTGAAGAAGGCTTATGATTGAGTACCGTGAGAATTGATTTGGTGGACATTAAGAAAGAAAGAAGTCTCTCAAGGATATGTTGATTTGGTTAAGGATATATACGAAGGTGCTATTACTAGTGTTCATACTATTGCTGGAGAGACTTGTGAATTTTCAGTTTCTATAGGGTTGCATCAAGGTTCTACACTAAGTCCATATCTCTTTGCCTTAGTTATGGATGAAGTAACAAAATAATTGCATGATGATATCTCTTGGTGTATGTTATTTGCAGATGATATTGTCTTAATTGATGAGAGTATTGATACTTTAAATGTTATGTTGTTGGAGGCATGCCTTGGAGTCTAAAGGTTTTAAAATTAATAGGAGCAAGTCAGAGTTTATGCATTATAATTTTAGTAATGGGAGAGTGGTACAGAAAGACTTGGTTCTAATTGATGGACAAAACATTCCAAAGAGTAGTAGCTTTTGGTACTTATGGTCTATCATACAAGAGAATGTGGAGATTTATGACGATGTTGCACATAGGATTAAGGCAGGCTGGTTAAAATGGAGAAGCGCATCAGGAGTCTTCTGTGATCGTCATATGTCTGTGAAACTCAAAGGGAGGTTTTATAAAACGGCTGTAAGACCTGCTTTGTTATATGGTACCGAGTGTTGGATAGTACGAAAGGAACACATTCACAAAATGTGTGTAGCAGAGATGAGGATGTTGAGATAGATGTGTGACAAGACTAAGAAAGACAAGATTAGGAATGAGCGCATTTGTAAGGACTTGGGGATAGCCCCAATTGATAGTAAAATGAGAGAAAATAGATTCAGGTGGTTGGGACATGTGTTTCGTCGCCCTAACTCAGCGCCGGTTAAAGGATGTGACCGAATCTTAGTGGATGTTAGTAAAAGAGCTCGGGGAAGGCTTAAAATGAGATGGTGCGATGTTATTAGGAAGGACATTAGTTTCTTGGGTTTAAATATGAATATAGTACTTGATAGAAATCTTTGATAGAACATGATTCATGTAGTTGACCTCAAATAATTGGGATAAGATTTTGATGATGATGATGATGATGATAAGCAAGCATCACAACAACTTGCCCATCCACCCATTTAGTAAATGAAGTACGATCAAAATTGTCTTGGACGTAGCCAAACCGCACCATAGCCATAGATGGCAGTGTCGGTTTCGGTCCGAAACCAAATAAATTATTATTTTTTTGCCAAATTGTAGGGTTTTGGTTCAGCAAGGTTTCGGCCGAGTAGTTTCGGATTGTTTCGGTCCGAAACCGAAACGTTTCTGCCGAAACTACTGCCATCCATGACCATAGCAGCCTGGAGCTGGTCAAGCCAAGCCTAAGGAGACTACTTGAGACCATACAACACTCTCTTCAGCCGGCACACTCTCCCTCTGGCTGCAAACCAGGAGGCGGCTGCATGTAAACTTCCTCTTGCAGATCACCTTTGAGGAAGACATTTGTAACATCAAGTTGCTGAAGATCCCAGTTAAACTTGATGGCCAAGGAAAGAACAACCTGCACAGACTTGAGCTTAGCCACAGGAGCAAAAAGCTCGGCGTAGTGAACACCATAGGTTTGAGTGAGCCCCTTAGCCACCAGTCTTGCCTTGTAGCGTTGCACAGTACCATCTGAATTAAACTTGATGGTGTATACATAGTGAGAGTGAACCAGACTCGTCCCTTCGGGAAGGTCAACCATCTCCCAATTGTCAGTCTTATGGAAAGGAAGCATTTCCTCTTTCATAGCAGCAACTCGCTTAGGATTTTTCTCAGTTTCAGAAAAAAGAGTTAGGAACATGATAAGAAGAAATAGTAGACAAAAAAGAATAATAGGAGGGTGAGAGATAGGAATGAGAAACAAAATGAGAAATAGGATGATGTGTACATGCTCTGGATCCTTTCCAAACATCGATAGGAAGGTCCAGATTAGGTTAAGAAACCAAGTCAGGAGGAGGGGAACCTGGAACTACAACATCCTCGTGGGGTAGCGGATCCATGAGAGGTCTCTTATGCCAAGTGTCTTGAGTAAGTAAGAATGTTAGGAGCAGTCTCAGCTGTAAGACCATAGGGCAACTCCTGACAGACCGATCAAGATGGAGCACCAGCCGTAAGCTCACTCAAAGGCAAGGAGACGGACATCGAGGGGGAAGGAGACAGAGGAAAAACCTCCCCTTGAGAAGAACACAAAGATGAAAAGTAAGAATCGTTTTAAAAAAATGTGACATCTTTTGAGTATATCGATCACTCTCTTCCTCTTTCTTATCTGATCTCTTTTTATTATCTTTCAACCTTCTCCAGATGGATGCGGCTGTGTATTTATAGCTGCAGCAATTAGGGCGTTATCCTCGGATCACGTGCCAGGTGCCAACCTTGGATCACGTGCACTTCATAGGCTTTACGAATAGTACCTGTCACACAGACATAAGAAGATATCAGTTGGATGTATATACTTGGTTCAGGCTGTTAACAAAGTGTGTACAGGCAAGATGCAGCTTGAGTGTATAGACATGAAGGTTAACTGAGTGTACAGACTTCGTGTGAAGGATAGAGTGTATAGGCTTGAACACTTAACAATCGAGTGTATAGACTTGAGGTTAACAATCGAGTGTATAGGGTTGAAGGCCTAACAATCGAGTGTATAGACTTGAAGGTGATATCGAGTGTATAGACTTAGCCAACTTGAGACACTGTACAGACTATGATGCACAAGCAATGCATAGACTTCGTGATGCCAACATACAATGACTGTGCATACTTGTTTTGAACAATGTACGCTGTATAGACTTGCAGTGCAAAGGCTGATGAATAGACTTGGTAGTCTGGGGGGTCGACGCATCAAAGAAAGGGGTCGACCCATGATGCATGGATGTATGGACTTGAAGATTCGAAGCTCCACAATGTTTAGACTTTAAGATGCATACGCCAAGGCTGTGCATACTTGAAGAGACGATGCACTGTAGACTGCCAGACTCTGTACAGACTTGCAGCTTGAGACACTTACAGAGACGGACCACTATATAGACTTCAAATCCAAGTGAGACAGTGGTTGTACAGACTTGGGAGGCTTGACACAGTGATGTACAGACATTAGGACGCTTGACACAGTGAAGTACAGACATTGTGATGTATAGACTTTGGCAATAGACTGGCTGTACAGACTTCAACACAGCTGCGATGTACAGGCTTTGACAAAGCAGCGTTGTATAGACTTGATGAAGCTTCAGATGAATGAATGTATAGACTTCCCAAACGAATGTATAGACTTCAGAAGATGAAGACTCTGTATAGACTTGAGTGCCTGAAGCAGTGCTCTGTACAGACTCGCCACCGACCAATGTATAGACTTGAAGAAGCTGAGTGAACAACGTATAGACTTCACGTGGAAGCCCAATGTACAGACTTGAGCTATGCAAGCTACAGTGCCGATGTATAGACTTTGGCTAGACAATGCTACAGGGCCGATGTGTAGACTTTGTGAATGTTCAGACTTAAATGCTCGACAAGTGTACAGACTTGCCACCGACCAATGTATGGACTTGAAAGGCTTGAACACGACGATATGTAGACTTTGGCCAGATCGTAGGTAAAGGTGTGAATGTATAGGCTTGGCCAGAACGTAGGGAAAGCCGCCAATGTGCAGACTTGATCATCCAGCAGTGTATAGACTTTGTTTCGAGCAACGTAGGTAAAAGAGACAATGTATAGACTTTACACAGGAGTGCCTGAAGCGATGTATAGACTTGGAGAATAGCTTGAGACACAAGGACGCTGCTCGCTGTACAGACTTGATCAAGGCAGCTAAACAATGTACACACTTCCAATGTATAGACTTCTCATGAACAGTCCGATGAGCATACTTCCCTTCGATGCATCTATAGTGCAATGTATTGACTTTGAAGAATATGTACATGGCACTGTACAGACTTTGAATGAAGAGCCCAATGTACAGACTTGGATGCCCAAAGGTAATGTATAGAATTGTAAGACACTCATGCACTGAAGATGTATAGACTCTGAAGAAATGAGGTGATGTGTAGACTTTGAGGTTCAACTGTGGATGTATAGACTTGAAGAAATGAGAAGGCGATGTACAGACTCTACCAATGTGCAGACTTTGCCTAAATGCAGTGTGTAGACATGGAGATATGATGCATGAACAAAATGGCGTTGTATAGACTTGCAGATCTGGGGGGTCGACCCATTAGGAAAGTGGGGTCGACCCACTACTGTCCAGACAATGCTAAAAGGGTATAGCAGCATCACCCATTGAGCAGACTAACATCAAACAATCTAGATGAAATGCAATTATGAAATGCATCAACAACTATGAAATGCACCAATGCACACACCACACAGCCTCAGCCTGTTCGTTGGTTATGTCATTCAGATAAGATGTCCAATGAAACATGCATATGCAACACAATGCAACACAAACAGATTTATATTTGATCAAACAAATGATGACTCAGTGTTTACTATCATCAAAATCACATGGACGTAACAATCTCCCCCTTTTTGATGATGGCAACACTATGAGTCATATTGACTTGATCAAATATTTCTCCCCCTTTGACTTCAGCAAAAAGACATGAAGTGAAGAGGGAAGAATAAGATTCCATAATATGAGTGAATTACAAACTCCCCCTTTGACTAAGCTCCCCCTTATCAGAAACGATTTGATGGATGAAACCAAGTGAGATGTCGGGAGACTATCAACAAAAGCACAGGGACACTCAAAAATGCTAATTAGATCTCCCTCTTTATGAAAAACACTCATCATGACATGGAAGCTCCCCCTGATTGGATGGAGTGAAGTATTGATTTTGGCAAACTTGGGATCAAAGCATTTATATCTCTTTTGTGTTGGAGAATAGCTCAAAAAGATAATTGCTCTAGGGTCCAATTTAGTTGCACTTGGACCAAGACAGTGAATGAAACAGAGACACTTAGAAACACGATGAATAAGAGGGAAGAGAGGGTGATGAGGACAGATGATCCATAAAGTCTATTGGTTGCCAAGACCATGAGATGACATCCGATTAATAATGTAAGAGGCAGTCAATGCAGCATCAGCCCGGAACTTCTTGGGAAGATTATGTTGCAAGAGAAGCACTCGAGCAGTCTCCAATAAGTAACAATTTTTTCTTTCAGCCACTCCATTTTGTTATCCTGCTGTATTGACTGCTAATGTTGTATTGACTGCATCCAGTGTTCAGCTCCCCTTGGACAACTGGGTCCGTTGGGCGGCTAGGCTTGGGGTCACATCTTATGGATGTCAATTTTTGTATAGGGATGCATTGAGTCCTCCTCTTACATTTGTAAATCCCTCTTTTTCAATTTATATATTCAGTGGTACCATCCTCTTCAAAGGACTAGAAGATTTATGGATAATTCTTTCATCTTCTAGAAAAATATTTTGAGACCTCTTGAGGTATTCTCTTGCATTATCAGATTTGAAAAAATTAACTTGCCCCTCAAACTGAGTCTCAACCATCTTGCAAAAAATTTGGCCAACCATAGAACCTCTCATGAGACCTCTTAAGATAGATCCTACAACAATGGGAAAAATCATCAATAAAATTAATGAAATACCGATAGCCAGTAATAGAAGGAAATGGAGATGGACCCTAAACATAAGAGGGAACAAATTGATAAGGAGCTGAACTTTTATTAATTGAATATTAAAATTTGTTCTGCAATGTTTGGCCAGCTGACAAATATGACGCTGTATAGACTCAATACTATAGACCGGAAAAGATCAATAAATGGAATCCCAGACTTAAAAAGACAGTTGACCAAACGGCTGTCACAACTGGGCTGCCTTTACTTTTTGACGAATGTCGCCATCAATGCTAGACTGAAATGCTATACTTCCTTGAGGCTTAAAATGTTAGAGACCACCTGCTTGACGAACGGTCGTCAGTCATAATCATCTACGTTGTTCACAGGTCCTGAAAGACATAATGAGTAGGTAAGAAAGTCATTGAAGAATAGAAGGATTTAGTAAGGCTGCTCATAGATAGAAGATTAATAAGAAGAGAGGGAACATGAAGAACAGATGACAGGACCAGACCACCATGTAGTTTAACATTACCCTTGCCGCAACAGTGGCTTGGGTAAGGTAACCTTGTCCTGTCCTGAACTTGAGGAATATGAAAAAAAGAAACAGGAATACCTAACATGTGATTCGTGGCCTAGAATCAATGATCCACGGAGTAGGAGAGTTGGAGGTGACACTCAAGGCGGCCCCTAGTGTACCTGAAGTGGGAGAAGGGGAGAAACTCAATTGTGAGATGATCCACTGCAAGTGGCCAATATCCACAGAAGACAACGTAGACACTTGAGAGGTAGTAAGACTCCCATCCAAGGAAGAAGATGGTTGTTTCTCAATGGATGAGATCATGGCAACATTCTCTTTTGTGTACTGCCCACCTTTTCTGAAACTCAATTGTTTTTTGTCAGGATAAAGATCCCAACAAGTCTCTATGGTATGATTGTCTTTACAGTGAGTACAATGTTTTGTAGACTTAGTCTTCTTCTCCAGATTGTTGGCCGCCCTTTCCGGTTTTTGGATTAGTGCTGATCAGTGCTGAAAATTCTTCTAAATCATGGAAACTAGCAGTCATACCGCCACCATTCATCGCCTTCTTATGGCCCTCTTCATTCAGAACTTTATAATAGACATACTACGGGGTAGGAAGAGGGTCGATGCTGAGTATTTGTCCTCGCAAGGACTCATTCTCAGAATTGAGACTAGCAAGGAACTTGGAGATGTGATTTTACTGAACATGCTGAAGATATTGTTTTTGATCAGCCGTACAATTCCACTGGTACATGGAATAGTAATCGAGTTCCTCCCACTTACTTTTCAGAAGACCAAAGTAAGTGGTGACTTTTAGAGTGCTTTGTTTCAAATCTTGCACTTCGGTGGTCGCCTGATAGATGCGAGAAACATCTTGACCCTGTCCATACATTTGCTCAGGATATTCCCACATTGCCCATGCAGTCGGCTTCATCATAATCAACTGTTGGATTTCAGGACTCAGAGTTGAGGATCCAACCCGTCACAAGGTTTTTCTCCGAGTCCCATTTGGCATATGAAGGATCATTGAAGTTTGAGTTCAAGAGCCTTCCCGGTGATGTGCGCAGTCTTGCCCCGCGTGCCTGGTAAAATCTGTGCAGAGATGGACCAAAGATGGAGTTTTGTCTCAGTCAGTTTGGTCGTAGTCATCTGCAGAGACACTCTCTGTCATGGTGATACTTGGAGGTCACATAGGCAGAGAGGATGCCTTCAACGCATGCACCACCGGTGTCGTAGTTGCATTGCTCATGGACGAAGGCATGACATCTGACAGGGAAGACAGATAGAGGCTTTAGAGAAGACAAAGAAGAGGAGGATAACACTGAGGATAGATATTGGTGACCTCCAATACCACCATCAGGGAGAACTTGCTACACAAGGAGAACCTAGCCAGCCGCAGCCTGACAAAGTCACAGCCACAAGGTGTGGACCACCACAAACCCTAGGTCACTGAAGACCCAGTTTACCCCAGCCATAGCTGCAAGGTAGAGGTAACTTCCTGAATGGTGTGAAGTAGCACTTGCAGGCCTGAAGCTAGAGGAACTACTGCTTACGCTGATAAATGGTTGGCAAGATTGGTTTTCAGCAGAGTGGGCTGGACTATTCCATCTTTGTTTTTTCTTTGCGTACAGCCAAGGCATAGGCTAGAAGGGCCTGGCAGCCACGCTCCGCCTGCATCCGCACAGGGAACTCTAAAAACAGGGGACCAGACATAACAAATAGGGGACATAGGGCTAGGGCTTGATGGAACACAACTGTCAAGACCTACACATCCTCCTCCCCCCCTGATCTGATAACATGTGGGAAAAGGGAAGGAAGAGACGAGGAGTTAGGAAGAAGGCAGCCACATGCATGAAAGCCCAAACAGGGGATCAGATCTCAACTAGTCGATCCCTCTCAGTTTATTTGTAGTCTTCCTTGGAAGAAAAGAAATTACAGAAAGGACCAAAAGGCCTACATAAATGATGCACCTATGACCAAAACACCCTTCAGTCATAGGGATACACAATAACTTGACAAAAATTATATAAAAACCCCTATAAAGAGTGGAAGTATGGGCCATTCAAGCCAGCCCAACCCAGCCCAATCCAACTTCAATTAGTTGAATGTGGGTTGGGCCAAATTTGGGCTGGCCCGGCTTTGAATTTGGCTGGCCCAAATTCTGTGCCACCCCACCCAAGTGCCACTTCTAGCTAGGTCCAAATCAACCTTCCAACATGAAAATGGAAAAGCTCTCCAACCACCTTTGTTTCTATGTCTGGCACAGCAAATCTAGGCGTACCCACACTTGTCTAGCCTGCTAGAGTTATCCTAAAAGCCTTGTGTCATTCATTTTAAATGCTATTTTACTTGTTGGTCGAGATGTCCTTTATAGAATCCTTTACTCAGCATCATCTATTTTTATGTTCATTCCTAATTCATAATTTCATTCTGTTTACTGCTGTACTGCAACAGCTTATTCTTTGTGAAAGACATTTATGTTTGTTTGAAATTCTTTACATTGTAGCTGGCATTCCTTAAAAGAATAGGCTTTTTCATTTACTAGGCATTTTAATGTGATGAAGGAGATTCAAGATGATGAGGGGGATAAACTGCATTTGGTGATGGGGTGCGATCATTAGATGTTGCAGAAGATATGAAAGAGACCCTGTATTTAAAGAAATCTTATTTGAATCTTCCATTAGTCTATTTCTCATCTCTTTTATTTTGTGCTTCTTGTTTTGATTCGTTTCAGATGGAAAAGAGAAAATTGTTGCAAGTCTTTCTCATGCAGTTTATTCAGACATACAAGAATTGGGAGCCTGATAAAGACCCTATCTTGGAGTCAATGCCTATGCATGCTTCTTCAGAACATGTGTCCAGATTCCAGGGATTAGTTATTGGGTGTTTGGCTGGACACCCTTCTGAAGTTATCCTTATTCTAATTCAAGAATTAGCTCGGATAACTGCTCTTATTACTGATAGTAAGTGAATCTTTGAATTGACTTATTGACTTCTGAGCAAGTACTGAGTTTTTTTTCCCATTTATATCTTGTAGCTTGAGGAAGTTTTATGTGCTTTGAGATGCCGAAGCCAGCTTAATGCACAATATTTCTTACCAAGAAAGCACCTTATTTTACTCATTTATCGGTTTTCCACTTGTTCTATTCTAATCTGGTTATGCGATTCTTGACGTTTTCTACATACATGAAATTTATTAGCATGTGAAAAGGGAGTCAATTATTTGTTCTGTTACAGTTTCAATTGTCGCTTTTTTTACTTATTTTATGTCATTCTGCAAAAATATACGGGGGATTTTTGCAAAATAATGCTGTTACATGCATAATTGCAGAAATGCCACCCTGTCATACATATTTATTAATATAACCTTACTATATAAACATAAGTGCAAAATACCGATATGGTTAATTGCTGTCTAACGGCACATAAACAGGAGGACATTTTTGCATTTTTGTTTATGCAGTGAATTTATTTTTGCACTTATGTTCATGTAGTCAGGTTATTTTTGCACTAACAGGTTAAGACATGAGGAACATTTTTAAACTCTAGTTATATTTTAACCTGACTTAGTTACATTCATCTAATGGCAAGTTATGGCACTGTTGAAACAAAAAATTGAAAGAAAAATAAAAAAATGGGGGGGGGGGGGAGGGGGAACCTACCTGGGCTCACCCTCCTCTTTCAATTCACTTATTGGGCCTGGATAGGTCCCCTTGGGACCTATCTGGTCACATTCATCTCCCCCTCTTGTTAATTAAAAAAAAAAACAGAAGGGGGAGGCCTATCCGGTCCCATTCTCCCCCCCTCTCTCTCTCTCCCACCTTTCTCTCCCTCTCTATGTCAAGAAAAAAAAGAAAGAGGGAAATGCAGGGGAAGACCTACCCGGACCGGGTAGGCTCCCCAAGGGACCTATCTGGGCTAGGGTTGGTTCTCCCTCGTATAGACTCTATAAATACCTCCGAGGGGTCCTCATTTTGGACGGATGGAATCCCATGGAAGCGGGAGGTGTCGTAATCTCCTATTTTTTTGTGTCTTGTGTTATTTTTGAAGCCCAACAGAGGGTGTGTTGCATATATGCCCTTGGGTTTGCATAGATCCCCTTGTGGCTATGTCCTTTGTGTCATTTCTTGGAGAGAAATCCGTGGCGGTGCACTGACGAACGCATGGAGATGGACCATAGCTCATGAGAGCTCAAGGAGGAGGAATAATCTTCTAAGTGTTTTTTGCCTTGTGTGTCTCCACCAAGGAGTGACTTGTGCCTTATGTTAAAATTACACAGAAACTCTTGCTCAGTCTAGATATTACGAAAACATCTCTGGCCTGTCCAAAATTATAGAAAAGTCCATGTTCAGTCCAGAAATTACAAAATGTCTTGGTCTATCTAGAAATTATAGAAAAACCCCTGTGTTGTCTGACAATTACACAAATACTCTTGTGTTATTTAGAAATTATCAAAATATCTCTGGACCTTCTAAACATTATCAAAATGCCCTAAAGTTCAAAAATTATCAAAATATCCCCTGAACCTTCCAGAAATTACCAAAATGCTCTTAGAGTTCAGAAATTATCAAAATACCTCCGGAGTTCAAAATTTATCAAAATGCCCTCAGAGCTTCCCAGAAATTACAAACAAACCTTGGCTCATCCATAAATTGCATAAAAACCCTGAACCTAAATTGCATAAAAACCCTGAACCTTGCAGAATTGCACAAAGTTTCTGTTCTGCCCCGAAGTTCCCAAAATATCCTTGTCCAGGGTTACGCTGCACGACTCAGTGGAGCGGGACCGTGCCACTTCTCTGAAGTGGTATCCACTCTCTTAAATTTTGCTTAAGGCTGATCAGGAACTGTCAAACCCAAGAACCCTGATGCTTAGGAGAATTACGGGAATACACCAGTTGGTAGGAAATTACAAATAAATCCTAGAAAGTCAAGAAATGACAGATAAGTCTAGGGAAATCTTAAAATTGCAAATAAAATTTGGAAAGTCAAGAAATGACATATAAGCCTAGGGAGATGCAGAATTTTCAAATAAGCCCTGGACAGCCAAGAAATGATAGGAATGTCCCAGAAATCTGGAAAAATTACAAATATATCATGGGGAGTTAACAAATGACAGGAATGCCCAAAAATGTTAAGAAATGACAGAAATGTCCTAGAAAGTTAACAAATGACATAAAGATCTAGGTTGTCATAAAAATTACAGAAATACCATGAGAAGTTAAGAAATGACAGAGAAGCCTAGGAAAGTCAGGAAACTATGACTTTACCCTGAAAAATCAAGAAATGAAAGAAATGCTCCGAAATGTCAAGAAATTATAGGAATGCTCTAGAAAGTCAAGAAATAACAGGGCTATCCTGCAATGTCAATGAAAGATAGAAATACCCTAGAACGTCAAGAAATGACGCAAAAATTTTGGAATGTGAAAGAATGATAGAAATATCTTGGAGAGTCAGAGAATGGCCGAAGCATCCCGGACAGTCAATAAATGACAATGATGTCTTGCAAATATATCTTGGAAAGTCAAAAAATGACTGATAAGTCCAGGAGAACTAGAAAACTGTAGAAATATTCAGAAAGGGTCAAAGTTGTAGAAATATCCAGGAAGGGTTAGAAACTCCGAAAATACCAAGGAAGGGTCAGAAATTATAGAAACACCCAAAAGGGTCAGAAATTATAGATGTACCCAAGAAGGGAACGATAATGAGGAAAATCAAATTCAACAACTATATCTTGATCAAAAGCAATTTCAACGGTCCGATAGTGGCTGGGAGTAAATCCAACCGTTCAATTGGGGGCAAAAGTAAATTCATCAATTTGCCCAAAGCCAGGAGCAAATCCAACAGTTTGATGGTGACCAGAAGCAAATTTAGCAGTCTAGCCGTCAATGAAAGCAATTCAAAGATTGAAGTGTAAGCAAAGGCTTACTCAATGATCAAATGGTGACCAGATGTAAATCCGAAGTGCTCTGAAAAGTCAAGAAATGGCATAAATGCTTCAGAATGTCGAGAAATGACAGGAATCCTCTAGAAAGACAAAAATGACAGGGTTATCCCAAAATGTCAATAAATGATAGAAATATCCTAGAACGTCAATAAATGACGAAAATACCTTGAAATGTCAAGGAATGATAGAAATGTCCTGAAGAGTCAGAGAATGACAGAAGAAATGACAACGATATCTTGCAAATAGATCCTAGAAAGTTGAGAAATGATAGATAAGTCCAGGACCTAGAACCAAAAAATTGCAAAAATATCGAGAAAGGATCAAAATTGCAGAATTATCCGGAAGGGTTAGAAATTGCAAAAATTCCTGAGGATCAAAAATTGCGGAAACACCGAAAATGGGTCAAAAATTACAGATGTATTCAGGAAGGGTTTGATCATGAGGATACTCAAATTCAACGGCTAGATCTTGACCATAAGCAAATTTAACGGTTCGATTGTGGCCGGGAGTAAATCTAGCTGTCCAATTGAGGACAAAAGCAAATTCAATAGTTCGCTAAAATTCAAGAGCAAATCCAATAGTTTGATGGTGACCAGAAGCAAATTCGATATTTTTGCTGTCAATGGAAGCAATCTAGAGATCCAAGTGTAAGCAGAGGCCTACTCAATGATTAAATGACGACCAGATGTAAACCCGAAGACCTAATTACATAATCGGGGTCAAATGTGAAGGTCTCAAGAGATCAATTATAATCTAAATTTCATATATTCATGGAATGAAAGTCTTGAGTTTCCTACAAGAGTATATTTCTAATTGATGATCATCAAAGATCATATCCATTAGACAAAACCCATAATATCACAACAGATATTATAGAGGTTAAAAGTGTTTTTTGACAATTAATCAATGGTATTCAGATTTTTTGTCGATGTAAATAAACATCGACTGCGGTCGGTAGAGAAATATCTAGTACCCGAACCCTAAATCATTTGATAAACCAAATATACAGAATTAAAAATACGCATGCTATTTAAATAGCTAACAAATGTGCATTTATGTTCAACAAATGAACATTCTTTAAATTTTTTTCCGTGTTCAATCGGCACCTAAAGGTACAGGCATTTTTACACATATCTTGACATAGTGAGATTAAATTAATTAATATAAAGAGTGACTTTTTAGCAATTATGCATGTAAGAGGGTCATTTTTGCAAAAATCCCAATGTACAACACATTCAGTGGACTAGCTTTCTCATTGCTTATGCTATCCAGAATGAATCAATGCAATTGCTAGATATGCAATCCTATCCTAAATGTCTTGATGCTTTTTATGTAGCTTGATTCACTAAATAGAAGTAGTATTGTGTTTGTGACATACCTAGTTTTTGCACATTCATAGAAAGCAAGTACTCCAACACCCCCCCTTTGCACCACCAATTTTATAAAAAGAGGTAGTACATGCTAGAAATATTCATTAAGCAGAAAAAAGTACGTTGTAGGAAGGAAATATGAAACTACCCATTCTTGGTCCTTTCCAATAATTTTTCTTGGCCCATTGCCCATTGCAGGATAGATGGTTTGAGTGAATAAGGTTTATTGGATTTAGGGTTCAGAGTTTGAAAAGTTTTGCTACAACAGATGTAAAGCATGATGGGTCTGAAATCTGGAACATGTCTCTAGGGTTTAATGCAAAGAAGTTCTCATTGATCTTGTATGTTGGGGATGTCGGTGGAAGTGTGGATCTTGTGGAAGCAAGGATTAGTACGTCTGGTATGTTGGGGATGCACATGGGTCCATTGAAGCCAAGGCATTATAAGTTTGCAATGTTGAAGATATTTAGTTCAAAATGGCAACACTCAGTGTTCTGGATATGCATTTGTTCTTCCTTAAGGTTTTACGGACATGCATCACTGGGTATTGCAGTCGATAGTTCCTGCAGTAGTCTTGCTTTGAATTGTCAGCCGAATTTATATAAAATTCTGCATTCAAGCTTAGGTTTCATGAAAAAGCATATCACTGAGTCTATGACTCTATGACATGATCATTTCTTTTTGTATGATGATGATGTCCACCTGCATGCTCTTCCTTTGGCCACATCTTTAAGCATAACTGTTCAGTTTGTCACCCTTTTCCATTAAGTGTTTTGTACCATGTGTTGTTATAACTCTAAAAAAGATGAGATCTAGACTTGGTCTGATCTTATCCCCATTCAGGCCCAGCTCGAATGGCTTCAAAGTCCTGCAAAGAACTTGAACCATCGGCAGCTCGATTGGCTCATCTAGGCTGGCCTTCAGATTTCAATTTTGGACCCTGGCTATGCCACATAGTGTCATAGCCCTGCTGTTCATTTTCTACCATGTTCTCTTGGGTAAATGCTAGTCCCTCTACCTGATGCTACTACCTCCCATTGAACGTGAGTCGAACAAGAAAGATGATCTCTTCCAGCTTCACATCTGGCACATGATGGGCTAGTTCCTTTAATTGGCTCTTCCAACAAGAACCAGTTTGCCGGAGCAAATGTGCCTCCCCCTCCATATTTTTCATATCCCAAACAATGAGGTCAACAGTTTTAATCCATCAAGAGGGATGCCAGACATCATCATCTGCATGGACAGCAGATCACTTGCATAGTTGCCGAGGCAGTAAGGTTGCCCAAGGCATAATTGGGGTCCTCGTGTGTCCATGTGCTTAGGTGACTGTAGTTGGGCTAGGGAGGGAGTGAGTGAGTTCCTTGCACTGGAAAGTCTTCAATGATGGAGAGAATGACTTGGTGGAGTGGGTCATCAGGTAGGATGTGAATGACCATGGATGCTGGAGAGGGTTTTGGATTCATCCGTTGTTGCTTCGTCATAGTTCTAGATGTCTCACCATCACAGTCGGAGCCGAAGTAGACTCTTGTACTCATAGTCAGCATGGGGTGCTGCTGAGAAGCGTTGATGTCAGCTTTGTTTGCTGGGGAGGGGGTGGAGAAGAGGAAGATGGGAGGGGCAGAGGCATGACAAGAAAAAGTCTCAGATAAAATAGGGGGTGATTGATCACAAGCCCTTTTATATAATAAGGCTTGCCAAATTTTGGCCCATTGCCGGATATGATTGCCATGAACCGGCTCTGGTGCTGCCTAGCCTGCGAAGCCCACCTAAACAGCCCTTACGTCCACTCTTGCAAGTCCATTTAGGCAACAAGCGACCCAGGTGTTAGAAAAATGCCATTGTTGCCTAGGTAGATGCCTTGATAATTATGAGCCTTGTCAGGCAAGGCCCATAAAGCCACAATCTTTACTGGTCTTTCCACAGTGAAATCACCGCCAATAAATTGCCTTAAAGACCTGATAAAATTCCTATCTCGTCACTGTGGCTAGATCTACTCCACTCTCCACCAGAGTCACGGACACCTGCTCATCAGCTGCAGCTGACCTTCTAGCTGGTTGGATTGAGGAATCCAGATGACCATCAAATGCTTCTCTCATCTGTCTTCCCCAGCTTTCCTGGCCACAGCTTCAGCGTACGACTTGGATTTCTCTTCAGCTCCAGAAATGAGTCTGCGATGAAATCCTGGCACTTCTAATCCCAGAATGCTGGACACAGCCCACCAAACATCCTCTTGTTGCAAGGCTGCTATGGCATTGTGGGTAGATCACTAGATCTTACTTGAGCATGCCCAAGACGGATGAGTTTGTGACCCAGGCAGGGGTGGAGCTGAACTCATTGCCATAAGTCTGTAATCAAGGTCACCTTCAAACGCCATTAAAATTAAAGACCCCCTTCTGGATATGAGCTGATTTCTAAATGTCTTAAATACTAACTCAAAAATTTTGAAAATAGGGGCCCAAGCTGTATGCTATGACAAAATAAATGGGTGTGTAAACTCTCTTCCTGGTTTGATGGTCATGAGGGCATGCATATTCTGCAACATAATAACGATGAAAATATTAATGCATCCTGCACTGGAACTTGACAAATATTCAACTACCATATAAACTTAATGGGAACTTATATTCATATCATTTCTCCCTTTTGTCGTAAGTTGATATTTTTCTGGATGAGTTGTTTGTTCAACTCCTTGCTCAGAGGTGGTTCAAAGGGTTTACATATGTGAACATTGGAGATAGATAGTTTGTTTGTGACCAAGGGGAGACTTACGAAACTTTAAATGCGTCTGTGTTGGACATGTCAAGCTTGCCAACATGTTGGTGGCATATGTGCAAGATCTGAAGATTTTCAGGAAATCAAGTTATCAAGTGCCTCATTCTTCAGCACTTTTGGTCATGTTTTACTTGATTTTATTTGGCATACATGAGCAAATGCATGTATATCTACATCTCTATTCTTGTGTCTGATTTTTAAATAATTGTTGTCTCTGACATGTGTCCTCAATGCTTGGCACCCATCTTCGTGTCCTAACAATCATGTTCGAACTTGTATGGAAGGGATGTGTCTTGCTAGAAACAGGGGGAAAAGAATGTGCCTTGAAATGGACAATCTTTGGTAAAAGGATGTGAAAACATGGTTCATAAACTGGAATAACTGTTGTTATGTCCTGTTTTCATATATTCCTGTAATAAATTATTAACAATTTTATTTATTCAGTCTCAATAGTCTGCATAAATTTAGGCTGTTGCTGTTTAGTGGTAAAATAATGGTCATGATTTCCCAGATTTTGCAACAGGCAGATCATCTCACTTGTAGGATTACCCAGGGAAACATTGAAGTCTATACATATTTGTCAAAATTTCTTTTGAAAGCCTGAAAACTGTTTTTTCATATTTTGTACTGGGTGGATTACCTTCAGTTGTTCAGCCAGAAAAAAGAACAACTGAAGTCAATATATGTCTGTCAAAATTTCTTTTGCATTCCTTGGAGCTTGTTTTTTTTTGATTATGCTCTTATCTTTTCTACTTTAATATATCAGTTAATCCCAGTTTTTAAAGAATTGTCAGTTGATTTGAACCTTGCAATGTACTTGATAAAAAATTGAAATCAGGTAATTGTATATCAATGAACTCCAATTTTACAGTATATTATTATAACTGAACTAATTATATCATTGTTTTTACTCTACTTTAGTGAGCAGCACTCCTACTGAATCCAGTCCAGACCTTGCCGAATCATTAAGCTTCAGTGTTGAAGGGTTATATATCTTGAATTCTCTTGATATCATAACTCGCTCAGTTCACAATTGCAGAGTATTTAGTTACTATGGGGGTGTTCAGAAGGTCATTGCACTATTAAAAGGTATCCCTTGCATTTTGCATCATTTTTTTTATTCATGCCCCAAGGACCTTTAATCTTTTCTTTTTCTTTTTGCATTTGACAGCTTTTTTATGTGTACCAAGGCTGAGTATCATTTCACAGATGGCAAGAATTACTCTCATGGTTGATGAAAAAATATACTTTTTGGCAATTATGAATTGTCTCATAAATTAGTGCTTTGGATATCTATTGAAGACTAAGATTTTTTTTTTACTTTTTTTTCTTTGAAAGTGGATGGTACCACGTTTATATGAAGGAAACAAAATAAATTGGAAAATCTTTGGCGATCATCATCATTAAAGCCTTATCCCATTTATTCAGGGTTGGCTATGTGAATCTTGCTTGCCATTTCGATCTACCGAAGGTCTGAAAGCCATGCTTGTAGTTAACTTAAGAACATGATGCCTTTACTTACTACATCAAGTTATCTAATTTTAGATTTTTTTAAGGAATGTGGTAAGCACCACAATTCATTAAAATAGAGTTCATAGAAGGTATACAAACTCCAGAGGCTGACAAGGTCCAAATACACAACATCACAACATCATCTATGAAGGTTATATATCTCAATTATGAGTACTACATGTCCATATTTGATAATAGGGTATCAAACAATGTACTTCCATTCTGCACCCCTTTTGCAGTAATAGAAAGGCACTTGGTTTCCTTTTAAAACAACTTTAGCTATTTCCCTCTCTTTCCACAGCATTAAGGATGGTTTCCTATGGGACTTCCTTGGACTTTATGGACCGCAGAGCAGGGAGGACAAGAAAGCACTGTGGGAAGATATTTTACTTCACCATGTCAGTTCTGGCCATCCATGGTGTGTGTGGGGGGACTTCAACGCCGTCGTCTCGATGCATGAGAGGTCAGATGGCTCAGTTCCCATAGGTATCTTGGAAGACTTCAAGAACTTTATTGTTTCAACAGCCTTGATTGATGTTCACACCTCCAATACCCCAATTCACTTGGTCACATTTGAGAGCTGACCCAAGATTGTCTAGACTTGACAAATTCCTAGTCTTCGTTGATTGGGAGGACCATTTCCCACATCTGGAGGCCCTGGCTTTAGCCAGATTTGTCTTAGACCACAAGCCCATTTTGCTCAGGACTAGCTACAGCCTACAGGCGGGTGAGAAAAAGGTCAGTTCAGAATGGAAAGATATTGGTTCAGAGAGGAAGACTTCATGGACACTGTCATTAGAGTATGGGGGGATTCAGAGACAGAAGATATCTGCTATGGCCAGACTGGTAGGCAAATTGAAGCACCTAGCACAAGAGCTGACAAAGTGGGGCCGCCAGCAAGAGTCCCAGGCAAAGCAACGAAGGATAGGATCTTGATTTAACTGAAGGGACTAGACGCACTGAAAGGAGGCAGGTCTATTGGACGAGTCTGACAGGACCTAGCAGGACAAGCTTAAGGTGGGCTTTGAAGAGATCCTCACTAAAGAGGAAATTTACTGGAAGTAGAGAGTTAGTGAAAGATGGATCAAGGAGTGAGACTTGAATACTTCTTACTTCTAAAAGATTGTTTCAAACAAAAGGCGGCTGAACTACATCAAGTGCAGCAGGGGGGAACTAGCTCTTCATCATATTGGAAGACATCAAGAGACATGCCAGTCAGTTCTACTTGCGGCTTTTCACCGAGGATGAGCCATAAAAGATCTCCTTTTGTGCCTGTCGGCAGCGAAGGATAGTGCTCTGTCTTTCCCCTTTGAGGAGGAGGTGAAGAAGGCTATCTTCTCTCTTGCTGGTGACAAAGCTCCTGGGTTGGATGGATTCCCAATGGCTTTCTTCTATTGTTGCTTGGACATCATCAAAGCAGATTTTCTCCAAGTTATCTGGGAATTTTAGGAAGGGAGAGCTCATTTGAAAGGCATCAACAAGACTTTGCTTGTCCTCATCCCTAAGAAGCATGGTGCTAAGAGCCTAAGAGACTATAGCCGCCCCATTAGCATGCTCAATGGGACGTAAAATAATCACAAAGTTGTTGGCTATGAAACTTGAAAATGTCATCGACATGTTAGAGGGCATATCATTTAAGAGAATTTCTTGGTCGCCCATGAATGCTTACATGCTATCAAGACATTGAGGGAGGGTTGGTGCTCAAGCTCAACTTTGAGAAAGCTTATGGCCGGGTTAGCTAGCAGTGTCTACTTGATGTTCTTAGTAGGATGGATTTTGATGACAGGTGGATTGGGTAGATTTTGGCATGTATCCATTTAACTAGATTTGTTGCCCTCATTAATGGCAAACCATCACCTTACTTTCGCTGTGGCATAGGGCTAAGGCAAGCGACCCCATGTCTCCACTTTTGGTTGTTCTTGTGGCACAGATTTTGAGTAAGATGTGGATGGGAGCTGAGTCTCATGGCCTGATCAGGGGATTCCAAGTTGCTCCATAGGGACAATACATCTGCCACTTGCAATATGCTGATGATATATTTGTGGCAGAAGAGGAGGATTCTATTAGGACGACGTTGGAGCTGCTACAAGACGTCAGCAGTCTTAAGGTGAATCTTAACAAGAGCCAGATGATCGGGGTGAATATGGAATAGAAAGCCATCAGGTGAGCTACTGTTATTCTAGGTTGTCCGATTGGCCTACTCTCTATTCTTATTTGGGACTTCCCTTGACACAGTGCTCTGCAGCGTAAGGATTGGCAACCAGTGGTATAGAGATTTGAATCCAGACTAACAGTGTGGGTAGGGAGCTGCTCTGATATGGGGGCTGACTAGTGCTGTGTAAATCCATTTTGGATAACTTCTCTATTTACTTTTTATCCACTTTTCAGATCCCTCTCTTGGTAGCAAGGAAGATGCAGTCTATACAGGCAAGGTTTTTTTGGCATGGTAGTGGAATGAGGGGCAGAGGTTGGTGTGGCATTGCTTCAGGAAGAGCATGCATGTGCAAGGAAGTGGGAAGACTTGGTTTAAAGAATATCAGGGACTTCAATTTGGCCCTATTGAGCAAATGACTATGGAGAAGTTGCATAGAGGGTGAGGGGTTATGGAGTACAATCATCAGATAGAAATATTATAGCAAGGCAATAATTTGGGATTTGTCAAACCCATCCTTATATGACATTTCTCACCTCTGGAGGGGCATATTGAAGAGCAATGACTTTATCAGGGCAGGAGTTAGATTGAGATTGTGAAATGACAAAAAAGGCCGGTTCTAGAAAGATAGATGGTGCATTGATCATCCTCTTGAAGAGTTGTTTCCTCAGCTGTTTGTAGTCTTTGTGGAGCCTTTGGTAGTGGTGAGTTAGCTGTTTGAGAGGCAGTCATCAGGGGGTAGCTGGAGTCTATTTTTCAAAAGACATTTGCAGGAGGGGGAGATTGACCAGCTCAGGACTTTGCACTCAGTGCTATAGCAACATGTGCTAGATGTAAGCAAGGCAGATTAATGGACATGGAGATGGGACAAGGAGGGGCGCTTCTCAGTTAGATTGGCATACCATGTAATTGTTGATGGTGGTCTGCGACATCCTCTGGAGAGAGAAATATGGAAACCTAGTAGCCCTCTTAAAGTTAAGGTGTTGCTATGGAGGTTCTCTTACGGAAGGCTTCCAACTTGTGATAGACTTGCTCTTGTTTTGGAAGTATCCAGAGCCTTTGTTGTCTGTGTGAGGAGGAGGAGAATATTGACCACCTCTTGATCGATTGCCACTTTTTCCAAGATGTTTGACTACATGTTTTGGACAAGATCCAGTGTGGCTTGCAGCCTATACAGATCGTCCAACAACTTTTGAGGGAGTGGCATAGGCAGCGGCCGTTCAAGAGAGAGAGGTGTATCTAGTGGCTCATCCTCCATGCCACCTTTTGGGCCATATGGGGGGAGAGGAACAACATAATTTTTAGAAAGGAGGCCACGATACCAGAGAGCGTTGAGGATTTTGTTGGGAATAGGATGAGAGAATGGCTATACTTTTTTGTAATGTAGATAGACAACTCTAATCTTTTGCCAATTTTAGGGGGCTAGACGGTGTCACGGTGCCACATCTTCTTGGTGTGACCCTTTTTTGTATATGGATGTTTTGAGAGCACATATATACACTTGTAAATCCATCTTTTTTAGTTTAATATATACAATGGTACCATCCACTTTCGAAAAGCAACTTCAATCTAGTCCTCCATGGATTTGACCACAGAATGCCGCATCAGTGTGACTTGCACTGATTCAGCTGTATTGCATCGTGCTAGGGCTGGGTCAAGATGGTCTGAGTCAGGCCCGAGTCAATCCAAGATGGTTCGAATCAGGTCGTATCATACCATGTAGGGACAATTCCTTCTCAGTGAGGTCAGCGTATTACATCATCTCAGATAGTGCTCCATGGCTTCGCTTCACAGATTTGGACCCCCAAGAGTCCATTGAAAGTGAAGCTTTTGGTCTGGAGCACCTCACACGGGTGGCTACCGACTTGTGATAGGCTGGCTTCGTTTTTGCAGAGTATGCCCACCGTATGTTGCTTATGTGAAGAGAAGGATGAGACAATGTACCACCTTTTTGTAGGATGCTCTTATTTATTAGGGGGCGTTTTGATATTTGAACATGTTAAACTCGAATACGCCACCCCATGTGAAATCCTAACCGAACCCGGGTGACGTATTTGACAGGGGGCGCTTGAACGGTGTATTCTCACAAAACCGGCCGAAAACCCCAGCTGACCCTGTATTCGAAGGGCCAACCAAAGCCGGTTAGGCCATTCGACCTTTGTTACCAGCGAAATCGAGTGCATACCGGTGAATGCGCCATCCCGGGTTGGCCTGTTCGAATATCAAAGACGCCCTAGAAGTTTGTGAGGAGATCACCAGGAAGACACAATGCATGTTCAGCCAGTATGGGAGTGTTTTCCGACTTATTGAGCAATGGGGCAGAAGTTGGGTCCTAAAAGGGGACAGACTTGTTTGGTGGATTTTACTTCATGCTACACTGTGGGTTTTATGGGGGGAGAGGAACAACAAAATTTTTAGAAGGGAAGCTAGAGAGGTGGATATGCTGGTCTCTTTTATATGTGAAAGAGTGAGAGTGGGCTGAACTCCTATGTAATGTGAACTCTCTCAACTCTTTTATTTTGGTTTTGTTGGGGGTTAGTGAGGACTACACCCGCTTGGTGTAGAGCATTTTTTGAGGCTGTGTAGGGATTTTTGGGGAAATACTTTATATATTCTTGTACATCCCTTTTTCTTTAATACACCAGTGGTACCATCCACCTTCAAAAAAAGAAGAGATGTGATTTGTATAGGGGCCCTCTGCATGTGTTTATATTCGCATGTTTGAGGGGTGGCTGTTAGGACTTGTAGTTGGATAGATTTGGACTTCCATCATACTATGTATGTAATTCCCTTTTTTTAGTGTACAATCCATGGTAGTAGTTGCTTCCAACAAAATATCTGGTTATCCACGGGTGGAGATGAATGATGGCCTGGTCTATGTCCAAACGTGGCTTGTTTATCCAGCTCTGTCTTTCGTCTTTACTTTTACACGTCTTTTGTCTCACTTTAGCCTGTTGCATGAATTGATATTGTTTGTTGACGGATTTCTGTCTCGTGTTTGTATGTTAACTACTGCAGCTCTAAGGGTTTTCTTCACATTCTTGAAACTTTAAAAGAAGTGTACCACTTCACTTGTTTAAATTTGCTGTTTAATTGAATTTATTTAATTATACAATAAATTACATCTTGCTTTTTGGTGCTATTAATTGCCTATATTGGAAATCTTTACTTCAAGTAGAATCAGGTTTTATGGTTTGTCCTGCATGCCAGTTCGTTTTTCTTTTACTAACCACATCATTTCAATTGTAAATGCTATCACATTCATGGATTGACTATTTGATTTCTATATGTGCCAACATCTGACTGTAAATCTTATTTCCTTAGCCGCAGTCGTTCAACTCAAGACATTAACAAGTGCCCTTGTTATTGATGAACGTTTATCAAACATCAGCACCGAGAAGACTCGAGTTTTACAGAAAATGCTTGTTTACGTTGTTTCAATAATTTTCAGTTTCACAGATCTAAATCTAAGTGGACACGGGAAGACCCTGTACAGTGATAATATTAAGCATTCTTTTTCAACAAACTGGGAGTTTGAGGTTCCTAATAGGACTCTAAAAGGATCCATCTCTGAAGCAAGTGCTCCTTGGCAGCAGAAGGCTACTGTATTAGTAATGGAAGCTGGCGGCCTAAATTGGTTAGTTGGTAAGACATGCAGGTCTAATATATCTACTCCTGTCATCCAGAATCTCCACCCTTCTGCATTGTAGACTTCAGATAACTGTCTCTGTCAGTATTTTTTGGATGGACCAGAATTTGTTGTATATTTTGTGTGATTAAGTGGATCTGCATTGTCTCCTTAAAAATGCATGTTATTTTTTTTTATCATGAAATGCATCTTTGTAGGCTGTTATTGATTGTGTTATTTTGGAATATGGTGTTATGGAATGGAAAATTGGAATTTTATAATTTTGATGGTTCAATGGCTGTTGCTTGGTGGTAATTTTTTTTTAGTATTTGGATGCTGTTGTCCAATGGAGCCTTATCTTTTCTTTTCTGAATGAAAGTGGACTGTACCACCAATTTTATTAACTAAATTGAGGAAGTACAGCCAGAATCTTTTATTGCTGACGGGGGGGGGGGGGTTCGTAGACTGTTAGACAACCTGGGGGGGGGGGTAGACACCCTCTGTTCCTTCAAGTAGGTAATCGGGACATAATGTTGCTGACGAGAGTGTTCTCTGTTCGGTCGGCATATTCTTTTATTGCTGACCCGGGGGGGGGGGGGGTTAACACCTTCTATTCCTTCATGTTTGGAAACCAGCCAGTCCGCTTAAGGTGCAAGTGCTCATGTGGATGATATTCTTGTCCCGATTACCTACAAGGGATAGACTGACCTATGGAAGGAAGTATCGGATTGGATCGGCTGATCCAATCGGTTTTGGGTCTGGCCTATTCGATCAGTTTTCGGTCTGGTCGCTTCAATCCTGATCCATCTGATGCCGATTCTTGGGCCGGATCGGCCGGGATCGGCTACTATTGGACAATCCTAGTTGATCTCACTCAAATGAATTTCAAATTTCAAACTAGGATTGTGCCGGATCCGCCCAGATCGGACTGACTTGGCCTAAGATGCTGGCTTGACTTGGCCAGGATCGTGTTGGGATCGACCAATCCCGCCAAACCGGATCGGTTTTGGACTGGCTTATCCTAGTCCGATCCTCGATCCTTCCTTCCTTAGATTGACCAAGTTCATAGCTGGGGATACTATGTGCAACATGTGTGGAAAGCAGGAGGAATCTCTGGACCATCTATTTCTTGATTGTGACTTTGCTACCGAAGTTTGGCAACGCATTCTTACTAAGTTTAGGTGTGCCAAACCAGTTGAAGGCCTGGTGGCAAGTTCATCACAAATTGGCATGTGCAATGGTTCACCGAGATTGGCTGCCAGTTGTTGTGGCTTATCCTACATGCTACCTTTTGGATCATTTGGAGGGAGAGGAATGGAATAATTTTTAGAAGATAAGCCCATGATCCTACAAAATGTCTTGATCTGATTTTCTTATTGTGAAAAGTTGGGGAGATGTTTTTTGTAGAGTGGATAAATGTAACTCTCTTTTCATCCTTGCTTCAAGGGTAGGAAGGCATTTGCCTTATCTTTTGTATAGGGGAGGAATTGGGAGTATTCCCGTCTTACTTGTGCATTCTTCACTTATATATATGATGTGGTACCATCCACTGTCAAAAAAAAAAAGGTACAGTCAGAATCCAGGTGAGGAGAGGTTCCTCGCCTAAAAGAAAGCAACCACTACAAAATAAAAACCAAACCCCTAATGCTGGACTCTCGTGACTTGCTTCCAACTACCATGAGAAACACCAAGAAGATACCTAGTCCAATGGAGTCTTATCTTGCCTCTTTTCCGTCTTTTTTTTTTCTTATCTTCTTACAGGCATGTTGGTCTATTTCATGGAAAAATAGGGTGGCATCTATATGCCAATAAAAAGGACATCATGGAAGAAAATTTACAAAACTGACTAGGGTGAGATGATGTGGCCGGTGATTAAGAAAAGGAAATAATGGGCTTTATTGTCTATTCTTAGCCAACCTTTTATTCCATAAGGTGGCTTTACAACTTCTCTGCAAGCTCTCTTGCTGCATGCACACATGCTTCTGTCCCACCTGATGAAGCGTAATCCCATATTCCCTGTGTATGTCAAGTCGGGGGTGGGTCTTTGAAGTGTCATCCCATATTCCCCATGTATGTCAAGTCGGGGGTGGGTCTATGAAGTGTCATCCCATATTCCTTATCTGGTGTTCACAGTATATAGCATATTGTGTTTGTGTATTGGACTTGATGGTACATTGCATATGAAGTGTCATCCTGTATTTCCTCTGTGTGCATGTCTTAGACTTTATTCATGTTGATGTGTTTGTGTGCATGTGGTACATAGCATATGAAGTGTCATCCTGTATTTCCCCTGTGTGCATGTCTTAGACTTTATTCATGTTGATGTGTTTGTGTGCATGTTTAAACTCTATTCATGTTCATGTGAGAAATGGGATAGATTATTGAGAAGAATTCATTATAATGCCTCCACTATCTCGGATGGAGGAGTGGTGTGTTGAACCCTACAATGGTCATGGCATATGTTTTTGATTAATTTCATAACTACGAAAATTAAGTAAATTCAATCCTTATGGTGGTGCGAAGTGGTGTGAACTACAGCCGTCATACGTGGATTAAGTTCAAATGCCCTTGGTATTCCGTTGGGCGAAGATCTACACACGAACTAGTGTGTTTTCAACACAGTTATTTCATCAAACACCTAGTGGGCGGTGTTAAAATTCTGTACCCACACAAAAGAAAGTAAAAAAATCTGAGATTCTTGGAGTTCAAGGAGCTTTCTTAGAGCGCCACGAGGCTATCCCTTTACTCCAGTGACAAGGACAGCAGTACGGTGTCCGAGAAGTCAACCAAACCCAGAGAAAAAAAGCCACCTAGTGTCCCGTTCTACAGAGGGAGCAGAAGTCTGCGAAAAGTTGGGGGAAAAGGACAGCACTGAAGTGTGGGAGACCAGGGGCATGGTTGGCAGTATCAGCCGAAATCGATACATTTCGGCCGGTATCGAAACGAAACCGGACCTGCTCACTGTAGTAGGTCCGAAACTTTTAAAAAAAATAAATTTAATGGTTTCGGACGAAACCGTATCGGTTTCGCCGGAAACTCACCCGTTTCGGTCCGAAATTAGACTTGCTCAATGCATTTTTTGGCCTTTTTTGAATGTTTTGAACCGGTTTCGGCCGAAACCGGTACCTAAACCGGTATTGCCATCCTTGACTAGAGGGGACCGCCCCCTCTCCCTTTTTCCTCCCTTTTGGTGGGCCAGCAGGCAACCCGAAGGGACTCCCTCTGGGTGTTGCAGACCGGAGGTCCCACCTCTGGGTTCTGCATACCCGGAGACGGCACTTTTGGGTCTACACACCCGGGGGTGGCACCTCCGACTCTGCAGACCCAGAGGTCCACCCTCCAGGCTGCGCGCCCAAGGCAGGGGGGCCCCACCGACCTCTCCCCCTTTTGTTCTGCTGTGCTGCGGCCCGAAACAAAAAAAATAGAAAAAAGAAGCAGAGAAAACCCTTTGTCTCTCTCTCTCACATGTGTGCAGTAAAAAAAAAAGAGAGAAAAGGGAGGTGAAGGGGTAGGGATTACCTGGAGTTGTTACTCCCCGGTTTGCTCCTCCCACTCCTATAAATAGGAGTCTAAAGCCAAAAGGAGGAGGGACTTCTTCCGAAGGAGAAAGCTTGGACTTCCGAAGGAGAAGACTTGGAGCAGCAACCCAGCGTGCAGAGAGCAGGTGGCGGTCCTCTCTTGAGAAGTTTTCTCTTGTTTAAATCATATCCTGTGTAAAAAACACTCACTTAAAGGAAAACTTTACCAAAATACCCCAATGTGAGTTGATGATGTTTTTTATGAAATCAAATGGGTTCAAGTTATGGGATAGATTAATTTTGATCATGCAAGCATCAAGACTAAATTTGTTCATGCTCAAGACCATGTGGAAGGCCCCAACATGCGTAAAATTATGTTTTCACCCCCGCTTTTTGGGAAATTGTGCAAATATCCTCAAGGAGCCATGAGAAAATCATGAAATGCAATCATCCCTTGGAGATGACATAAGTTTCTTCAAATGTTGCCAAAGTTGGTAAGATATCATGGCCAAATCATTAAAAATCCAAGAGTTTGCAATTATACCCTCGAAGTTCCCTCGGAGATGGCATAAGTTTCTTCAAATGTCGCCAAAGTTGGTAAGATATCATTGTCGAATCATTAAAAATCCAAAGTTTGCAATTATACCCTTGAAGTTCACGAAATTGCGTAAATGTCCTGAAAATTTATGCAATACTCCGAAATTTCAGAAAAGGGCCTATTCCTCACATGTAAACCCTAATTCAAGGGTAAATTACATAAAAGTCCTAATTTGAGGAAAAATTGCAAATGAGTCCCTTCAAAAGGAAAAATTGCAAATAAGCCCTTCAAAAAGGAAAAATTGCAAATAAGCATTCATGTGAAGGGACAATTGCAATGACACTCCTATGCTAAGGTCAAGGAATTCTTCCTTAGGGCTAAAATTTTTATCGTGGCCGGTACTGTAAAGGCAAAGAAGATCTTAGGCAGTTAATCATAGGTGTTCGGACTTGATCCGATTTAAATTAACACCGACTTCGGCCGGTGGGGAAAGGTCCCGTACACGAACTTTAAATCGTCTGATAAATTACGCGTGCAAAAATTATAATATACAAGTTAAAGAGCCTAAGCTTATGTGCATATTCTCCCGCCAACTATTTATTTTCTCCACAGGTGTAAACAAGGTGATATGTCAATCCGGCCTCCCAAGGAATTATAGAGTGGAGGAGAAGTTGCAAAGAAGTAGCAAGAAGGTGCTGTTCAAGGATGGCAAACTCGGTTTTGGACTCGGTTTCGGCCGGGTCCGAAATCGATTCGACTCGGTATCGGTTTCGACCGAAACCGGCCGAAACCCAGTTAAAAGATTAAAAAAAATTAAATTAATTCTAAAAAATCTGAAAAATCATAAAAAGTATAAATAATCACTTAAAATCACAAAAAACATTACACATGCATTTGACTGTATAAGTTAGTGCAATAACCTTGAAGTAGACAACTACGCATTGAACTTCGAACATTGAACATGTGAAAGTTAAACTAATATTCCATTGTACATTAATATAAGCAGTACAATAAACCAAATTAGACAAAATAAATGTTACAAAAATTCATTGATTCTTACCTAATATGGATAATAATTACTAGAAGAACCTTCTCCCTCATCGTCTGGCCCTTGATGTTGATACCCATAACCAGGTTGCATGTATGGTCTATATTCACTATAACCAAACAATGAGGTAGCCAAGTCCTGAATCCCTCTTTGGATCCCTCTTGGAGTGTTTGGTTGGCTTGATTGGAATCCAGTATCAGCATAAGAATCTTGAGGAAGAGAAGAGGAACTGGTCGGATATGGATGGAACTGGAATGATGGTTCATAATTCCACGACCCATAAATAGCTGCTTCAGGTTGGCCACCTTCGTAACTTGATGAATCATATCCTCGCTGACCTTGACTGCATCCAGTAGTACCACCTGCAGCACCTGCATCACCTGCATCCAAGGAAGGCAGTATCGGTTTCGGTACCGGTTTCGGTTTCGGCCGAAACCGGTTGAAACCATTTAAAAAACTAAAAAAATTAATGAACCTGTCTGGTTTTGGCCGAAACCGTCCGGTTTCGGACCGAAACAGGTCAGTTTCGGCCGAAACCCTTAATGGTTTCGTCCGAAACCATTAAAAAATATTTTTTTAATGGTTTCGGACCTGCTACAGTGATTTGGTCCGGTTTCGGATCGATACCGGCCGAAACCGATACGTTTCGACGTATCGGTTTCGGCCGATACTGCCAACCCTGCCTGCATCACCTGTACCACCTGCAGCACCTCCGGGATGATCACCATCATCATCATCACCACAAGAAATCAGTCGCTTTTTAGCCTTTGGGGATGCTTTTTTCTCTTTTGGTGCCAATTTTTCATTGATCTTTGACATGAGTCCTTTATCTCTTGGCGTGTGCCTCACATAAATCTGCTTCAACTGCTCAATTGCCGGGTCCTCTCGAGCAGCAGCATTTGTCCTGTCAGTTTGCCCATGCACTGATGTACTTCTTCTTAAGGAGACCGTTGGCTTGACCATTCTAGGTGTGACTGGCCTGCTATCTGTGTCTGAGTGTCTAGCTGGCTCAAACTCGAACTGCTCCTCAGTGTCATCAACAACCCTAGACTGGTGCGCATGAGTATCTCTGGCCCTCTTTGATTTTCTTCTGAATTCGGGATCTCTTGGCTCATCTTCATCAAGTATGCCCTCTGCCCATGTTCTATCATCAACATCAAAAACAGGTTCCTCAACCTGCTCTCGTGTCTCCACCCAAGACTTCAAGGGATTATCATAATCAAATAAGGCATCCACATCAATTTCTGCGACGGCATCCTCGGCGACGCATTTGTTTCGCAGCTGTTGTCTCAACCTCATATTCTTTATTCTCAACCTCATATTGTAGTGGCAGTATACTAATTTCTCTAACCGATCAGCCTTTAGCCGATTGCGAACCTTTGAGTGTATAAGGCTGAACGTGCTCCAATTTCTTTCACATTGACTTGCTGATGTGGTTTGACTCAACACCCTGATTGCAATGAAAGCCAATGCAGAACTGTCCAATTCTCTATTGTTCACCATGATCCACCAGTCAGTTGTTACACCAACCAACCATAAACAAATAAATATAAGTTGTAAATAAAAATCAATTAAGGAAGATGTAATTGCGAAGAAAACACAAAGATGAAGTATACCTTGGCTCACTCTTCCCACTTCGTATAGCAATTGGGAGTCAGAATACGTCCCAGTTCTCATTCTATAGTTGTTCACCTACAAAAATTACATAATAGATTAGCATAACTACTTAAGTAAATTCTATACCTCTTATTCATGAAATCAAACAGGCCAACCTCTACTTCCGCCTGAAGCCTCTTATCTGGTGTCCTGGATAAACGACCAATGACTTTTAAAGTGCCTTGAAGCACCTCGGCATCAACATGTGCATTGGCATCGTACATGAATCGAGGGTTCAGGAAATAACATGTATTTGTATATAGTTAACTGAATGCTATATATAAAATAATCTAAAGAATAATGTATGAATGCAAATAATCACTCACCAGCTGCATGCAAGTCGTGGTGTAATGTGGTGTCCCATCTATGGTCAATAATCTTCCACCACTTTGCATATCCTTTGGGAAGAGACTCCTGCAACTCCAATTTCGCACGGTCCATGGCCTCATACAGATATCCCATATCATTCTTGTCATCGTCATCCACCAATCTTAGGACCTTCACGAGGGGGGTGACTACTTTCATGTATCGTGTTACTCTGCCCTAGAATTTGTTGTCGTCCACGATGTGACAGACATCCAAATAATCCATATGAGCATCAACATTAGACTTGTCGATATATTCCCGCAGGGTATTGTGGTACATGAAAGCTTTCAACTCATTCTTATACCTGTGCAAAGAAATAAAATTTGAATCAAATACGGATCATAACTATAAGGATAGAGAAGTAATAATTGAGTTCAACCTTATACCTATGTAGAGACTCCAAAGAAATGAAATTTGAAGCAAATCTGGTTGGCCCTGCACGGACGATATCTCGCCCCCCACTTGTATGCTCCCTGAACATGTTCAATATCCTAAGATGGCTATAAATATACTGGGTAATCTTGTGTGCCCTTTCAACCGTCTTCTTCATATGTTTGTCCTTCCCTATGTCTTCAAGTATGAGATCTAGACAATGTGCTGCGCATGGGAGCCAATATAAATGTCTGCGCTTATGCATCAATTTCTTCCCTGTAGCCTTATAACTGGCTTCATTATCAGTCACAACTTGTACAACATTTTCTTCACCAATTTCGTCTACCATGTTGTGCATCAAATGAAACAAATAATTGGCAGTTTTTTCAAAATTTGATGGATCTACAGATTTTACAAATACTGTACCTTCGATGCAATAGACCAAAAAGTTAATCATGGACTTTTTCGTGGTACCAGTCCAACCATCACACATAATAGTGTATCCTCTCTCCATCCATATATGCTTGAACCTTTCAACCCAGTCATGGAGCTCCTCAACCTCTGCCTCAAGCCCACGCTCGTATATGTCCCGATGTGACGGCGCCTTCAAGCCAGGGCCAGCATCTGCTATGGCATCTAACATAGGTTGAAAATATTCACTTTCAGCAGCATGTGCAGGGACACCTGCATGAAAAAACCATTTATAGATGCTTTTAAATGCATGTCTTGCAACTTCTACAGATTTTTTGACCCCTCTCAATGCACTTTTGATCTTAGGTTGTGTAGCCTGGGGCCTTCTGTGGAGATAACTGTTGATGGGGCCTGTTCTCTGCGTCTGCGGGGGCGGGGCAGCACCGTCAGGACGTTGTGTAGCTGTACTGGAGTAGGTCCCTCCTGAACCCATGGGTGCCTTTCCTTTCCTTCGAGCGACTTCTTCACGCTCCCTTGCTTCAGTCAGCTCCTGATCAGAATATTCAGTGCCTTCCTCATCATCATCCCTCCTAACTCTTCTGCCAGAAATCTCCTCAGCAATTTTCTCCTCATCCTCAGCCCTTTGTTGCATCCTCTCCTTTTTGCCCAGAAGGCACTGGCGCATCTACTCTCGCACCTCTCGTGGACAGTGGTCACATTGTCTCACCTCTCCTCGTACCCCTGTCAAATGTTACTTTCCTCTGGTAATTTCACCATACATCTCCCTACCACAATAATTACATTTAACCTTTCTTCTCTTAGCATCAACTAAGGATAGGTGGGCCCACCCCGGATCCTCCTGCCCTTGTTGCTCCCGTGTTTGTTGACGTCTAGGCATGATGTTGCATTAAGACAGTAAACGACAATGCCTTGTAAGTACAATGAAAAAAAGACGATTTGTCATGAAAGAGGTTAAATTTAGTCAATGAATCTTAATTGAGCTTCAATTGAACTTTACTAAACTTAAGTAGAGCAAAGCCCCAAATTTAAAAATATAATTAGGGCTTAATTAACATTTTTGTCCTAATCACCCTCCATAAGAATTAATTACTAGCATGCTCCCGCTTAAATTTAGTCAATAAAGTTTAATTGAGCTTCAATGGAACGTTACTATGCCTAATTAGAGGAAAGCCCCAAATTTAAGGGTGTAATTGGGGCTTAATTAACACATTTAGCCTAATCACCCTTCATAAGAATTGCATACCATCATGATAAAGCTTCAAATTAGTCAATGAAGCTTAATTGAGCTTCAATTGAACATTACTAAGCCTAATTAGAGGAAAGCCCCAAATTTAATAGTCTAAATAGGGCCTTAATTTACAATTTTAGCCTAATCACCCTTGAAAAAAATTAATTACTAGCATGATAGAGGTTAAAATTAATCAATGAAGCTTAATTGAACTTCAATTGACCCTTACTAAATCTAATTAGAGGAAAGCCCCAAATTTACTAGTGTAATTAGGGCTTAACTAACATATTTAGTCTAATCACTTAATTAGAAAAATTATTTAACAAAATAAGCATCCAAAAAATCTTACTTAGCCCTAATTATAGCTAATTAGGGTGGCGGGGCTGGCTGGCAGTGGCACTGGGGCTGGCTTGGCCGGCTGGCGGGCTGCGCACGCAGGGGCTGGCGGGGCTGCACTGCTGTAGCGGCTGTTGGCGGGCGCGGCGGGGCCTCAGGCAAGCAGGGCGGGCGAGGCCGGCCGCGCGGGGCTGCTGAGCGTGCGTGCTTGCTGGCATGCTGCAGCCTGCAGGCGAGTTGCGCGCCGGGCGGGTAGGGCTACAGAGGGCCGCGGCGGGCTGCTGCTGCTGCAGGCGGCCAGGGCATGGGCGGCTGCGGCGGCGGGCGGGGCTGGCTGCATGCGGATAGGAGGCCGGCGCGCGCGGAGCAGCAGCAAGGCAGGGGCAGGGAGGGTTTCGGTCGGTTGCAGGGGGGAAGGGTTCGGGGTCGGGGGTAGGGTAGTGAGTTTTGCCCAAAACCGGACGGTTTCGGGCGAAACTGATATCGGTTTCGCCTGAAATCGATATTCTATACCCGAAACCGGACCGCTACAGTGAACACGCCCGGAATCGTATCGGGGCCGGCCGAAACCGATACGTTTCGGCCGAAGCGTATCGGTTTCGGCCGATACTACCATCCGTGGCCGAAACGTATCGGTTTCGGCCGATACTGCCATCCGTGGTGCTGTTGGTTCATCTGGACCAATGTTGAAGGTGTTGGGAAGCTCGTCATGGGGTTTCAACATGTGAGAGTGCTGTCAAGTGCATCTCATGCAGGGGTGTTGGGAATACGAAGAACCTCTGTCTGAAGATCAAGATAAGAGCTGAAGCTGATCCTCTCCTTCAAGCAGATCTCCCTTGAAGCTATTAAAGAATGGACAACTAGAGAGGAGCAAAGTGAGTATAGTCCAATTAGCATTCCTTGGGAAGCTCTGTCTGGAGAATGCAGACTCAAGGAAGCCAAGGAAAGCTGTAATTTTATGGATCATGTTCTAAACATTTTAATTTAATCTTGTAACTCTATATAATTCCAAAAAAGTTACTATTATTTTACATGAGTCCCACCTTCCAAAAATTTTACATGAGTCCTCTTAGATTGAAAGTTAAAATTCTTTCTTGAAGCTTTTCAAAGTGATGAACCAATTATTCTGCCATACCCACCGCTTTAGTCACCAAGGATGGTAGTGTCGGTTTCGAACTCGGTTTCGACCGGGTCCGAAACCGAAACGACTCGGTTTCGGTTTCGGCCGAAACCGACTGAAACCCGTTCAAAACATTCAAAAAATCAAGAAAAATCATAAAAAATCTGAAAAAAAATAATCAAAAAATCAGATAAAAAATCAGAAAAATTCATTTGAAAAGCATTTGACTGTAAAGAAATTGGATTAAGTGCAATAAACATAAAGTAGATATTGGACATGGTAAACTAATATTCTTGAGTATATATTAAGCATGTAGTAGGTTCAAGCAGTACAATAAACATTACAAACACAGTAATATACAGAAATTAAATGATCCCTACCCAAATAATGATGCACTAGTATGGATAATAGCTGGAAGAACTTTCTCCATCATCGTCTGGCTTCTGTTATTGATACCCATAGAAAGGTTGCATATATTCTGTATGTTCACTGTAACCAACTAACGATGTAGTCAAGTCCTGCATCCCTCTTTGGATCCCTCTTGGAGTATAAGGTTGTTGGTTTGATTGGAATCCAGAATCAACATAAGAAGCAGAACCTTGAAGATGAGAAGAGGATGCTAACCTATAACTGTTACTGGGTGGAACTGGATGTAATTGAAATTCTGGCTGATGACCCTACCCATACATGCCTGTTTCCTGTTGGCCATCTCCATAACCTGTTGGATGTCCACATCGACTCTGAATCATATCCTCCTTTACTATGACTGTATCCTCTACCTGTGTCAGTGTGGAAGGAGAAAGTAGGTGCATATGTGCCACCGCCAGTAGTAGCCCTGTAGCTGCACTGGGATCATCATCATCAGAACTATAAGAAACCAATCGCCTTCTAGCCTTTGGCTCTGTTTTTTTCTCTTTTGGTGTGATAATTTCATTCATCTTTGAAATGAGTCATTTTCCCCTTGGCGTGTGTCTCACATAAATTTGCTTCAACTGCTCAATTGTCGGGTCCTCTCAAGCAGTAGCACTAGTTCTCTCAGTTATCTCATACACTGATGTACTTCTTCTCAAGGATGGAGGTGGTTTGACCATTCTAGGAGTGACTGGCCTACTATTTGATTCTGAGTGTCTAGCTGGCTCAAACTCAGGCTGCTGCTTGGTGTCGTCAACAAACAAAGGCACTAGCGCTCTCTGGTGCACGAGTCTCTATGACCCTCTTTGTTGGTCTTTTGAATTCTGGATTCCTTGGCTCATCTTCATCTAATATATCCTCTGCCCATGTTCAGTCATTAACATTAAAAACGGGCTCATCAACCTACTCTCGTACCTCAACCCAAGACTGAAAGGGATTGTCATCATCAAATAATGCGCCACATCAATTTCTGGTGTTGTATCCTCTGCGACGTGTTTGTCCCGCAGTTGTTGTCTCAATTTCATGTTCTTTATTCTCAGTCTCATGTTGTAGTGGCAGTAAACCGATTTTTCTAACCGTTCAACTTTTAGTCGATTGTGAACCTTTGAGTGTATAAGGCTGAACGTGCTTCAATTTCTTTCACATTGACTTACTGATGTTGTTTGACTGAGCACCCTAATTGCAATGAAGGCCAATGCATCATTGTCCAAATATCTATTGTTCACCATTATCCACCAGTCAACTGTTCCACCAACCATAAACAAATAAATGTAAGATGTAAATAAAGATCAATTCTCCATGATGTACTAATACATATTAACTCAATTTAAGCACAAAGATTTAGTATACCTAGACTCACTCTTCGCACAGCGTATTGTAATTGGGAGTCAGAATATATCTAGCCCTCATTCTATAATTGTTCATTTATAAGGATAAAGTAATAGATTAACATAATTACTTAAGTAAATTCTTTACGTCTTATTGATAAAATCAATAAAGACCAACCTCTATTTCAGTCTGAAGTCTCTTTTCTGGTGTCCTCGATAAACGACCAATGACTTTTAAAGTGTCTTGAATAAAAAATAATGAATTTTATATCAATACAATTAATCACTCATTAGCTGCATGTAAATCATGGTGTAATGTGTTGTCCTATCTATGGTCAATAATTTTCCACCACTTTTCTTATTCTTTGGGAAGGGATTTCTACAAGTCTAATTTGGCACGATCCATGGCCTCGTACAAATATCCCATATCATTCTTCTCATCGCCATCATCATTCTTAGGACCTTCCTAAGGGGTGTGACTACTTTCATGTACCGTGAGACTCTGGCCCAGAATTTGTTGTCTTTCACGATGTGACAGACATCCAAATAATTTATCTGAGCATCAGTATTAGATTTGTCTATGTATTTCTGCAAGACATTGTGGTACATGAAGGCTTTGAGCTCATTTTTAAACTTGCGCAAAGACTCCAAAGAAATGAAATTCAAATTAAATACAGATGATATTTATAAGGATAAAGTAGAAAGAATTGAGCTCATTCTTATACCTGTGCAAAGACTCCAAAGAAATGAAATTCGAAGCAAATCTGGTTGGCCCTGCACGGATGATATCTCGTCCCTCACTTGCATGTTCTCTGAACATGTTCAATATCTTAGGATGACCATAAATGTACTGAGTGATTTTTTGTGCCCTCTCAACTGTCTTCTTCACATTATTTTCCTTCCCAATGTCTTCAAGTATCAAATCCAGACAATGTGCTGCACATGGGAGCCAATATAAATACCTGCGCTTCTGTATCAACTTCTTAGCTGCAGTCTTATAACTTGCTTCATTATCAGTGAGTACTTGCACAACATTGTTCTCTCCAATTTTGTCTACCATCTTATCCATCAAATGAAGCAAATAATTTGATGCATCAATTGATTTCACAAAGACTGTACTTTCGATGCAATAAACTAGAAAGTTGATCATGGACTTCTTCGTGGTACCAGTCCAGCCATCACACATAATGATACATTCTTTTCATCCAGATATGCTTGAAGCTTTCAACCCACTGATGGAGCTCCTCAACTTCTCCCTCAAGGCCACGCCCTTATATGTCTCGATGTGACGGGGCCTTCAAGCCAAGGCTAGCATCTACTAAGGCATCTAGCATAGGTTGAAATATTTTGATTTAGCTGCATGTGCAGGTACACCTGCATGGAAAAATCATTTGCAAATACTTTTAAATGCATGCCCTGCAACTTCAGCTGATTTTTTGACCCCTCTCAATACTTGGTTGAGTTTTGGTTGTGTAGTACTTTGCCTTCTGTGCAGATAGTTGTCCATGGGGCCTACTCTCTGCGGGGTTGCACCTGTGTCAGGACGTCGTGCAACTCGTGCTACACAAGCAGTACTGGAGTATGTCCCTGAACCTATCGGTGTTTTTCCTTTTCTTCGAGTCACTTGTTCACGCTCTATTGTTTCAGTCAGCTCTGGATCTGAATCCTCACTGTCTTCATCATCATCATCATCCCTCCTTCCCCTTCTGCCCGAAATCTCCTCAGCAATTTCAGCCTGATCTTCAGCCCTTTATTACATATTCTCTTTTTTTGCCCATTAAGGCGCTAGTGCATTTCTTATCGGATCTCTTGGGGGTATCTATCACATTGTTTGACCTCTCCTCTTATCCCAGCCAAATGTTACTTTCCTCTAGTAATTCTGCCATGTATCTCCTTACTACAATAATTACATTTCACTTTTCTTCTTCCAGCATCAACTAAGGAGAAGTGGGCCCATTTTGGATCGTCCTGCCCTTGTTACTCCTAACCCTGTTCACGTTTACCCATGATGTTGCATTAAAACAATCAAAGATAAATGGTTGTAAGTACAATGAAAAAATACAATGAAGTATAATTGAGCTGCAAATTATGCTGAATTGAGATAATTAGCCAAAAGTCCCAATTTTAACCGCTAATGAAGGTTACCTTTAGCGATTCAGTCTAATCACCCTTCATTAAATGTTAGCAGCATGCTCCCACCCTAAATTATTCAATGGAGTTTAATTGAGCTTCAATTGACCATAACTTAACCTAATATAACAAAAGTCTCAAATTTAAATAGTTAATTAGGTCTTAATTTGGATATTTATCCTAATCACCCTTCATTAAATGCAATTAGCAGCATGCTCCCACCCTAATATATTCAATGAAGCTTAATTGACATTCAGTTGACACTGAATTAACCTAATCTAACAAAAGCCCCAAATTTAAATACCTAATTAGGTCTTAATTTGGAGAATTACCCTAATTACTCGGCATATAATACAATTAGAAGTATGCTCTCACCCTAAAATATTGAATAAAGCATAATTGAGTTTCAATCGATGCTAAATTAACCTAATTATACAAAAGTCCCAAATAAAAATCATTAATTAGACTTTAATTTGGGGATTTACTCCAATTACTCAGTGTCTAATATAATTAGCAGTATGCTTCCGCACGAAAACATTCAAAGAAGTTTAATTAAGCTTCGATTCATGCTATACTTATCTAATTAGACAAAAGTCCCAAACTTAAATAGTTAATTATGCCCTAATTTGAAGATTTAACATATTTAACATATGAAAATTAATATATTGAAGAGAATCTTACCTACAACAACAAAAAAAAACTATCAAACCAAGGAAAAAAACACAAACTTATAAGATCTTTGAGGAATCTCTGCACTCGACACAGTAAGAAGCGGCTGCGGCTACACGCTGTAAATAGCAAGAAACGACGGCGGCGACGGCGGCATCAAGTCCCTCCACCTGGAAGCTCCTCCACCTGCACTCCTGGACCTGCAAGCCTAAAACCCCTCAAATATGAGAATCTGAGGGGAGGGCGGAACTGAACTCCCCTTAAGAGGGGAGTTCGCGTCCAGTTTCGGCCGAAACCGGGCGGTTTCGTGCCAAAACGGGCGAAAACGGGCGAAAACGGTATCTGATTTGCCTAAAACTAATAAAAAACTTTTTTTTTAAAGTTTCGGACCTGCTACAGTAAGCAGGTCCGAAATCGTATCGGTTCGGTCCGAAATCGATACGTTTCGGAAACTGCCAACCCTGTTAGTCACTGCACAATCTGTTGCCTTTTCAACACTGCCATAACACAACTGAATTTGCATCATATATCATCATCATCATCATCAGAGCCTTATCCCAATTAATTGGGGTCGGCTACATGAATCCTGTTCCGCCAAAGACATGATGGGCGTCCGGGTTGGTCAAATGTTTTAATACCTTAAGGGAAGATAAACAGTACATGTGAAGCTTATTCATTTCTCATTTGCGCCACAATTTAGTTGGCATAATTATTTATGCACACCAGATTGTCAAAAACAATTATGTACTAATTTGTCATCTTTCAGGAGATTAATCGGTTTTTTACACGAGTGTTCTGATAGTTTTTCTTTTTTTAGATATAAAATTAACTGTCTTTTTTGCAGAACTTTTACGAGTTATCAGAAGGTTGAACTTGAAGGAGCAGTGGACTGAGCTATCACTCCAATACTTAACTCTTGGTACTCTGAGATCTGCGTTATTTCAAAACCCACGAGCTCAGAATCATTTTAGATGCATCGGTGGCCTTGAGGTTCTTCTAGATGGTCTTGGGTTTCCATCAAGTAATTATCTAATGTCAAAGGTTGAATTTCTTTCTGATAATGACAGGTAATTTGCTAAAGGTTTCTTGTTGCCAACCTAAACCCTTTTTTTCCCGTTGTATAATTACTTAGCTTTGTTTACATTTCTGTAGTGCAAATGCCACCATCACCCCCTCTGCTGGATCATTTACACTGTATATTATATTTAATTATGTTGTTGTATTTGGGGACTGCTATTCGGATGTGAGTTCTTAGTCTTGTACTCTTGTGTCACGAAATTCTATCTTGCTTATCATTCATTCTTATACCAGCATTCTCATCAAAAAATTCCTGGTGTCTGGTACGGTTAGTTTGTTCACTTTCTATTAAAGCATTCTTATATCATTGGATTTCTGCAATACTTCATCTTCACTATTGTACTACCATCTGTGATAAGCAGGCCCTTCACATGCAATGACCTCTCATTCTGCAAGATGTTAAAACTGAAAAGGCATGCCACTAAAGAAAATCACCATCGCTCAATATGAACTGATGTTGGCTTATTTCTAGTATCAGTCTAGATGCTTGCACACAAATCTCTTCCATATTTACCTGGTTAATTTTTTTTTGAAAGTGGATGGTACCATGATTATATTAATGAAAAAAGAAAGAAGGGAATGTAAAAGTATAGAAGTGTAGCACTCAAAATCCCCACTATACAAAAGCATGCCTAGAGGGTGTGTACATGCCTCCTGAAGGATGCTGGAGTACCTTGTTATCTGACTCTCTTCGAAGTTCACCCTCAAATCAGTCACGTCCTCCAGAAGAGCTACCGTGTCTCTCAGAGTATCTTTTTGTTCCTCCTCTTCCCCCAACACAGTCAATAGGTTGCCTGCATACTAAAGGTGGGTTACCTGCAGCTCTTTTCTGTGAGTGGGGAGCCTTCAAGGAGCACAAACTGAAACTTGAGTACAAGCACAAAGAGAAGAAGGCAAATAGGGTTCCCTTGTCTGAGGCCTTGTTTACCGTGGAGGACATCTGTGAGTTGCCTGTCCGCTGCAAATCTATGGGTGTAATGTACTTTTGGATCCAGACCATTACGTTAAGGAGGAAATCCCATTTTACCATGTCATAAGCCTTCTCAACATCTACCTGGATCCTTAATCCCTTCATGATGGTACCTTTATGGCATGGAGGCATTACTGGCCACTGAAAACTTCTCTGAATTTTTCTTCATTTAACGAAGTCATTCTGATCCCAAGCAACCAATCTGTCGTTCACATTTTTCGATTTCACAGCTGGCATCTTAGTTATGATCTTCTATTCCCCATTCAACAAGCTGATTCCTGTTGACACGAAGGCATATTGTTACTAATATGGATCACCATAGCTTGTGAAAGGTTGCCCTTTTCCTACAGGATTTACCCACCCTTTTCTGTTTATGTGGGGAGGTGGAGGAAAACCTAAATCACCTTTTCACATTGTGCTTTTTCACCAGGGAGGTATAGGCAAAGACCGCCGATAGGATCCACCACACCATTGGCCCGTATGAGAGTGTGCACCAACTACTCCTCAAATGACACAAGAAGTGGAACCTGAAGGGGGATAGAATTACCTGGTGGCTCATCCTTCATGCTACACTATGGGCACTGTGGGGAGAAAGAAATAACATAATCTTCAGAGATGAAGCAAGGCTTCTCTCCTTTGTATGTGAGAGAGTGGGCTGAGCATTTATGCAACATGGAGTCGCACAACTCCTCTCTTTTCTTTTTGTTGGGGGGATAGCGAGGGGTTTTGTATAGGGATTTTTGGGAGCTGACTGACTATACTTGTACATCCCACTTTTTTACAATTAATACAAATGTGGTTCCATACTACCATCCACTTCTCAAAAAAATAACATCATAATAAGTACATGGTCATATAATTTCTTAGACATTGTATGCGTGGGTCTCTTTCATTATTAAGTAATCCCACACACCCACTTTCTCAATTGCAGATTAAATTGTCTATTTCAAGTAAAATCCCTAACTCAGATCTATCTAGGCACCAGCAAATATCATCTTAATGTAAATCTCAATTTCAGGGTGCATATAAAACATGGTTCTTATTATCATTAGGTCAAGAAACCTTAACAAGATCTCTTCCATTCTTTCATGTTCCATAATATCTCCTATTCTTTTTAGATGGCCAAAATTTTTAGGCAAAACAAAAGCAACTCTCCCTTCAAGTTATGCGTATAATCACCACGGTATCCTAACTTTATTGGCTTCAGTTCATAACAATCCTTTTAATGTAAGTCATACTTTGGAATTAATGTCAAGGGAATACACGCTAAGTTAGATTTTTAGATCATCTTTTTAACCTGCATCCTTCATGCACATGCCCTTTCATTCTATCAAGGGACTCATTTTCTATGAATTGATGGGCACACATGGGTTATAATAAGGCTATGCATCTTTTTACTGACAAGACTTAACATGGATCACCTTCGAAAAAAGAGTTACCATGGATCATTTATTCTTGCAATTAAAATCACACAAATTACATGATATTAATGAAATCCTTTGCTGGAACATGCATTAAGTTATTGTTTCTATGCATGAAATACTATCTAGATGCACGGAGTTGGTCATTGTTTAACGTGTGAAAAATGTGGGCACGCTGATGATGAATTAAAAATTTGAGGGAAGTTTTGGGTATCATCAGCACGTTTATTTGCATTTATTTATTTCGCGTTTTGGATTTGTCAGACGATTTAGAGTTTGTGTACTAGATTTTCCCCACCGATCAGAGTCGGTTTTAATTTACATCGGAAAAAGTTCGAACACCTTTGATTAATTGCCAAAGAACATCTTTTGGCTCTATCTGTTATGACATTAATGATCTTGATGATCTCCCATTACGGGTACATACTCTGCGAAGAAATTTGAAGATTTTACCTCATTGAATATATGTAATTTGAATTACAATCATTTTTTCAAGACTTTTACGTATGGTCCCAATTATGTAATTGAGTCTTCGGGATTACCTCCGGTTGTAAGCAGACCCTTTGAATTTATTTCAGTTTGTATTTGGACCTTTGAATTTGCTTTCGTCCTGATCTTGTCATTGAATTTGCTTTGGCCCCCTGATCGGACGATTGAATTTGAATTCCATCACGATCGGACTGTTGGATCACCAAGATGATCACTGTCGGTCCGTTGGAATTGCTTCGTGGTCATGATCACTCTTTTGATTGTGATTGGACCCTTAAGTTGATTGGATGTTCATAAAGGACATTTTTGCGTGAGACGAGACATATTTGCAATTTTTTTCCATCAGGATATTTGTACGGTTTTTCCTAACATCTGGGTATTCTTGCAGTTTCATACCCTTTGGTCCTACGCAGACCTGGGAGAGTGAGAGAGGGGCTGGGGGGGGGGGTTGTGGTTTTCCTTGGGCTATAAAAGCTGCCCATCCCTTTCAAGCAATCTTTTTATTGCTGGGAATTTGGGCTTCAAGACATGAAGGGTCTTCATTTGTCTGCTTTTGATTTCTCCCTTATGCCTAGACTTATTGTCACGTGGGGAACATCCCCCCGACCGCTGGGACTGGCCTAAAAGATCGGATTGAACTTTTTTGTCGTTGGTTTTCTACATAGGTGAGTGGCTTCATGTCGTCCACCATCTATTTGATAAAATTCCGTGCATGAAAGCACATAATTTTTTTTGTAAATAGTCTCATTTGGCGAAACCTTGAGGGTGTTTATGTAACGACGGCGATTTCGTATCGTTTTTTGGCCATCATATAATATATTTGATTTTTTTGCCTTTTGAAAATTTTTAAAAATATCAGAAAAATATTGTGACTTTTGTGAGGTTCAACAAATGCCCCCCACAGGACGTCCGTCAGAGCTGAAGGTGACAACGGGAGGCCCGTGCATTTGGCACTTTTGTTGCTTTCCTGAGTCTTCATGTCATGGCGGAGAATACTGTTAGATTTGTTCTTTTACCCCTGAGTCTTGATGACGTGACGAGATATGCTTGTTTTAATTTTGCCTTAAACTTGTTGGCTTTGCTTGGAATTTAATTTGGGATAATCCCTTTTGGTCTCAACTTTCTAGCTTGACGTGGAGTCTGGTTTGAAGTTTCTCTTTGAGTCTTGCTTTTCTAGCTTTACCTAGGGATTAGTTTGAAATCCTTGTCCTGAGTACTGCCTTTTTGGCTTTGTCTGGAACTTTGTTTGAAATTCTCCAGCATGGTCTTGCTTTTAAGGCGTTACCTAGAGCTTGATTTGAAATCCCTGTCCTGAGTCTTGCCTTTCTGACTTTGCTAAGAGTTTGATTTGGGGTGTGTTGTGCCCCGGTTTGTTTTGACGAAGATCTTGATAGAAAATGTCCTGAATTTGACGAAGATTGTTGTGATTTGAATTAATTAAGACTTGATGAATGATGGAGTTGGATGATGATTTGCATTGATTGATGCTTGATAAATGTAGGCTTTGCATGAAAATATGTTTGTTCAATCAATTGAGTTGTGTTAAAGAGGAAGCTTGAATGTTGAATGAATTTCAAATTCTAAATCTTGAATGAGTAGCTTTGGTTTGGTCTAACATTGTCGATTGAATTGAATGGATAAAGTAACCACTTGCTTTGGTTGAAGATTGAATGGATGCTTTCATTGTGTAATTTGGTATGAGGTGATAGTGTGAATTTCATTTGTTAACTTGAGATATTGAGTTGAATGACAAACTGTAAATGCAGGATATTTGTGGAGTTTTTCACTCAATAACTCAAGGCCAAGGTATGAATGGATGACTAATAGGTTTTCAATGTGGATGAATTGATCATAGTTGAAATCAAGCCTTGTTATGTCTAACTGGGTTTCAAGTCCATAAATGTTTGATCTTGATACATGGTTTTGATATGTGGTGCTTTCAATTGAATTTATTGATGTTTTTCTGCTGTCAGTAAAAGTGTCGACCTCAGGGGTCGACACTTATTTTCAGAGCTTCTGCTCTGCGTTGTGTTAAGAACACTGGCAGAAAGTGTCGACCCATGAAGTCGACACTTTCACCAGGGTTCTGTTAATTATGCAAAGGCAGAACTCACGGGAAAAAGTGTCGACCCCATAGGTCGACACTTTCAGGTAAGTTCTTCAAAAATTGTGAAATCAGAACTTCCGTGAAAAAGTGTCGACCTCATGAGTCGACACTTTTCATCACGAATGCTATGAATTTCACAGGCCAGAACATCTTGTAAAAAGTGTCGACCCCATAGGTCGACACTTGTTTCACGGGTTTTGTTTTTATATATGTTCTGGCAGAACATTCACGAAAAAGAGTCGACTCCATGAGTCGACACTTTTTCTGAACGTTCGATCGGATTTTCCGGATTTGTTTCGAACCCTTTGATGGAAGATCCATTAGGCTTGGTTAATTACTATAATGGCCTTAGGGCGTCCACTATACCTTGTATGTGTTATGAAGAGGGTATGGGAAGGGCTTTTAAGTCCTTTGGCCCTTCAATCCCTTGGTATATATCGCCGCCCTCTTCCTCCGATCGAAGAGAACCTTGAATATTCTAACGTGTTGATCCTTTTGCAGGAAGAAGGAGAGGAACGGTGCTACTCTTGGAGGAAGAACCCTGCGGCCAAGCTTGCTTCACTTGACCCCAACCTTGGAGCTGGAAGGAAGGCGTCCCTACTCTCCTCCATCTCTTGGCTTGGGCGATTTTCGACAAAGGGGGCCATTCTTCTCTCTCTTGTGTCTTCATTCTCAAGCACCCTTCATTCATCTCCGTCTTGGTTGAAAGATTAGGGGAAGATCCATCTTGTTAATCATTCTCTTAGTCATTTTGTGCTTAGATTATTATTCTCAGAAATGGGCTTGTATTTTTTCCATTCTTCTTTCATCTTTAGACGATTTCGGAGCTTGCTCCGAGTGTGTGTGGGGTGTGTCTCGTCGTCGTGCGAGAACCCACGTGTGTGGGCCGTCGAGCCCATGTGTGTGGTTGCTGCCGTCGCGCAGCGTTGATAGTGAAATCCTCTCGAGGTGAGAGGGGTGGACGTAGGACGGCACTTGGTGCGTCCGAACCACCTAAAAATTACTGTGCCGTGGTGTGCTTATCTTGTGGTTGTTGATATTTATTTTTCCGTTCACAATACGAGTGTGAGACGGTGAGACGAGAGTTTGCTCAACTGTCCGTTCATATATTGCTGTCCGAGTGAGTATATTTCTGCGCTGGGAAGTTGTGAGAGCTTGCTTGCTTTAATTTCATCCGTTCCAATCAAGCTTCGTCTTAGGTTTATTTATCATATCTGTGGTTTGTCTTAATTCTGTTAAAATTTGTGGAAAAGGGTGGGCAATCAATTCACCCCCCTCTCAATTGCCTCCTAACCAGGCCAACAGGGTGTTTCTTTGCTTGGGTCTTGGCTTTCAGGCTTTGCCCGGAGCTTGGTTTGGAGTGTTTCTTCGCCTAGGTCTTGTCTTTTTGGCTTTGCCCAGAGCTTAATTTGGAATTCTTCGCCTAGGTCTTGTCTTTTTGGCTTTGCCCGGAGCTTGGTTTGGAGTTCTTCGCCTAGGTCTTGTCTATCTGGCTTTGCCCGGAGCTTGGTTTGGAGTTCTCTCTTCTGAGGCTTGCCTTTCTAGCTTTGCTCAAAGTTTAAGTTGCGGTTTTCTTCATGGGTTTTGTCTTTCTGACTTTGCCCAGGATTTAATTTGGGATTCTCCTATAATTTGGGATTCTCTTATTGAGGTTTGCCCTTTTGATTTGACATCATCTTTCCGAGTCTTGCCCTTTTGGCTTTGCTCGTAGCTTGGTTTGACCTCTTCTCCTTGGCACTTGTCTTTCTGACTTTTCCCAGGGACCTGTCTTGAGCACTGCTTAGTGTTTTGCTATGTATGATTGTTGGCCTGACCCTTTGGGTCGGCTGTGGATCTAATTTGTAGTGTTGGCCATTCTAAGTTGTAGAGACAAGATTTTCTTGACACAAATTGGCGGCTTTGTGAAGCATAGCTGGAACAGGATGAACCTAGGAGGCGTTAAGCTTTGCACTCGATTTGCATTCTTTCATTTACTTGTAGCTATCTTGAGGGTTTGTCTCGAGACTCCTGTTGTATATTCTTTCATTTATTTGCAGCTACCCTGAGGGTTTGTCTCAGGCACCTGCCATGATTTCATGAATGAAAAAGAATCCACTTCCTTCATCGGATTTGTAGTCTCTCTCTTCTTTCTTCTTCTTTTATTTCTCTCTCTTTTTTTTCCTTTTTGAACTAATGGCATGGCCTTCCTTGGCAGAGTCCCCCGAGGCACCAAATGGAGTTGAGAGTGTAGTTTCGTCGTCGGAGCTTGATGCACTTGCCAAATGCGGAGGCTCCTTTAAAGGTGCCCACCTTGGCACTCGTCCCCGTTGATGAAAATTTAGTTGTTGGAGTTTTTTTTTATTCTCTCCCCCTGTATGTGGTAGATGTGTGTTGGAAGCAAATTTTGCTTGCAAAAACACCTCCCGTCAACACCCATCCGGGGTGAGAAGAACCCGTCCGGGGTGAAAAGAACCCATCCGAGGTGAGAAGAACCCGTCCAGGGTGAAAAGAACCCGTCTGGGGTGAAAAGAACCCGTCCGGGTGACATGGAACCTGCCCGGGGTAGAGTTATGCCAGGAAGGACCTATCCAACAGCGGCAACAGCGCAACAGGACCTGCCCGGGGTAACACAGACCCGTCTGGGGTCGCCCGACCCCGGGTGGGCTCGCGCGCAGGCGGGCAGGGCCTCTCGGGGTCGCGCGACCCCCGAGGTGGCCTCCCTGGGGTCGTTTGACCCCGGGAGGGACCTAAAAAAAAATGGAGGAAAATGACCTCCTCGGGGTCATTTTCACCCCATTTAACTCGTACGGGTCCAAACGACCCCGGGGAGGTTCCCACTTCTATAAATAGAGCCCCAAGGGTCCGGAGTGGGGGATCCTACGGAGCATTGCCTTGGAGCATACAACATTCTGAAGTTTGTTCGTTTTGTTCATTTGTTTGTTCTGGCCCGCGAGGGGTTAGTCCCCGGGTCTTGTGTATATGCCCCTACGAGGGTATTTTGTCATTATGCCCCTCAGTGGGCCATGTTGTAAGTTTCTACGTTCTGGGACGACTAAATTGCGTGGTTCCATCCGTATAATGGGGGAATTACAAAAATGTTCTCTCCGAGACCCGAGAAACAAGAATGTCTTGCATTTTGCAGTTATACCCTGTAATCTTTTGTAATTGAGGCTACGCCCCTACTTCCCGCGTTAGTGCGGAACCTTGTACAGTCGACAACTCGCCGACAGCTCTTGTACCCATTTGGGCCATAAATGCAATCCATGACTTCATATGTCTTCTTTATACATTGACTGGGTAAATTATAGGAAAAACCCCTAGGCTGCCCAAAATTGCACATATACCCTTCCTTGGGCAAGATTGACACATATGAGTCTTCTATGAAGCTTTTATCAATGCTTCAGCTCGGTGATGTTGTCAGCTCAATCCGACACTCAGATGTCACCCCAACCCTAGGTCTATGTAGGGTGTGGTAAAATTACCAAAAGACCCTTGCGACCTAAAAATGACCTAGCAGCCCCCGTAACTCTCCAGAAAGAGTCTCAACGCCTTGGGAAGTCAGGAATCCGATCCCACTTCCGTTCCAGTCCAGAAATTTCAGAAATACCTCTGGCGGGGGAAAATTACCAAAATACCCCTGGGTTGGTAAAATTATCAAAATACCCTCGGAGTCCAGAAAATCTCCCTCTACTTCATAAATGTCTACGACTTCCGCATATTTGCGTCTTTACTCCTAAATCTTAGGGTTTTGCTCAGACTTAGCCTTAACCCTATTAACATGTTGGTGGTAAATGAGTGGTCATGGAGAGTCATTCGAGTGAGTCTGCCCCCCACATCAGAACCTAAGGAGAGGACATTGGGATTTCTTTGACAGTTAAACAGAGGTGTTCGGACGTTAGGCCGAAGTAAATTAACACTAGCTACGGTCAGTGGGGAGAGGTCCAGCACTCGAACCCAAATCGTCTGATACTATGCGCACCCACGGATTAAGCCTCTATACATAGAGGAATGTCTCTTTTCAAAAAGGACATCTAAAATATTTTATTTTTCCTACGTGAAAAATTCCGTGGTCCACTGACTGGCACGCTCGGTGGGACCTTTCCCGTCTTTTTTCTTTATCTCAAAGAAAGTCCCCAAACCTTCTTCAAAGTTTTGATTGCCCCTCTTCCTCTTACAGGACGGGAAGAGGAGGGCTGATTTCCTTCACTCACGTGAGGGGTCTTTGTACATCTGCGCACCTTTCCATTTGTGCTACGCACCACCACCACCAACCAACAAGCAGCGATGGCCGCCGTCACCTACGGCCCCCAGATAATCGCCAACCACGCCAAGTTCGGATACTTGGCGACTCCAATCGTCTTCGGCGACTTCGCACTGGTCGTCAGTTCGCCCTTCTTCTTGGGTGTCGTACCCGTGGTCGAGGTCAGCTCAGCCATGCCTGCGACGGCCACTGTCGAGGGTGTCAGGCCCTCCACTGCTGCAATTGGTTGGGTCTGCCCGGTCAAGAAGACAACTATCGGGGGTGTTAGGCCCTCGGCCCTAGCAGCTGGCCGGGTCCACCCGGTCAAGAAGCCAACAGTCGGGGGTGTTAGGCCCTCAGCTTCAACCAGTGGCCGAGTTTTCTCGGTCAATCAAATCACTGTCGGCGTCGCTCCTGCTCAACGGGGGCAGCGCCGTCGCCGTAACGGCACCAACTCCACTGCGACCACCCTCAGATGTGATGTCCCTGCTCAACGGGGGCAGCGTCGCCGCCACAACGATGTCGTGCCTTCGACGGATGTCACCAAGGCTGCCCTTGCTCAACGGGGGCAACGTCGTAGCCGCAAAGGTGCAAAGCCTACATCGGCCGCATTTTGCTCTGGCAAGACTGCTTGTCGGAGATTTTCGCATTCGGCTCGATGGGGGCGAGCCGATTCTGCCTAGGGACCGACACATCCCGACTGTCTCTACCTCCAATTGCTTCGAGCTTCTTCGGCAAGTCCGGGAAGACGGAGCGAAAAAGAAGAAGCCCGCCGTACCGGTGGCAAATAAGGGTCCAGTACGACGGCCTAAACCACCCGCTCCCCAGCCGCGGTCAGGGGGCAACCCAATTGAGGAGCGTCAGCTCCACTTGAAGAAGATGTGGGTCACTAAGGAGGAGGCCCGAATTATAAGGCGTGCAAGGGCGGAGGAGCCCTTCCGCATGTTGGATTTGCAACATATGCGGAGTCCGACAAGCACTTAGGCCTCGACCTCTCCAAGGTCAACAACTCAGCCCCTACGGGGGCAAAAGCGCCCCGGAACCGGTAAGAAGGTGCGGCCAACCTCCCCGTGGGCTAGTTCCGTGCACATGGAGGAGGATCGCTCCCCTCAAGCTTCTACATCCCGAGTTTCTGTCTTTGACAGACTAGGGATGCTGCCCAAGCCGGACCGACAACCACCCAGAAAGAAGCGGGTGGTTCAGGTGACCAATGACACTGTCAAAGTGTTCACCTTTTAGACCACTTATGTGAACAAGTAGCCGGAGGACATTTTGGGCGACCTGAACCAACCTCTTCAATACTCGAGGAGGTCAAGATCAGGGTCCCGGTGCCTGGCGCAAACACAACATTCGCTGGTTGCTGGTACATCTCAGCCCGAGCTGGCACGACAAGAAGAGCGTCAAGAGTACGTTCACAGTGTTGATGCGGATAGCCACCCCCGGCACGAGGAAGATCTGGGGGAAGAGACACACTCCTACGTTGGAAGAACTCCGACGCGAGAACCAAGAACTCAAGAACCTCTTGCAAGCGCTATTGCGTGAAAAAGAGGTTCATGTCCCACCTCAAGCTGCGCCAACTGGAGTGGAACAACAACCTCCTCCCATTCCAGTCGCGGCCAACGCCTCCGTCACCGCGGCGAAATTGTCATTGGCGGTGGAATTTGAAGTGCCGCCACATGAAGTCAATGTGCGATCGTCTGCCACTCCTGCTGCAGAAAGCCTTATGGCACAAAGGCAGATGATCGAACGCATCGTGGAGGCGAAGTTTGCTCAACATGGTGAGGGTGTGGCTACCGTCGATTTGTACAACGTGCCTTATCCCCTCCACCATCAATTCAAGAAACTTCCACCGGATTGCCCAAAGGCCCTGTAGCTTCAGAAGTTCAACGGGCAGGGCTCGCCACATGAACACCTGGCCTACTACATGACAGCCATGGGTGAATTGGCACTGGAGGAGGCATATTTGCTGCGGTACTTTGCCACGTCTTTGACCGGCACCGCTTTCCAGTGGTACTCCAAGCTAAAGCCCAATTATGTTGCTGATTGGGCGGATATGCAGAAGAAGTTCCTCGACCGTTTCCAGATGGTCGAACGCAAAATTTAACTGGCGGAACTCTGTGCCCTCCGTCAAAAGAAAGGTGAAACAGTGTTGGACTTCATCAAGCGATGGAGGGACGTCAGCATGCGCTGTGATAATCCTCCGACGCCTGAGGACGCAGTCACCATCTGCCGCAGGGGTCTCTCGGCAGAAGTCAGTGAAAAGCTTCTGGGTTCAAACATCAGAAGTTTTGACCAGCTTAACACGGTGGTGGCGGAGATTGAGATGTTCTTCGCTGACCATCCGGCACAAGCCCCTGCAAAAGGCAATTCCTCCAAAGACCGTCTGACTAGCGGCAAGGAGGTAAATGCTGTGGACTTCTCCCCGACAAATGGAGAAAAGGGGGAAGGAAAATCCAAAGGCAATGACAAGAAGCCTGATGCCAAAGCAAGCGCGTCTCGGTTGGCGGAGAACATGAAGACGCCTTATTCCTTCAGGAAAGAGCATACTAAAATGCTTTTTGATCTCTTCATGAAAGAGAAGCTCATTACCCTGCCGGATCCGCGGAAGCCCTTAGAGGTAGATAAAACAGATGATCCCACCTATTGTGTGTATCATCGAAGGTTGGGTCATGCCATCGGGGATTGCTATGTTTTCAAGAACATAGCGGAAGAGCTCATTCAAAAGGGCTTAGTAAATATGTTGGGCCATGCAGTCGACCCGCCACAGCCTCATGCTTGGAGTCGATCGAACCGGTCGGCTAATGTGGTCTACTTGGTGGCAATGGCTTCGAGCTCCAACGCCTCCGAGGTCGGGCCTTCAAATCAGCAGTCCAACACCAGTCCGGGAGCTGCCCCTCCCTCACTCCCTGAGTGTTTGGCATTGCGGAGGACTATTCGGAAAATCTGGTGGGAAATTCGGTAATTGCAACTGGAACAGAGGCGTATGTTGCAGTTCCTAGAGAGCATAGATCAGCAACTGGCCACCTCCCCCTTCTGCCCATTTGCCAGGGGGTTGGCTCCAGCCCACATACGGGAGGCAAGTGTACCGCCTGCTGGCTCGGCTCCGCTCAGGGGTTGGCTCCCTAAGGAATCTTCAGATTCATTTGAGGGCGACGAGGACTCAGAAGACGAGGAGCATACACCCGAAGGCGAGCAGCCCGAGAAGTTATACTCATCCCCTTGGGAGAAGACCCCAAACATCTTCTTTGCATGCCAGCGAGCGGGATTGATAAGTCCGTCACCCATGGAGCAGACACCAGGTGTTGCATTTCATCAGGGCTATTGCCCATACCACGAGGTAATAGGCCACATCATCCACAACTGCCTGCCGTTTAAGGACCTCGCTGAGGACTTAATCAGGCGAAGGAAGGTCATTATGGGTGAATTTCTGGTCAACCCACCACAGTCGCATGTGCAGGAGAATTTTCATTTCTCGTCAATGTCATACATGCTTCAGCCGTTTTTCAGCTCCCGGAGTCACAGGAGGAGGGAGTTAGTTCACAGGGAGTCAGTTCCCAGCCATCAAAATCTACACTGTGGTACCCAGGGTGGCGACCCTCTCATCAGTGTTCTTTCCCTAAGGAGGACACTGAGAAATCTTTGACAAGCTCCTGGAAGATGGTCGGGTGATGACACATGATCTGCCGTCCTACTACAACGAGACGGCCAAGAGTCACCCCCACTATTGTAAGTACCATGTCAGGGTGTCTCATCCCACCCGGCAATGCCCTGAAGTGCAAGATTGCATTGAAGTCCTCATCCAAAGAGGGGAGATCGATGCGCAGGGGAACTCTATGACAATGCGGCGCCTTAAAGAGGCCGTCAAGAAGAGTTTCCAACACGCTCGGCAAGAGGCTAAGACTTTTTCTCAATTAGCCCGATCAAGTGAGTCTATGGGCAGCGTCAAACCTCAACTAGACCCCAAAGGTAAGGCTACGTGCGAGGGGCCTAAGGCCCAGAGCCCAAAAAGCCAAGCCGAGGGGGAAGGTCCCAAACCTCTCTCCAGGCCGGGTCAACCCAGCGTCGTCATAAGGGGAAACCCTCCGCCAGACGACAAAGGCAAGGCGAAGGTAAGGGAGCCTCCGACCAAAGCTCCTGTCAAGCCAGCAAGGCCGCCAATTGCAGAAAGGTCTCAACACCTTGAGCTTGCGAAGGCGCCCGTCAAAGCAAAGTCGGTGGGACTACGAAGCCCTCAAGGACCCCACTGTGGACTGACAGAGTTCCAGGAGTTGCCTCCCGAAATAATTGCTCAGGCAATCAATGCCACATTCCAGGTTCACCCGAAGGAGGCCAACTGGACTAAGGTCACTCCCAGAAAGAGCCGTGGCACTAAAGCTCCTAAGGAGTCAATCTGGAGTAAAAAGCAAAATTCCGGGGGCAAGCCAGTCCCACCTCCAAAGCAAAGTCCTCTCTCTTCTCAAGAGGCGGCACGCCAAAAGAAGCAAGAGAAGAACCGCAGGAAGAATTTGAAGAGGAGGTGGAAGAAGCAAGCTGAGCAAGCAGCAGCTATGGAGGCTCCTAAGGAGCCAACTCCTCTGCAAAGACTACAAAAGTTCATAGATGAGCTGGAGGGGTACACTCCCCCACGTCCCACCAGGGTTGTCACTCTAGACAAATACATTCCGTGGGACAAGTTTGGGCGTAAAGCCCGGCTTCTTCAATGCCTCCGAGATATGGCTCACCATCTTGAAGAGGGTGAGGAGTTCCCAATCCCGGAAGAGCTCTCCTTATTCTACAAAGATGAGGAGCTCACTGTCGAGATGTTCGAGGAAATGCTACAAGAGCTCTCCTGCAACATGGTGGCGATTCCGCCGCCCGACAACATTAACTCTCCTGCGGCTGATAGCACTGGAGGCAAGGCTCCTATGGCAACATATCAACGTCGCTCGGCAAGAAATGGCCGGGGATGTTGTCGGGGACGAGGACGTGGACGTGAAGGTCCCCTAACTCTTGACCGGGTCATAATATTCAGAGGGAGAAATCGGGTCCAGTCCCAGAAACCCAAGTTCGGGGAATCCCCTTTATCATCAACTCCTAGAGGGTTCAAGCCCCGTCTCAGCGGCTAAATCGGGTGGTGACCCTTTTATAATCGCCTCTTCTGATGAAGAAGAGGAGCCAGCCAAGCCGCCACTGCACAAGGAGACGTCCGAACAAGCTGACCCCTCCAACAGGGTTGAGCCCGCAAGCCCGACCGGTCCTTCTAGTGAGGGCCAACATGATGAGCCTTTGCCACCTCCGGAGGAATCCTTGGCTCCGCTATTCCAAGAAAATGCGGAAAGCCAGAATGAGGAGGAGCGCCCTTGTAAACGGGAGAAACCTCGCCAGGCACCGAAGACTCTGGCGGAGATCATCCCACCATTTGACAAGACCCGTGCTCTGGCGGACCGCAAGATCATTCATCACATGAAGCGGTTTCCAACAAATGTTGCTATTTGGGAAGCCATCGCCTGGATCAAGGATCTCAGGGAGGCTCTTGTCAAGATGCTCCAAGACCTAGAGGCCTATGAAGCCCATGTTGCAGAGTTGTAGCACAGGCATATGAGGCCTTCGCAGCCAACATCTCCTTCACGAACAAAGACATGTTGCTGTCCTCCCCGTGCCACAATCGCCCCTTATATATGCGGGGGACGATTAATGGGCATGATGTGAATCGCATTTTGGTCGACGTTAGAACAACCATTAACATCATGCCTTTGAAGACTTTCAAGTCTTTATACTTGGTCCCTTACTTGCAAAAGGTGAACGCTGTCAAGATTTCGGGATTCAACCAAAATTTCGAGGAGGCACTTGGTCGGGTTGAAGTCAAGCTGGCCTTGGGTGATTTTCTCACCCAAGCGACATTTTATATCATCAACACCGACACATCTTATAAGGTGCTGCTTGGGAGACCTTGGCTCCATGAAAATTGGGTCTTCCCGTCAACCCTGCACTAGTGCATTAAATATCCCAAGGGAGGGGAGCAACATACGGTCTTTGCAGATCGGGCCCCGTTTCGCCCCAATGAGTGCCACTTGGCCGATGCTTCCCTATATTTTGGGAAGCCCACTTTAGTAATCCCCGAACCTGTAAAAGACAAAGGGAAGCAAAAAGTGGACCATGAAGTCGAGGAAGGGCAGTTGTTCACTGTCAACCAAGACATGGTAAAGCTGCACAGGCTAAGCCTTCAGGCCGCCTCCAAGTCGACTCAGTCGGAGAGGCGAAGTGTTGACTTTGAAGCCAACCTCATTAGTCGGGTCATTGACGGGAGTATCTCCTTACCGCCCAAGTGCCTTCAACTCTCGTCCCAACAGGAAGAGTATGAGGTGGAGCAGTTAAAGACCTTCACAGTCTCCTATCAACAGAGAAGAAGACGTAACAAGGGCAAGGGGGACAAGCCGGTCATTTTTTACAAAAGTGACTTAGTCCCACCGGGCCCTCCTGAAGATGACTTCGGCTGGGATACTCCCGCCGGTGAGGCACCAGAGCTAGTCCAGGAGATGGACGATATGCCCAAATACATTAAGGAAATGTGTAAAAATCAGCACATCCCGCAGGCTCTGGACCCCGCACGAGCGGCGTATTTCCACCTGTTATGGAATCCTCCGCAAGTTCGTGGACAACCTCCCTTCTCTCGCAAAGACACCCGGGGACTCGGCTATGACCAGGAGAGGGACTTCGAGGTCTATTACGCAGTCAATGCTATAGGGCTGCTGCCTCTCCCTTACGGGCAAGCTGAAGTTGAGCTCGGGATCGACAACTCTGTAAGGGAGTCCGGTGAGGCGTCAATGACAACATCACCCTCAACAGAAGTCAACAATGACCACCTCCCTGAGGGAAAGACAGCTCGGCCTACTAGCCATCAGCAAGACGAAGCAAGTCCTTCGACTTCAGGCGACGAGCAAGAGTGTTTCGAAGCATTTCAAGTCTATGAAGCAAATACTGATGATGAGGGAGACTTCGTCGACCTCCAACCAGCTCCACCGGAGCTTGAAGACAGTGGTCAAGCAACTGTGGATGAATTGATTGAGATCAACCTTGGAAGTAAAGTTGATCGCCGTCCCACCTTCATAAGTGCTCTCCTCAGCGAGGAAGAAAGGCAGTCGTATCGGCAGCTCCTAGAAGAGTTCAGGGATTATTTCTCCTGGACTTATAAAGAAATGCCCGGGCTTGACCCTTCTGTGGTTGAACACGAGCTGGCAATACTTCCAACAGTCAAGCCAGTCAAGCAAGGTCAAAGGCGTATGCGTCATGAGCTGGAGCTGAAGGTCAATGCCGAGGTTGACAAGATGCTCGATGTGGACTTCATAGAACCTTGCATGTACCCGGTGTGGCTCGCTAATATAGCAGAATGGCCAAGTCCGAGTCTGCATCGACTTTAGGGATCTGAAAAAGGCATGCCCAAAGGACGACTTCCCTGTCCCAATCACTGAGACAATGGTTGACATGACCATCGGTCACGAAGCCTTGTCCTTCATGGACGGGTCGTCGAGCTATAATCAGATCCGCATGACCGCCAAAGACAAGGACCATACGGCTTTCCGATCGCCTAGGGGGATCTTCAACTACAAAAGGATGCCGTTCGGTCTGAAGAATGCCGACGCAACCTACCAAAGGGCAATGATCAAGATCTTCGACGAGATGCTGCATGACCTCGTCAAATGCTACGTCGATGACTTGGTCGTCAAAACAAAAAGGCGGGAAGATCACCTGGCCGATTTGCGGCGAGTCTTCGAGAGGCTCCGGCAGTATCATCTCAAAATGAATCCCATGAAGTGTGCCTTCGGCGTCTCCAGCGGCAAGTTCCTTGGCTTTATCGTCAGGTATCGAGACATAAAAATCGACTCTGACAAAATCAAGGCCGTAAGAGGATTGCCTCCGCCCAAGAACTTGATAGAGCTCAGATCTCTGCAAGGAAGACTTGCCTATGTTAGGCGGTTCATTTCTAATCTCTTAGGAAGATGCTTGCCTTTCGGCAAATTGATGAAGAAAGGAGCACCCTTCATATGGGACGAAGACTGTTAGAAAGCCTTCGAGCAAATCAAGGAATATCTGCAGACTCCTCCAGTCCTAGGGGCACCTGTTAGAGGGAAGCCCCTTATCCTATATATTGCCGCCATGGACGCCTCTTTGGGGGCGCTTCTTACCCAGATCAATGAAGAGGGCAAGGAGCAGCCGCTGTATTACCTCAGTCGGAAGTTGATCGGGCCTGAGCATCGGCACGCGCCCATGGAAAAGGTGTGCGTGGCATTGGTATTTGCTGTCAAGAAGCTAAGGCACTACCTGTTACCTCACCGGGTGGACCTCATGTCAAAATGTGATCCACTCAAATTTCTTCTCAGTCAACCCGTCCTCTCTGGCAGGCTCGGCAAGTGGGCACTTATCCTCATGGAGTTTGACATCACCTTCGTCCCACGCAAGGCGATCAAGGGACAAGGAATGGCAGAGTTCTTAGCTGCGCACCCTGTGCCAGAAGATTCACCACTCAACTTCGAGTTGCCCGATGAAGAGGTGTTGGTACCTTCTCAAGAAACTGGGGAGCATTCTGAAAAAGTCCCACCACAGATGGAGCCGGGCGTCCTCACCCTCGACCTCCCACATTGGGAGTTGTATTTTGATGGTGCTTCCCGGACAATCAAAATGGCCAGCGGCCCCACAGACTATGTCTTGGGCGCGGGGGTAGTCTTTGTATCTCCACAAGGTGGCATCCTCCATAATTCTTGCGCTCTCATGAAGTCACTGACTAATAATGAGGCAGAGTATGAAACGCTAATTATTGGGCTTCAATTGGCACTAGAGATGGACATCAAGTGCATCAAAGTGTACGGGGATTCTCAGCTCGTCATCCGACAGGTCTTGGGCGTCTATGACATCCGGAAAAAGGAGCTCGTCCCCTATCATGCAGCCGTCATGAGGCTCAAAGAAAAATTCTACCTATTCGAAATAGGCCATGTCCCAAGAGGCGTCAACTTCTAGGCTGACGCTTTGGCAAAGTTGGCAGTAGCCTTAAAGCTCCCGCCTGAGGGAGAGTTGAATATCACTGTCAGACACCGAAGGCTCATGCCAAGTGTGCTCGACGAAGAATCCGGCCTCATTGTCTACGAGGTCGACAACATTCAAGAGGAGAATGTTCTCGAAGAAGAAGATTGGCGTGAGCCCATCATAAAGATAAAGAGTGGCTGGCTCCCCCCCGATTGGGCTCAGAGGGTGCAATTGTTACGCAGGGCGACATCCTACCAGCTGATTGACGGTCTGCTCTTCAGGCTCGTCCATGAAAGAGACCGATCGGTCCTCCTACGCTGCCTTTCCTCCAAGGAAGCAAAGACTGCCATGCACGAGGTCCACTCCAGATTGTGCGGGCCCACCAAGCAGGAGCCAAGATGAAGAACAACATCAAGCTCAAGGGGTTCTATTGGCCCACCATGTACGAAGATTGCAACCAATATGCTCATACATGTCACCAATGCCAAGCATTCGGGCCAGTGTCTCGGAGGCCGCCCAATCCGCTCCATCCAACAGCGTCTACTTGGCCATTTGCAGAGTGGGGCATGGACATTGTGGGACCATTCCCACCATCATCTCAAGGGCACAAGTTCATACTGGCTGCTACAGACTACTTCTCCAGATGGGCAGAAGCCGTTCCACTACGGGAGGTTACAGGGGAGATAGTTGCCCGCTTTGTAAGGCACTACATTATATACAGGTTCGGCACCCCCAGTCGGATCATCTCGGATAACGGCATGCCATTCAAGAACAAGACTGTTTATGCTCTGGCGGCCAAATTTCACATCGATTAGAGGACATCATCTGTCTACAATCCCCAAATCAACGGGTTGGCCGAGGCCTTCAACAAAACCCTCTGCAAGTTGCTATCCAAGATAGTAGGCAGCTGCAAACGGGATTGGGGCGAGAAGGTCCACGAAGCCCTATGGGCATATCGGACTATCTACAAAACCCCTACAGGATGTTCTCCATTCTCCCTGGTCTATGGAGCCGAGGCGGTGGTCCCTGTGGAGATCGAATTGGCATACTATCGCGTTGCTGTGCGCGCCGGATTGCCAGGCCAAGACCAGTCCGAAATAGAAAGAAGGTTCGAGGAATTGTCCAACCTTGAAGGTGAAAGACTCAAAGCCTACAAACACTTGCAAGTGTATCAAGCCCGCATGACACGTGCTTATGATAAGCTGGTCAAGCAAAGGGCATTCAAGAAAGGCGACCTTGTCATGATCAAGGAAAAGGAGGTTCTAGCGGGAAGATCCAGCGGCAAACTCCAACCCAATTGGCGGGGACCTTACATCATTCAGAAGGTCTATGAAGGAGGGGCCTATACAGTCGTCGACCACAAATGAGATAATCCCTTCCCTCCTCTCAACGGCAAGCACATGAAGCTCTATGATACGCCACGACAAGAGTTTCTGCAGTAGTCCTCACAGGACATACCTCTCCCCTGTGAAGGTTCAAGCTAAAAAAAAAATGGGGTTAAAAATATTGATATCCCGGCGGACTTAGTCGACCTTCAAGGGTTGGCTAAGGGCAAAAAGGCCATAGACCCGGCCGTGGTGAAAACCCGAAAGGGCGCCTCGAGCAAAAATGGGCAACCCCTCGGTGTGAAAGCCCGCAAGGGCGCGCCGGAAAAAGCTAAAGGGGGCCAGTCTCGGTGAAAATCCGAATGGGCGGTGAGGTTGGTAATGTAAAAAAAAAATCCTCTTTCAACATGCTTTATGGGTGGTTCTAAGTCAACAACTCCACCCTTTAATGGCAGAGGCATTATACTGATGCTTTGGCCGTATCTCCCACGTCGTCCTGCGACACCTAGTCCCACCAGGGCGTTTCGACGTTGTCATACTCTGTCCCATCAGGATTGCCCATGTCTTGGACTTCCTGGGTTCGGATCCCGTGTCTCTCCGGGATATCCGATCCATTCTTTTAGTTCCATCGGGCTCGACCTGTGCATGCCCCTTTCGGGCTGCCGACCCATTTCGCCTATCGGCTTCCGGGTTTAGCCCACATGTCTCTTTCGAGCAGTAAAACCCACTTACCCTTTTTTTCCCATCAGGATTGGCCTCAATATGCCTTCTCGGGCTGTCAACCCATCATGCCTTTCGGCTCATTTTACCTTTTGTGGGATTGGCCTCAGTATGCCCTCTCGGGCTGCTAACCCATCATGCCTTTCGGCACATTTTTCCTTCTTGGGATTGGCCTCAGTATGCCCTCTCGGGCTGCCAACCCATCATGTCTTTCGGCTCATTTTCCCATCAGGATTGGCCTCAGTATGCCCTCTCGGACTGCCAATCCATCATGCCTTTCGGCTCATTTTTCCATCAGGATTGGCCTCAGTATGCCCTCTCGGGCTGCTAATCCATCATGCCCTTCGGCTCATTTCACCTTTACGGGATTGGCCTCAGTATGCCCTCTCGAGCTGCCAACCCATCATACCTTTCGGCCTCAGTATGCCCTCTCGGGCTGCCAACCCATCATGCCTTTCGGCTCATTTTACCTTTTGTGGGATTGGCCTTAGTATGCCCTCTCGGGCTGCCAACCCATCATGCCTTTCGGCTCATTTCACCTTTGCGAGATTGGCCTCGGTATGCCCTCTCGGGCTGCCAACCCATCATGTCTTTCGGCTCATTTTCCCATCAGGATTGGCCTCAGTATGCCCTCTCGGGCTGCCAACCCATCATGCCTTTCGGCTCATTTTTCCTTTGCGGGATTGGCCTCAGTATGCACTCTCGGGCTGCCAACCTATCATGCCTTTCAGCACGTTTTTCCTTCTGGGTCTGGCCTCAGTATGCCCTCTCGGACTGCCAACCCATCTTGCCTATCGACTTTCGGGTTTGACTCTCATGTCTCACTAGGGCTGTCAAACCTATCTTTGTTCCATCGGGATTGGCCTCAGTATTCCCTCCTGGGCTGCCAACCCATCTCGCCCATCGGCTTTCGGGTTTGACTCTCACGCCCCACTAGGGCTGTCAAATCCATCCTTTCCTTCTTCTGGGTCTGGCCTATGCATGCCCCTTTCGGGCTGTCAATTCATCCCGCCTCTTGGCCTTCAAACTTGATTCATATATCCCACCGAGATTGCCAAGTTTATTCTTTTGTCCCCATGGGCTTGGCTTATGTATGCCTTCCTCAGGCTGCCAATCCTATTTGTCTATCGGCTTGCGGATTTGATTCATATGTCTCACCCGGGTTGTCAAATCCGTCCTTTCATCATTCTGGGTCTGGCCTCAATATGCCCTCCCGGACTGCTAACCCATCTCGCCTATCGGCTTCCAAGTTTGACCCACATGTCCCCTTCGGACCCTTGAACCTACTTCTTTGCTGTCCCAACCGGGCTTGGCGCATGCACACCCCTTTCGGGTTGCCAACCCGTTCAACCTTTGACTCTTGGATTTGGCTAATTGCGTCCTACCAGGGTAGTCGAATCCACCCATTTGTCCCACCTATGCGGCACACACGTCCCTACGGGAATGCCACTTTCTCCTTGCCTTTTGGCATTATAGGTTAAAAAAAAACGGGGTTAAAAATATTGATGCCCTAGCGGACTTGGTTGTTTCTGTTAGAGGAGCAATCAAGGGCAAAAAGTGATGAGGGCATCACACCACATACCCTCTGGCTTGGCACTTCTCTCCCTCCCGGAGGCAGCTAGGGAGCAGCCCTTCTTCAGACGGAACATTGGTGCTTATCACCCTATTACATTTTCCTATTTTCTTGAGTCATTTTGATGTATTTGCCTATGTTTTGAGTCATGTTACTAGGTTATCATGTTATCTACTTATGCTTGTATGTAGGCTAGTGGGCTAATGGGGCTAGTAGGTCTTATTGGGCCATTTCTTTGGTCTGGCCCATGGGCGCCCCTCTCCCCACCCCTTGGTCTTCCGTCATTTGTTCATTTCATGAGGACTTTTTGTAAATTGGGTTTTCCTATATATAGGACCCCAAACCCCCTCTTTTGAAGGTAATGAAGTATTGAATATTTGAGCATAAGTGCCCCCCCTCTCTCTCTCTCTAGCTCTCTCATTCTCTCTCTCTCTCTAGGGGGCGAACCCCTCTCTCTCTTCCCCCTTCTCTCTCTCTCTCTCCCTTGGGCGAACTTGCCCTTTCACCTCCCCCTTCCCCTGCCACCTCAGCTGCCACCTCACCCTCCACCCCTTCACCTCCCCTAGGCCACTTAATACTCATCAATTTCCTCCACTTCCCAAGCAACCCTTCCTATTCCCCATACCCCTTCCCACCTCCAAGACACCCATCCCTCTTCCCCAAGCAACCTTCCCACTCCCCCACACCCTCATTCATATCCCTTGACCATCCCAATCCCCACCCCACCACAACTTGCGCACCAGCCCTCCCCATCTATTCACCCCCTAGCCTTGGCCGACCCCTCCATCCCCCTCTCATAGCTGCGGCCCTCATCCCTCCCCTCCATCCTCTTGGACTCCATATCCCCTGTTCCACCCCACTCATCATCCCCAAACACCCCACCCCCATCTACCATCACCACCAGCCTTTCCACCATTGCTACACCTCCATTTCCTTTAGCCTAGCTCCACCACCATCCCTTTCATTTGGCCAAGTCTGCAGGTGGCAGAAGAAGGTTCGACTTGCAGAAGCCACCCCAGATTCACACGGCGACATCTGAAGGCGTACCATACCTTTCTGGAAAGGGCGTCCAGTCCACTACGCAGGCGAGGTGGAATCGTCCTGTTCCGAGTTCGGGGCCGTCCGGGAGAGTCATTCTCCCCCGACTGCGCCAGACTCCCTCCGCAGCTAGCCTGAGCCCGATTTGAAGCAGCACCACGATCAACGGCGGAGGATTCAGACCGAAGGCCCTTCATCAAAGTTCTTCCTCCATCTGTCCCCAACCAGGAGCAAGAGACAGAACCTCATTCGGCATCCGGGGGCCAGAGTTCCGAATTTTCTCCCACAGTCGCGCGGGTCTGCCTCCTGCGGTCTGCAGCGACCAGTTCCCACTCGCCGGCGTCCCCCTGTCCACCCCGACCTCAGAAGGTGTTTCCTGTCAGTTTTGCTGTGTAGAAGCTTTGTCCCCGGTTCCAGCGACTCCGACGGCTCGTGATTCGGCGTCCAGGAGCGACCGGGGCAACTTCTGCAAGTTGCAGACAGAAACAGGGAGCCACCCGCCCCAGAATCTGTTACCCTACTCAGACCTCCACTGCAGCCATCGACGACGTCAGAATAAATCGATATAAATCAGAGGCGTTTGGGTTCCTGTTACGAGAAGATCCCCCCTGGGCTCGCCTTCGGCGAAATTCCTGATCGAGATCTACAGGGACTACACCGACTGCCTATCAACATCCACAGCCAGCGGTCCAATTCGGAAGCGGTCCCTCCTCGTGGGCTACTAAGCTTATTTCTCCCCTCTTGCCTGGCCGGCATACCGCCCCTCCCTGCGGGAGGTAGTGTTTATTGTAATCCATCAATTCCCACCCCCGAGATCACCCTCCTGCGTGAGGTGTAGTGAGTGTACACTTAAACAGGTTCGAAGCTTCATCGGCGCAGTGTGCAGGGAACCCACACTTCCCCGCTCGCCCTCGTCTCCGACCGGGGTTGGTTTCCTCAAACCAACCAGGTGAGCCTCCTGCCCTTGCCTCCTCATACCTGTTTATTTAATATCCGCGAAACATATCGGCCGGTAGGAGAGCGAGTGCCCGATCCCGGCGCCACCTTTCAGTGTGGTCACCGTGGCTATAAGTGAGCGAGTGACCCCGTGCCCTTAAAGCATCCGGCCGCCCTTGTTTGTGGGCTTTCAAACCTTCGGGAGGGCTAACTAAGGTGGTGCTGGTCCTCTAACCAGTCAGGGGCTATCTCCATCACCTCGACTCGGCATCACCGGGTCACCACGGGAATCGTGTGCGCACGGTGCGTTGGTAGCTTTAACATATTCTTGGCGCCTTGTAATTGTGATTGCGAATTAGGTCCAAGGAATCAAAGTCTCCGCTGCATTTTGTGTCACATCAAGTGGTATCAGAGCAAGTTTTAGACTTGTCTCTACAAGCCTAGGTCCAAGGGCAATTGCATTTCTATCCCGTGTTGTCATCATTGTGCATGTCCACCCGTAGGGGTACCATATATCGGGCTGATCCTTCTAATTCCAACCCACCTATGGATCCCAATGTGCATGGCAACCAAAACATCCCTAGGGAAGCTCCCCAAACTCCTATGGATCGAATTGAGGCTGCCATCCAAGTCCTCACGGAGCAAATGAATGGAATTTCCACCCGATTAGAGAGATTGGAAGAAGCTAGGGCCCCACCTAGGAACCATGCCCAAAGAGTTCCTCCTCCGCGGGTTGAACATGAGAGGGAAGACCTAGATGATGAGTGGTATCGTGAACAAGAGAGAGCCCCACGACCTCGATATCATGAGAGGCGACCACGAGAGGATCCGGATGACTTCCTACTAAGAATGATCAAAGTGGAAGCTCCTAATTTTGATGGGTCTCATAACCCTAGTGCCTATAAAGAATGGGAGCATGGCATGGACCAATACTTTGAATGGTACCCCATGTCTGAGGAGAGAAAGGTTAGGTTAGCCAAGATGCACCTTCTTAAACTAGCCAAGACCTATTGGCTAAAGGTAGAAAGCCAAAGGAGGATCCGGTGTGAGGAACCCATTGACACTTGGATAGACATGAAAGATCAACTTAGAAACAAATATCTCCCCATCTCCTATAGCCAACTTCTTCTTGATGAATGGCAAAGCCTTACCCAAGAGGGAAAGACCGTGGAAGAGTATATTGAAAAATTTGACTCATATCTCCTAAGGTGTGGTGTGGTTGAAGACCCAGCCGTCACTTTATCCCGGTTTAGGAATGGTCTCCTCCCCCACATCAAACGGGAGCTTTTTATGAGGGAAGTACATAGCTTGGAAATTGCCTATCAAATAGCCCGGGATGTAGAGAGATTTTCTAGGAATCCTAGGTTTGCCCCCCCCAAGGGCCCGGGACCCCGTCCCAACCTACCTCCTCTGTTAAGAACACCTCCTCCCAATGGGGGAACCCCCACTCGGCCCTATCCCCAACCAATCACTCCCACCCCCACAAAGACCACCCCGCTCAACCCTCCTCCCCGAAGGGAGGAAGCCTCCAAAGGGAAGACCCCAGGGAGTAGTACGATTAAATGTTTTCAGTGCCATGGTTATGGCCACATAGCCTCCCAATGCCCTTCCAAGGGGATGTCAAGCCTTGTTATTGAGGGCGGACCTACCACATCCCAAGAAACCCATGAGAATACTATTGAGGAACACGAGGCTACCTTAGAGTGGGAAGAGGAATACGAGGAGCAATTCTTTGAGGAAGGTGTAGAAGATGACCCCCACTCCACCCACTTGGGAGTAATAAGGTGCACCCTTACCCAACCACAAGAGAATGATTGGAGGAGGACTTCCATTTTTCACACCTTCATCAAAATTGGGGACCATGTTAGGAAGGTTATCCTAGACAACGGAAGTTGTGTCAATGCCGTGTCCCCGGACACCGTCAAGCTCCTAGGACTTACCCCAACACCCCACCCCAAACCATATCGTGTCTCATGGATAAACAACCATTCCCTACCCGTCAACACATGTTGTCTTATCCCCATCACCTTCTCATCCTACCAAGAGCCAATATGGTGTGACATCATACCTATGACTGTAGGGAGCATCCTGCTAGGGAGACCTTGGATATATGATGTTAATGCTACCATCCATGGGAAAACGAACACGTGCACCTTTGAACACAAGGGGAAGACCATTCGCCTCAACCCTTCCTCACCCCGAAAGGACCCACCCTCCAAGGAAATTCTCCCCACACCACCTCAAAACCCAGGGGTCACATCACCCCCAACCCAACCAACAAGGCAACTGTCCACCCATGAGGGTCCCACCAAAGGCCTTCACCTCATCACTAGACAAGAACTCGAGGAAGAGGTAGCCCTCGGGACACCCATATGCGCTGTAGTCATATGCCTAGGGGAACCCACCCCCTCCAACCCTCATCCTGTGGAGATACACCCTCTCCTAGAAGAATTCAAGGATGTGTTCCCCGAGGAGCTCCCCGATCAACTGCCACCCATGAGGGATGTCCAGCATGCCATTGACCTTGTCCCAGGGGTCACCCTCCCAAACCTTCCCCACTATCGCCTCAATCCCACTGAGCATGCTGAATTGAGGAGGCAAGTGGAGGAACTCATCAGAAAAGGCTTCCTCCGTCTTAGCAAAAGTCCTTGTGCTGTCCCAGCCCTCCTCACACCAAAGAAAGATGGGACATGGCGCATGTGTATTGATAGCAGGGCCATCAACAAGATTACCGTCAAATATAGGTTCCCCATACCTAGACTTGATGATATGCTAGATATGCTAGCTGGAGCCACAATTTTTTCAAAGATAGATCTTAAGAGTGGCTACCACCAAGTAAGGATAAGGCTTGGGGATGAATGGAAAACAGCCTTCAAAACCAAAGATGGACTCTATGAATGGCTGGTGATGCCTTTTGGGCTCTCTAACGCCCCAAGCACATTTATGCGCCTTATGACCGAGGTCCTTAGGCCCTACATTGGAGTCTTCCTGGTAGTATATTTTGATGACATCCTCATCTACAGCCAATCCAAGGAAGCCCACCTCAGTCATCTAAGGCAAGTTTGCTCCACCCTTAGGAAGGAAAGTCTCTTTGCCAATTTAGGCAAATGTCACTTCATGACCCAATCCATTACCTTCCTTGGGTATGTTGTCTCCACAGAAGGAGTATCCATGGACCCAGAAAAAGTCCAAGCCATCCTCAATTGGCCGGAACCCCGCACCCTCCATGAAGTCCGCAGTTTCCATGGGTTAGCCACCTTTTACCGTAGGTTCATCCGAGGGTTCAGCACAGTCACTGCCCCTATCACAGACTGCCTTAAAAAGGGGACCTTTGTATGGACCAAGACGGCTTCTAGGGCTTTCCAAGAACTAAAGGAGAGGATGACCCAAGCCCCAGTTTTATGCCTCCCTGACTTCTCCAAAGTCTTCGAGGTAACTTGTGATGCTTCTGGGTGGGAATTGGCGGGATCCTCAGCCAAGAGGGACATCTTGTGGCCTACTTTAGCGAGAAATTATGTGATGCCCGGATGAAATACTCCACCTATGACAAAGAATTTTACGCTGTGGTGCAATCCCTCCGACATTGGAGGCACTACCTCTTGCCCAAAGAGTTTGTCATATTCTCCGACCATGAGGCCCTAAAATACCTCAATTCCCAGCAAAAACTGAATGCCCGACATGCCCGATGGGTCGAATATATCCAGGCCTACACCTTTGTGATCAAACATAAGGCCGGAAGTGAAAACCGAGCAGCCGATGCTCTGAGTAGGAGAGTCTCCCTACTAGCTACCATTCGGGTAGAAGTGGTAGGATTCGACCGGGTTAAGGAAGAGTACCCGGATTGTCCTGATTTTGGGCATGTCCACGCCAAACTGACCACCCATTCACCCCAGGAACATCAGGGTTTCATCCTGGAGGACGGGTTCATCTTCAGAGGACACAAACTTTGCATACCTAGAACCTCATTGCGCGATCTATTAGTCTGGGAATTACATGCTGGAGGCTTGGCTGGGCACTTTGGGGTTCACAAAACCATTGCCTTAGTAGAAGGGCAATTCTATTGGCCCAGCCTCAAAAGGGATGTGGCCAAAATTGTGGGGCAATGTCGTACATGTGCAACTGCTAAGCAAGTCAAACAGAACACAGGCCTGTACACCCCTCTACCCGTCCCGGACCGACCATGGCAGGATCTGAGCATGGACTTCGTGTTAGGGCTACCTCGGACCCAAAGGAAGCATGACTCCATTTTTGTCGTAGTGGACCGATTCTCTAAGATGGCCCATTTCATCCCCTGTTCCAAAACCTCAGACGCCTCCCATGTGGCCCGCCTATTCTTTGATGAGGTGGTCCGCCTCCATGGCCTACCCAAGACCATTATCTCAGATAGGGATGTCAAATTCACCAGCTACTTCTGGAAGACCCTCTGGCATCTTATGGGGACCCTGCTTAAGTTTTCCACAGCCTACCACCCTCAAACCGATGGACAGACTGAAGTTGTCAATCGGAGCCTAGGGAACCTTCTGCGGTGCCTTGTTGAAGACCGCCCTGGAAATTGGGATCTCATCCTGCCTCAAGCCGAGTTTGCCTACAATAACTCCACCAATAGGTCCATAGGCATGAGTCCTTTCGAAGCTGTGCATGGCTACAAGCCCAGGAAGCCAACAGATCTCATTCCCCTACCTCCGCATGCTAGAGTATCCGTCACTGCTGAGTCCTTTGCACAACACATTAGAGAGTTGCATGAAGAAATTCGCAAAAACATTAACAAGAGCAACGAGATTTATAAAAAGTCTGCTGACTCCCACCGCCGCCACCAAGAATTCCAGATTGGTGATTTTGTGATGGTGAGAACTGAGAGGTTGTTCCCTGGGAATACTTCGAAGTTGAGGTCGCGTGGAGCTGGCCCCTTCCAGGTGCTGAGACGCCTTGGCACCAATGCTTACGTGTTGACCTCCCTGAAGAGTACAGAGTAAGCCCCACATTCAATGTGGTTGACCTGGTGCCCTACAAGGGCCCCACGGTGACACCCGGTGAGGAAATTCAGCCTACTCCCTCCTTTGAGAGCACCCCCACACCCCAGAGAGCACAACCCCATTTGAGAAACCGGCGCGATGAAGTGGAGCAGATATTAGATGAACAGGTTACCATCACAAGGAGCAAGGCGTATGAGCGCTACCTGGTCAGGTGGAAGGGACGACCACCCTCGGACGATACCTGGGTGAGCCGGGAGGATCTCCAGCAGCTGTCCCCCGATCTCCTAGAGCAGTACCGCAGCAGGGAGGGCCTTTACTCGACAGAGTCGAGCTCTTCGCCTGCCCGGGAGAATTGATGAGGGCATCACACCACATACCCTCTGGCTTGGCACTTCTCTCCCTCCCGGAGGCAGCTAGGGAGCAGCCCTTCTTCAGACGGAACATTGGTGCTTATCACCCTATTACATTTTCCTATTTTCTTGAGTCATTTTGATGTATTTGCCTATGTTTTGAGTCATGTTACTAGGTTATCATGTTATTTACTTATGCTTGTATGTAGGCTAGTGGGCTAATGGGGCTAGTAGGTCTTATTGGGCCATTTCTTTGGTCTGGCCCATGGGCGCCCCTCTCCCCACCCCTTGGTCTTCCGTCATTTGTCCATTTCATGAGGACTTTTTGTAAATTGGGTTTTCCTATATATAGGACCCTAAACCCCCTCTTTTGAAGGTAATGAAGTATTGAATATTTGAGCATAAGTGCCCCCCCTCTCTCTCTCTAGCTCTCTCATTCTCTCTCTCTCTCTCTCTAGGGGGCGAACCCCTCTCTCTCTTCACCCTTCTCTCTCTCTCTCCCTTGGGCGAACTTGCCCTTTCACCTCCCCCTTCCCCTGCCACCTCAGCTGCCACCTCACCCTCCACCCCTTCACCTCCCCTAGGCCACTTAATACTCATCAATTTCCTCCACTTCCCAAGCAACCCTTCCTATTCCCCATACCCCTTCCCCACCTCCAAGACACCCATCCCTCTTCCCCAAGCAACCTTCCCACTCCCCCACACCCTCATTCATATCCCTTGACCATCCCAATCCCCACCCCACCACAACTTGCGCACCAGCCCTCCCCATCTATTCACCCCCTAGCCTTGGCCGACCCCTCGATCCCCCTCTCATAGCTGCGGCCCTCATCCCTCCCCTCCACCCTCTTGGACTCCATATCCCCTGTTCCACCCCACTCATCATCCCCAAACACCCCACCCCCATCTACCATCACCACCAGCCTTTCCACCATTGCTACACCTCCATTTCCTTTAGCCTAGCTCCACCACCATCCCTTTCATTTGGCCAAGTCTGCAGGTGGCAGAAGAAGGTTCGACTTGCAGAAGCCACCCCAGATTCACACGGTGACATCTAAGGCGTACCATACATTTCTGGAAAGGGCGTCCAGTCCACTACGCAGGCGAGGTGGAATCATCCTGTTCCGAGTTCGGGGCCGTCCGGGAGAGCCATTCTCCCCCGACTGCGCCAGACTCCCTCCGCAGCTAGCCTGAGCCCGATTTGAAGCAGCACCACGATCAACGGCGGAGGATTCAGACCGAAGGCCCTTCATCAAAGTTCTTCCTCCATATGTCCCCAACCAGGAGCAAGAGACAGAACCTCATTCGGCATCCGGGGGCCAGAGTTCCGAATTTTCTCCCACAGTCGCGCGGGTCTGCCTCCTGCGGTCTGCAGCGACCAGTTCTCACTCGCCGGCGTCCCCCTATCCACCCCAACCTCAGAAGGTGTTTCCGTCAGTTTTTCTGTGTAGAAGCTTTGTCCCCGGTTCCCGCGACTCCGACGGCTCGTGATTCGGCATCCAGGAGCGACCGGGGCAACTTCTGAAGTTGCAGACAGAAACAGGGAGCCACCCGCCCCAGAATCTGTTGCCCTACTCAGACCTCCACTGCAGCCATCGACGACGTCAGAATAAATCGATATAAATCAGAGGCGTTTGGGTTCCTGTTACGAGAAGATCCCCCCTGGGCTCGCCTTCGGCGAAATTCCTGATCGAGATCTACAGGGACTACACCGACTGCCTATCAACATCCACAGCCAGCGGTCCAATTCGGAAGCGGTCCCTCCTCGTGGGCTACTAAGCTTATTTCTCCCCTCTTGCCTGGCCGGCTTACCGCCCCTCCCTGCGGGAGGTAGTGTTTGTTGTAATCCATCAATTCCCACCCCCGAGATCACCCTCCTGCGTGAGGTGTAGTGAGTGTACACTTAAACAGGTTCGAAGCTTCATCGGCGCAGTGTGCGGGGAACCCACACTTCCCCGCTCGCCCTCGTCTCCGACCGGGGTTGGTTTCCTCAAACCAACCAGGTGAGCCTCCTGCCCTTGCCTCCTCATACCTGTTTATTTAATATCCGCGAAACATATCGGCCGGTAGGAGAGCGAGTGCCCGATCCCGGCGCCACCTTTCAGTGTGGTCACCGTGGCTATAAGTGAGCGAGTGACCCCGTGCCCTTAAAGCATCCGGCCGCCCTTGTTTGTGGGCTTTCAAACCTTCGGGAGGGCTAACTAAGGTGGTGCTGGTCCTCTAACCAGTCAGGGGCTATCTCCATCACCTCGACTCGGCATCATCGGGTCACCACGGGAATCGTGTGCGCACGGTGCGTTGGTAGCTTTAACATATTCTTGGCGCCTTGTAATTGTGATTGCGAATTAGGTCCAAGGAATCAAAGTCTCCGCTGCATTTTGTGTCACATCAAAAAGGCTTTAACCCGGCTAAGGTGAAAACCCAAAAGGGCGCCGTAGGCAAAAATGAGTACCCCTCAGTGTGAAAATCTGCAAGGGCGCACTGGAAAAAGCTAAAGGGGGCTAGTCCTGGCGAAAATCCGAAAGGTCGATAGGGCTGGTAAAGTGATCAAAAAAAAAGAAAAAAGAAGAAGAAGCATACATGCAAGAGGATAGAAGCAAAAGCTGCTAAGCTCTGTCCTTTATTCGTCAATGCCATCAAAAGAAGGAGCCCGAGACAAGCTCTCGGGTTACTGAGACAAGAATGGGCAAAATACAAAAGCCCTGTGTACGAGAATGCTCATTCACCGGACTCGCTCCTCCTCAGCTCAGCAAGGCGAGTCTCATTCTGAAGAGCTTCCTCCTGGAGCCCCTCAAGCCTACGGCGAAGAGTCTACATCGGCACGCACAAGACTGCGCTCCTCGGTCTCCCGGACCTCTTGCAAATGTTCCTCCGCTCTTCGGGAGGTCATCTGCTCGCGTTTGTGAGCGTCCTCGATTTGGGCACCCACTTCAGCCTGGGTCGCCCGAAGTTTGCAAAGTTGCTCCTCCTCCTACTGAACCATCAGTTGAGTCCTCCGCCTCTGCTCCTGAATAGCGCGATAGCGGGCGAACTCCTCCCATAAAGACGCAAGCTCAGTCATCCAGGCGTCCTGAGGGAGACCAAATGCATGCATCGGGCAATGCTACACCAAGTTAAGGACCATTCGGCCACTCCATCCCAAGGGCCAGGAAACTCTGAAGTAGCTTTGAAGCCTCACTAGTTGAAGCTAAAACAAAGAAAGGAGTTGCCTCAGCCGGTGTACCGACATCTACCCAGACCAACGTGCCCTAAGGGCTGGTCTACATCAACTTTGGCTATCACAAGTCAGCGTTTAGCCAGCTTCAACCTTCGGCCACACACCTCAGTGGTTAATCGACACATCTTTGGTGACACCTCAATAGTTAGCCAGCTTTAACATTCGGCGACATACCTCAGCGGTCAGTCGACACATCGACATGTTCGGATACACACCTCAGTGGTCAGTCGACACATCTTTTGTGATACCTCTGCGGTCAGCCGGCACAATGACATTTGGCCAACGCATCTCCAAGGGTCGGCCAATGTCAATTTCTAGCTATCACAGCTCAACAGTCAATTAACAACAACTCAGATGGATGCGCCTCGTCGAGGCAGGTCCGCATCAGCTCTAGGCCAACAAGTCTCTCAGAAGCAGGCCTACATCAACTTCGGATCAATATGTCCTAGGGGCTGGTCCGCGTCAACTTCAGGCCAACATGCCTCACCGAGGCAGGTCTACAACAACTTCGGGCCAACAAGCTTCGCTGAAGTAGGTCTACATCAACTACAAATTAGCAAGCCTCTACGAGATAGGCCTGGATCAACTTCGGATCAATATGTCCTAAGGGCCGGTCCGCATCAACTTTGGCTAATGCACCTCCAAAGATTGGCCAGCATCTAATTTTAGGCCAATATGTTCTAGAGGATGATATACATTAGCTTTGGCCAGTATAACCCTAAGGGTTGGTCGACATCGACTTCAGGTCAAAGTGCCTCGCCGAGGTAGGCTTACATTACTTCTAGATTGGTGGGTCTCACTGAGACAAGCTTGCATCAACTCTCAGCTTTTTGGAAAGCAATGAAGCAGTGAGGTGTAATTCTACACAGGGCACGGACCGTCTGCCTCCGCCTGGCTTTGACGAACGTTCCGTGGGGGGCATTTGTTGGAAGTAAATTTTGCTTACAAAAACACCTCCCGTCAACACCCATCCGGGATGAGAAGAACCCGTCCGGGGTGAAAAGAACCCATATGGGGTGAGAAGAACCCGTCTGGGGTGAAAAGAACCCGTCCGGGTGACATGGAACCTGCTCGGGGTAGAGTTCTGCCAGGAAGGACCTCTCCAACAGCGGCAGCTGCGCAACAGGACCTCCCCAGGGTGACACAGACCCGTCCGGGGTCGGGGGGACCCGTACGGGGTTGCCCGACCCCGGGTTGGCTCGCGCGCAGGCGGGCAGGGTCGCACGACCCCCGAGGTGGCCTCCCCGGGGTCGTTTGACCCCGGGAGGACCCACCCAGGGTCAAACCACCCTGGGCAGGACCTGCTCGGGGTCGTTTGACCAGGGAGGGACCTGCCCGGGGTCATTTGACCCCGGACGGGTCCGGGGACCTCCCACCCCGGGCCGGTCCCTTTCCCACGCGCGGAGAACCAAAAAAAAAAGAAAAAATGGAGGAAAATGTCCTCCCCGGGGTTATTTTCACCCCGTTTAACCCGTACGGGTTCAAATAACCCCCCGTTTAACCCGTACGGGTCCAAACGACCCCGGGAAGGTTCCCACTTCTATAAATAGACCCTCAAGGGTCCGGAGTGGGGGATCTTACGGAGCATTGCCTTGGAGCATCCAACATTCTGAAGTTTGTTCGTTTGTTTATTCTGGCCCGCGAGGGGTAAGTTCTCGGGTGTTGTGTATATGCCCTTACGAGGGTATTTTTGTCATTATGCCCCTCAGTGAGCCATGTTATAAGTTTCTACGTTCCGGGACGACTAAATTTGCGTGGTTCCATCCGTATAACGGGGGAATTATAAAAATGTCATCTCCGGGACCCGAGAAACAAGAATGTCTTGTATTTTGCAGTTATACCCTGCAACTTTTTGTAATTGGGGCTACACCCTTATTTTCCGCGTTAGTGCGGATCCTTGTATAGTCGACAACTCGCCGACAGCTCTTGTACCCATTTGGGCCATAAATGCAATCCATGACTTCATATGTATTTTTTATGCATTGACTGGGTAAATTATAGGAAAAACCCCTAGGCTATCCAAAATTGCACATATACCCTTCCTTGGGCAAGATTGACACGTATGAGCCTTCTATGAAGCCTTTATCACTCCTTCAGCTCGGGGATGTTGTCAACTCAATTCGATACTCAGATGTCACCCCAACCCTAGGTCTATGTAGGGTGTGGTAAAATTACCAAAATATCCCTGCGACCTAAAAACGGCATAGCAGCTCTCGTAACCCTCCAGAAAGAGCCTCAGCTCCTTGGGAAGTCAGGAATCCGGTCTTACTTCCATTCCAGTCCAGAAATTTCAAAAATACTCTTGGCCTGGAAAAATTATCAAAATGCCCCTGGGTTGGTAAAATTATCAAAATACCATCGGGGTCCATAAAACCTCCCTCTACTTCAAAAATGCCTACGGCTTTCGCATATTTGCGTCTTTACTCCTAAATCTTAGGGTTTTGCTCAGACTTAGTCCTAACTCTATTAACATGTTGGTGGTAAATGAGTGGTCATGGAGAGTCATTCGAGTGAGCCTGCCCTCCACATCAGAACCTAAGGAGAGGACATTGGGATTTCTTTGACAGTTAAACAGAGGTGTTCGGACGTTAGGCCGATGTAAATCAACACTAGCTACGGTTAGTGGGGAGAGGTCCAGCACTTGAACCCAAATCGTCTGATACTATGCGCACCCACGGATTAAGCCTCTATACATAGAGGAATGTCTCTTTTCAAAAAGGACATCTAAAATATTTTTTTTTTCTTACGTGAAAAATTTCGTGGTCCACAATGTGTCATCTCCAAGTGCAGATATTAACTCTATAGACACGTTCTTCATGAAGTTCTCCTTCACTCATTTTACAAGTGGTTTCATTGGTGTTTTCTTTTTTGAAACACTCGTGGTGTCGATGCGACGAAAAAAGTTTAAGACTTTACGGGGATAACCTGATTGGTGTTTATGGTTTGAACTTTGAGTTGGCAGTCCTTCATGGTTTTTAGCCAAGGATTACAGGTTTTAGGTTGGTTGGCCTTTACCGATTGGAATCCAAAGGTTTGAAGTTTATGGATGGCCAATCTTTTATAGTTTGGAAGACAATGATTTAAAGTTTGGATTTGAAATGGCTGACCTTAGCGGTTTGGAGCCAGAGTTTTGGGTTTGGAGTTTGAAATTTAGGGTTTGGAGTTTGGGAATTGGAATTTCGAGAGTTGTAGCTTGAAAAGTGTTTGCTTCGGTGGGACAAAAGATCTATCTGTAAGGATCAAATAACATATCCACAAGGATCGGATAGTCAGAATTGACTGACTCATGATTTGGGAGTCAAGAGTGGGAATTTCAGCTGGTTGACCTTTGTGATTTATAACCATGGAGTTAGATCCGAGTCGACTACCATTGTGGTTTTATAGCTGTGGGAAAATATAGTTTTGGCTGACCTTTATGGTTTTGAGCCTGGATATCTGGGTTTGAATTTGGATTTTGAATTTTTGAGGCTGATCTTGTTGGTTTAGAAGCCAAAAGTTTGGATTGTTGGCTGACCTCAATGGTTTATAGCCTGAAGTTTGGAATTTGTATTGTCTGGCCTTCATGGTTTGATGTCGACGGTTTGGGGTTTAAAATTTGAGATATCCGACCTTCGTCATTTGAAACTGAAGGTTTGGAATTCTGGGAATTTGGGGTGATCTTTTCAATTGACAGTCCAACAAGGACACGTAAGTCAAGACTACAAGAAAAATTTATTGGAATTGACAGCCCCAAAAGGACATGTAGGCCAAAACTAAAAGTTGAGATTTGTTGGAATTTGATGAAATTGACGGCCCAAGAAGGACTTGCAAGTCAAATCCAAAAGTTGAAACATAAGCAGGGTTGACGGTCCAAGAAGGACATATAGGTCAGCAATGCAAGTGAAATTTAGTGGAATTGACGGTCCAAAAAGAACATGTATGCCAAAACTAGAAGTTGAAATATAGGTAGGGTTGACGACCCAAGAAGGACATGAAGGCCAACACTACAAGTGAAATTTAGTGGAATTAACGGCCTGAAAAGGACATGTTGGTCAAAACCAGTAGTTGAAATATAAGTAGGGTTGACAGTCCAAAATGGACATGTAGGCCAACACTACATGTGAAATTTAGTGGAATTGACGGCTTGAAAATGACATATATGTCAAAATCATTAGTTGAAATTTGGTGGAATTGATGGCCCAAACTGGAAATATAGGTCAAAACTAGAAGTTGAAATATAATTAGGGTTGACGGCCCAAAAAAGACATGCAGACTAACACTATAAGTGAAATTTAGTGGAATTGACGGCCCAGAAATGACATATAGGTCAAAAATCAGAAATTGAGATTTGGTGGAATTGATGACCCAAAAAGGACATGCATGTCAAAACCAGAAATTGAGATTCGCAATTGCGATATGTTTGCCCGGATGGGACAAACCTATAACAACTGAGACATCCAAGGTGGCGGTTCTTGATAATGAGTAATAATAATTTCTTACTCCCATTTTTTTCTTTTTCTCTCTCTTTTTCCTTGTTTTTTTTATTTTTTTCCTTTTTCCTTTCTTTCCATCTTTCTTTTTTGCATGTGCTCGATTCTTAGTGATGCAAAGAAATTTGTGGATCTCTGTACCTTTCTTCTTGAGATAGATGGGGGATCATTGGCTTTGTAGATACGGCTAATTCACTTGTAATGTGAAGCTAGAAATTAAGAACTGGGTGACTGACCTTCGTGGCGTAGAAGTCAAGTGTTGGAGTTGGGGTTGAATTCGGCTGACCTTTGTGGTTTAGAAGTCAAAGAATAGAAGTGAAGTTGAGTCGGCCGACCTTTATGATTTGGAAGTTGAGGGTAGGAAATTATTTTGGCTGACCTTTGTGGTTTGTTGCCAAGGAATTTGGACTTGAGTTTCGATTTTGGCTGACCTTTGAGTTTTGAAACTCGGATGACCTTTGTGGTTTGGAGGTCGAGAGTTGGAATTGGAATTTAGAATTTGCAGTGGCTGACCTTGATGGTTTGTAACCAATGGTTGAAATTTGGGTAAGTTATTATGGAACTTGTGATTTGATAGTTTTGATGATGCGTTCGCCACGGTGGGACAAAGCTATCAGATAAAAGACATTTGGGATGGTGGCCTATAATGATGATGCATTCCTCCTTTCTTTTTTTTTCTCTTTTTTTTTTCACATTACCAACTATGCCGCCCTTTCGGGTTTTTGCCGAAATTGGCCCCCTTTTGCTTTTTCCAGTGCGCTCTTTTGGGTTTTTACACTGAGGAGATACTCATTTTTGCCTAAAGCGCCCTTTCGGATTTTCACTCCAGCCGGATTTCATGACGTTTTTACCCTTAGGCAACCAACAAGTTGGATGCCTAAGTCTGTCAGGGCATCTCTATTTTAAGTCCAATTTTTCTTTTTTCTTTTTTTATTTCTCTCTCTCTCTCTCTTGCTATTGTTGTTGTTGCTACTGTTGTTGCTGTTGGTGCTGTTGTTGTAGTTGCTTTTGGTGTTGTTGTTTGTTACCTGCCACGTGCTGCTTGCTGCTTGTTGCCCATCGCTACTTGCTTGTTGTTTGTTGCGGGTTGCTTCCTGCTTGTTGATGTAGTTGCTTATTGCTGTTGGGACAGAGCATTTAGATTTCCATTGATCCTCCTTCATAAGGAAGATGTGGGGAAAATGACTTATCAGCCTGTGACCTTTTAGCTTGAAAAAGGCTTGAAGATGAGGTTTAGGTTTTGGAATGTTAACTGACTCGGAAGGGGTTTTGACACTATGACCTTATTTTGTTTTTGTTTTTGTTGTGGTTGTTGACTCAAAAAGAGTTTGGGCAACAAGGATTTGGTTTTATTTTGTAGTTGTTGATCTGGAAGGGATTTTAAACCAAGGAATTGGGTTTGTCATTTTTTTTTGGTTGGTGATCGAAGTAATGTTTTCCATGGCAGCCGTCTATTTAGATTTGCTTCTTTAAGTTTCCCTTCAAGTGCTTTTTTTGTTGTTCTTCTCTTCCTTAGCTCGTGCTTCATTTCACGAGGACGAATGTTTGACAGCCGAGCTGGGTGGAACATGCCCCTCGAGTTGAAATTTTCGCTTTGAGCTTGTCTTAAAGGGCCTAGGCCAAGAGTGCTCCTCTCTTTCTATCTTTCTCTTCTCTTTTTTCTCTCGCCTTTGTTTTTCCTTCTTTCTTTGGGATAAATTTGGTAGGGAATTTTATAGTGTCCCTGTGGGCAATAGGGGCAGAAGTTGACGTCCGAAGTTGGTTTGATACTACATACACAGGTTTAGGCTCAAAGCTAGTTTTGTGTACCAGAGAATGAGTTTAATTGCAAAGGGTGGCTTAGCCCGAAGTGGGTCAAGACCCGAAATTGGCGGATCAAGGTATAAGTTGGTGTTCAACACCGGTTTGGTACCAAAGCATGGGTTGGATCCCATGCAAAGATGGCTTGATGTCAGAAAGACATGTTTAGACCCATAAGAGGTTTGAAACCTCAAGGTTTTGAGGCAAACTTCACTGAGGGAGTGTTGAAATTGGAAAGGGAAAGGATAGAGGTCCTCATTGCATCCACCTTCTTGGCTCTGTCTGTGGTTTTACTTCGTCTTTTTCTCTTTTGGACTTGTCTTTCTGGCTTCAACTAGAGCTTTACTTGCAGCCTTCTTCCCTGGACTTGCCTTGTTGGCTTTGCTTGGGACTTGGCTTGGAGCGTTCTTCCTCGGACTTGCCTTTCTTTCTTTGCCGTATAACATTTCTACCCACTGTCATGCCCTATAACACCCTTTGTCATGAAGTTTGATAATCACTCAGTCATGTGGCTGCTTAAACCATGCAAGAAAAGTCAATAACTCTCATTCACACGTTCGCTTAATTCTGAAATAAAATTAACACTTCCCTGTAAATCTCACTTAGAATACCCTAAAACTCTTAAAACTAGGTTAGTATCACCCTACCTTTTGGAATCAAACCCTAGGTAGCTCTCAAGGTTGTCTTGGCTCTGGACAGCTGGTGGAGATGATGGCACTGCTGTCTAGCTGCTAGCTGCCCCCAGCTCCTCCCCTTCTTCTCCTCCTCCTCTTCCTCTTCTTCTTCCCTACTGCTGATGGCTGCTGCGCCTGTCCTCCCTCTCCCTTTTTGTTCGTATTCTTCTTCCACCTGCTGCAGCTGCTCTGTGTGTGTGTGTGTGTGTGGTCTAAGGAGAGAGAGCTGCCTAGTCGATGCCGAGCAGTTGCCCAGCCGCTGCCTGGCAGGCTGGCACTGCCAGAGGTGCAGATCTCTATTTATAAAACTTGGGGCTGTCCATGTATTTTGATTATCCAATACGGGACTAAACTTTGTCTCTATTCTATCTAGATATAAGACCGAATAACATATCCCTTAAGCCCAATAACAACCCCATTAAGGGTTAGTAAAACCCATTAACAGTCCACCTATTGGATCATATTTACAGCCCAATAACTTTAGAAGTTACGCCCATTAGCCTCAGCTCATTAGGCGGAGTTAGTGTTTAGGAAAAATTTGCAAATAAAACCCTGTTCTTTTTATCTTTTAAAATTTATCCCTGAATTTTAAAAAATATCAAAAAAAGTACTCTATTTTTACCAGGTCCTTACATTGTTCCTGATCGTGATGCCCAGTGTACCTTTGCACAAATTAAGTAGGCAAATCTGGGTTATATTTAGCACTTTGACTAGGTCTTCTTTCACTTTTGTGACTGTGGAAGATATGTGGGTCCACTACCTAGGGTCAAAGGCTACACTTTGTAAAGGTGATGGCTCTTAGGAATGCTTCACCACGTGATATGTTGGAGCATCTGGAAACATCACAATGTCACTGTTTTTAGTGGAAGCAGATTTTACTTAGAAAATTTGTCTTCAAGTTCTGTGTTTTCTTTATGTTTGGGCTAGGCACATTTTGCATGTTAATGTGCAGTCTTGGAAGGATGTTATCTAGGCTGTGTTATTTGTTCACTCGTAGTCTTCTTTTCTTTTGAGGTGTCAAAGGATTCTCTCCTCTAAACCTCTTTTTGATTGTACCTCCTATCTTTGCAATAAAATTGGTGGTACAATTGACTATTTCTTTAAAAAAGAGAAAGTTGTTTGGCCTGAAATTTTAGAGGAAACATGCAGGTAAGTGATTTTGGGAAAGACAGTGGTGTCTGTTGTGTCATTCCTTAATGGTGACACATCTCGTCCTTGCCAATTACACCCAACCGTCTAATTCAACCAGTCATTGGTGGTCACTAGGTCTTGCAGTGAGCTGAGTTACTCGCAAGCTACTAGAGCTTCACTTGAATCTAGATCGATTAGGCTTGACTCAATTTGCTGCATATACCAAGCCCGTTCCAAATATGGTGAGGTATTGTCCGCTCTAGGCCAAGTCCGCATGGTTTTGTCCCCAAAAGGCACTTACAACTTACAAGTTCCGGACCACAACCTTATATATAGCCCAGTAACTTTTCGATATGGGTATAATCTAGTTTATCCCTGCTCCAATCCCCATACACAGTGGTACCTCCACACCAGTACCCGGGTATCCCTTTCCTACGGATTGCCCTCTCCTCTTGTATGGCTCGCGATTGGGTCACTATTGGCCCACTAGCCTCCACTTGGTTCATCCGTGAACTATTCCATATTGTATTGTGTTGGTGAGAAAGAGCCTAGTCGGGTTGGATTGGTAGTGGTCAGATGGAACCCAAAAGCCAATAAAATGCCAGTGCAGGTGGACTGGCTTAGTAGCCCTGTTCTAATTTTTCCTTTGCCCTATTTTTGTTTGATGGCCTTATATAAACATGTGTTAAATATTTAAATTACCTTACGAATAGTGTCAGGAGGCTGAGGGAAGCCTTGTATCTTGAAGTGAGTGCTTTGACGATTTAGCGTAGTCTATTGCACTAACTCTTACTAGTCCGCAAACTGATGACAGTATGACTGTAGTGACGGACTTTTCCACAACTTTTAATAGTTGGGGGCGGGTCGCCGCATCTGGAGAAGGGGAAATGAGATTAGGAATCGTGGGTAAGTGGGAATAGGATGTAAAATTGCAATAGAACCCATATACATTAGCTTATACAGTGTTAAACCCAAAAAGTAATCAACAAAGCAGACTGGGCTGGATCAGGGGGGAATTAGGCTCAGATCATCTGCTCTGATTGATCCGGATCAGGTTTTAGGCCACTGATCTGAGCCAGATCTTCGATCCTACTTACCTTGACAAAATTTAACAATTTCACTGTGAACGCACCGGGCAGAGATGGAGGAGAAGAGCAGTGAGACCTGCAATGGGAAACAACTCTGTGGTTCTGAGTTGGTTACACCCTAGACCGCCCACATTTTGTATAAATCATGATTAGTCCAACTGCCCAACTGTACAAAGGCCATTGTGCTCCTTAACTAAGACTAGCCAGGGCGCACCAATGAATTACAGAAAAAGACAGAAAGAAAGACCAATGTCCCCCTGTAACTAACAGTAACCAGGGTGCATCAATAAGGTCAACAGAAGGACAGAAAAAACAGAATAGATAATAAATTACATAACTGTCCTATTTACTCAACAGTCCCCCTGAAGCTGAGCATAGATGTTCTTCATGCCCAGCTTGCTTAAAATTGAGTGAAAGTTTTCACTGGCTATGCCTTTGGTTAAGACATCAGCGACTTGATCAACAGACCGTACATATGGAAGACACAATTCTCTAGAGTCTAATTTCTCTCGAACAAAGTGTCTATCAATCTCTGTGTTTTGTACGATCATGTTGAATAGGATTGTTCGCTATATTGATTGCCGCCTTGTTGTTACAGTAGAGTTTCATCGGAAGTAACACTTTGATTTAAGCCACAACAACTCAGCAACAACATGAGCCATAGCTCTGTATTCTACCTCTGCACTAGACCTTGCACAGACTGATTGCTTTTTGCTCTTCCAGGCAACAAGATTTCCACCTAAGAAGGTACAATACCCTGAGGTAGATCTGCGATCATCTTTAGAACCTGCCCAATCTGCCTCAGAAAAACTTTCTATACTCAGCTAGCCTTTCTTACTAAATAATACTTTGCCTGGACAGGTCTTGATGTATCTCAGAATTCTATCAACAGCTTGCATGTGGTCTTTGGAGCATGCATAAATTGACTTACAACATCAGTAGCAGATGTAATGTCTAGTCTTTTCAGGGATAGATAAATGAACTTGCCCACAATCCACTGATACCATCCTTTATCAGCCTCTGAGGGAACAACACCATCTCGTTCACTTGGTTTGTGGTTTAATTCAATCGGAGTGTCAACAGGCTTACTTCCCAATTTTCCAGTCTCTTCAATAGGTCTAATGCATATTTCCTCTGTGATATATGGATGTTACCTTGAGACCTCACCACATCAATCCCTAAAAAATACTTTAAGGGGCCAAGGTCTTTTATTTCAAACTCCCTTGCTAGATTGTCTTTCAGATTTTTTATTTCTAGCAAGTTATCACCAATAACAACCATATCATCAACATAAACGAGAAGAATAGCAACTCGACCATCTTTCGATTTACAAACAAAGTATGGTCAGAATTGCCTTGTTTAAACCCCATTCTCAGCATTGCTGTTCTCAGCCATCAAACCGTGCTCTCGGGGATTGCTTTAAACTATAAAGTGCCTTCTTCAACCTGCATGCCTTCCCATCAGCCTGAAGCCTTGGTGGAGGTTGCATATAAACTCCCTCTACTAGATCACTGTTCAAGAAGGCATTTTCACATCAAGTTGGCACAATTCCCAAGAAAAATGGACAGTAAGAGAGAAGAGAATACGCACTGAAGACAAATTAGCAACCAGTGCAAAAGTTCCTGATAATCAATCCCATAGGTTTGAGTGAAGCCTTTGGCAACTAACCTTTGCCTTGTACCATTCTATAGAGCCATCTGCTTTGAACTTAATAGTGTAGACCCACTTTCAACCAACCATTTTGTGTCCGGATGGATCATCAACCAGATCTCAGGTGTCATTCTTCTTTAATGCCTCTATCTCTTCCTCGATTGCCTTAATCCACTTAGGATCCTTTATAGCTTCTGAAAAAAAAGAAGGTATAGACGAACTAGAAAGTGAAGAAATATAAGCACAGAATGGAGGGGAAAGTTGATAATAATACAAGAACTGGGATATAGGATGCTTCATATACTCTCTGACCTTTCCGCAATGCTATAGGTTGGTCAAGATCAGAAATTGTCTCACAAGGAGAAGTAGATACTTGAATTTCAGAGTTATAAGGATTTGAAGACCTCCCAACCTCATATGGGAATGACCATCAGTCGCGGGACTACTATGCTCTGTTTTTCATTTCTTTTATAAAGAATCTGCATCACTTTTGTTTTTGTTTTTTTAACTCTCTAAGTCAATTGAGGCATTGTCATCTTGGACTAGAGATGGATGACAAGGAAGAGGATGAAGCAGTGACACTACTCTCAATAGAGGTATGGCAAGGAATAAAGGAAGGATCCGCAGTTGGACACTCCCCCTCAGACAGATCCGAGGAGTAGTGGGACTGAGATTCAAAAAAGGTGACATCCTTTTGGATATATTTTCTTTCAGTAATAGGGTCAAAGCATTTGTACCCTTTTTGAGTTGGAGAGTATCCAAGAAAGATGCATTTTATAGACTTAGGATCAAGTTTAGATGATCCAAGACTCAACTGATGAACAAAACACAAGCAACCGAACACCTGAGGAGTCAAAAGAAATACTGGGTGATCAGGGCGCAACATACTCACAGGAATACGAAACCCGAGGACTCTGGATGGCATGCGATTAACATAGGCGGCTGTGAGAATGACATCAGCCGATTCGGCCCAAACCTTTTTTGAAGATTATGTTGAAACAGAAATGCTCGGGATGTCTCCATCAGATGCCTATTTTTCTTTTCAGCCACTCCATTTTACTGTGGAGTGTAGGGACAAGAGGATTCATGAATCATCCCCTCATCTTCCATGAACAAATTCAGATTCTTTGTAAAATATTCCTTTGCATTGTCTGATCTGAATACTTTGATTTTTTTTTCAAATTGTTTTTGCACCATTTTGGAGAAAACTTGAACTGCTCGAGGCCCTTCATCTCTGGGCTTTAAGAGATAAAGCCAAGTGCAAAGGAAGAAATCATCAATAAAGGTGATGAAATATCGAAAGCCATCAACAGAGCAAACAGGGGACAGGTCCCAAACATCAGAATGGATTAACTCAAAAGGAGCATTACGCTTCTTTTTTGAATCAGAATAATTGGTTATACAATGCTTTTGTCGCTGGCAGACAGAACAATGGAAAGACTCAACGGAGACTGACCGAAACAAAGATGGTAACAAGACTCTCAAAGATCTAATATAGAGATGTCCTAAACGGCAATGCCACAACCTAATTTCCTCCATTTTACTGGCAATACTCGTAGTGGTAGTAGACTGAAATGCTACACTCCCCCTAAGATTGAGCCGATAGAGTCCCCTGTCCTCAAGACCACTCCCAATCACTCGCCCGGTCTTCAAATCCTGAAACACACAACGATCAGGGAAGAAGGTTATTGAACAATTGAGAGATTTGGTCAAACTACTAACAGACAAAAGATTTATCAGAAGAGAAGGAACATTTAAAGTAGAGGTTAGGGAGAGAATATCATGAAGACCGATGGTTCCCTTGCCAGCAATAATAGCACGGGTACCATCAGTTACCACAACTTTTTCTTGTCTAGAAGATAATGAATAAGAGAAAAAGAAACTTGGGTTGCCAGTCATATGGTCAGTAGCTCCAGAATCAATAACCCAAGAAGTACTGGAAGAGGGAAATGCAGCACTAAGTGCCACCCCTCCATTGCCAAACATACCCAAGGTGGTGGAAGCCAAGGTAGCAGAGTCAAGTCTAGAAAGGAACTTCTGAAGATTGGCGATGTCAGTTGAGGAGAGGCCTTTTATGCTGGCCACTTGGGAAGCTGAAGAGTCACCATCATTGGAAGAAACTAGTGCTGCTGCTGGAGTGGTCTTTGATGGAGTTTTACTCTTCTTGTTTTTAAACTTTTGGGGGTTTTTTCTTTGGATACAACACCCAACAGCTATCAACCAGGTGATTTAGTCTTCCATGGTGAGTACACTTCTGAACATGCTGTCCTTCATCAAAAGTCATAGTGCTGGCCTGTTTTCTTGATGGTCCATCACTAATCAAAGCTGAATGATCAAGAGCAGCAGTAGGTGAAGCCTCAGTAAACATCACTTCCCTTCGATTTTCTTCAATTAGGACTCGCTGATAAACTTCATCCAAAGAGAGAATAGTTACTTCATTCAGGATATGTCCTCATAGTGGTTCCCACTCTCAGTTTAAACCACCAAGAAATTTGAGAACTCTTCCTTTCTGAATGTACTTCAAGTGTCTCTGATGATCAGCAGGAGTATCCCATACATTTGCATCATAGTAATCAAGTTCATCTCAAAGAGTCTGAAGATTTGTAAAATAATCTGTCACAGACAGAGTCCCTTGCTTGGTTGCATAGATTGAATTTTCTAATTGATATACACGAACATCATTCCTTTTCTCTCCATACATCTTTTCCAGGAAGACCCACATATCTCTAGCAGTTTCCTTTCGCATGATCACTTTCTGTTGAGCATCCTCCACGGAATTAACTATCCATGTCATAAAAATATTATTCTCTTCAACCCAGTCCTCAAACTTGTCACTGTTCTCATCAGGTTTGGTTGTTTTACCACTGATATAACCTGACTTCCACTTCCCTCCAATGTACATCTTGGCAGCGGCAGCCCACTCAACATGGTTAACTTTTTTCAACTTGACTGGAGTGATCTGCAAGGCATGGTGTTCATGGTTGTGCACAGATGTAGCATGGAGGCCAGGAACATCCTTCCCTTGTGAAGTAGCATTAGAGGTGGTGGAGACTTGGTCGGCCATGGGAGATGGAAACAAGGTTTTTCATCTCGAATATCGGTTCCGTCTCGAAAAGGCGGAAGAGAAGAGATCTCGAAGGGATTTTGGAAAAACCTCGGGAGATCGGGTTTGGTGATTTTGGGAATTTTGTCATATATATATACCCTATTTCTAAGAAAATACTATTTTTTTTTCTACTAACCACTCAATTTGACAAATATGTTCTTCAAATTGATAACTCAATTTCACAAAATAAAGAGTAATGATAACAATAACAAATCCATTCACATGCACCACTGTTAATATACATCAAAAGTTACACCAAAAAGATATTCATATAATGATACATGAATCACAAACTGAAGAATACATCAAAAATCATCCAAAATGGTACATGTATCTCTATCTTCCCCCTTCTCTGTCTCCCTCTTTATCAGACAGAGAGAAGGGGGAGATGGAGGGAGAGAGAGAGAGATGAGAGAGATAGAAATGGAGAGAGAGAGAGGGTGGGGGGAGAGAGAGTCACAGGGGGAGAGACATAGAGAGACTGGGGAGAGAGAGAGAGCTTAAGGGGGCCGAGGTAGAGAGAGACAAGGAGAGAGGAAACTGGGGGGTGGGAGAGAGAAGATCTTGGTCTCGGGGGCTTTGGTTCTCGCAACTTTTGGAGAGAGATCTCGGACATCTCGTAAGAGATGGCAAACCATGGATGGAAACAACCGAAGAAGGAAAAAAAAGGAACAGGAAGGCCCTCAGTCGTAACCACAGGAAATAGGGAAGGTCTGGAACTTTCAGCTGCTGTTTCTTACTTTTGTGGGTGATGAAGGGCAGTCCGAAGTATGCGGTACCAATAGCTGCACAGGGGAACAAGAAGAGGGGTTGAAGAAACCCTAGCCACAGGAAGAAGAAGAGATCCTCCCAAAGAAACCCTAGCCCAAGGGAGGCTATACACTTGCGCAAGGGGGAGAACCTTCCACCAGCAAGTTGAAGCTTCTTCTCCAAGAGCCGCTGGCTTTGATACCATGAACACACCAGGCAGAGATGGAGAAGAGGAGAGAGACCTGCAATGGGAAACAACCCTGCAGTTCTGAGTTTGTTCCACCCTAGACCGCCCACACTTTGTATAAATCATGATTAGGGAAACCGCCCAACTGTACAAAGACTAATGTGCCCCTGTAACTAACACTAACCAGGGCGCACCAATGAATTACAGAAAAGGATAGAAAGAAAGACCAATGTGCCCCTGTAACTAACGGTAACCAGGGTGCATCAATAAGGTACACAGAAGGACAGAAAAAACAGAATACATAATAAATTACATAACTGTCCTGTTTACTCAAGACACTACCTGAGGCAGCCTACTAGGCCCATGTAAAGACCATGTTCACTATGCAGATGAAGATTGTCTCATATCAGGAAGTTATAAGCACCACCTAGTTATCCCTTTCTATTAATGGAACGGGGGACCATGTATGGACCTCATCCCATGAATATTTTACTATTTTTCATAGTTCACATTATCTTTTATGTGCCTTGTTGTGCCAAGACTGACTCAACCATCAAAGGGTTTACCACCAGAGGTGACTAGGGTTCCCACTGTCTGCCTATGCTTCCAGGAGAACCCGCCAATCAGAGCTCTCCAAGTTGCCCAGGCAACTGGGCCCCATTCTTCCCTAGCTCAACTGGCATAGCTCTTGTAAGGGAGCTCATCATCGGCCCAACAAAGCCTATCTGGTTATGATCTCACCACTCTATCCTTTAACTTTGGAAAGAGCTCTTATTGTTTCTGAGGTTGAGGAACTTCTCATTACCTCTTCATTGTATCACCTCTATTTATTTCAATAAAATTTGTTTTCTTGGGAAAAAATTTAAAATAGCTCTTTCACTTACTCTACCCTTCTACCACAACAAGTTAGACCATGATTGTGAAGTATTATTCTGCACACAATGTGATCTCTTCACTGTCTGGTTCCCCCCTCGCATTCTCTCTTTTTTCTTCTCCACTGGCATCCTGCAGACATGGGGCTAAGGTTCTTCTGTCTGTTGAAGTTCCTTGCCCCTCTACAAATCCCTTTTTCCTTCACCTATTATTGCTCTTTTATGGTAGTCTCAGGCCTCTGTCTACATAGCTTAAATGTTTCGAGATCCTGTGGGTTAGATTGAGTGGGAAGGACCAACCCATGGTTTGCTGCTAGCAGGGGTAAATACCTAGAGAGGAAGAGGACCCAGGGTTTCCTTAAGTAAAACCCTGCCCTAGGGCTGAGAGGGCAGCAGTTGCAGCCATAAAACTGTGATGCTGCCAGCATGAGGGCCACCCTCTTCTCTCAGCTGCATATTCTTAAAAAAGTTTGGCAAACCATGAATTTAAAAGAAACCCTCATCTCTACTGGTATCTTGATAGAACCAAAATATGCAAAAAAGGGAAGGGAAACACAGATATCACTCTAACCGTGAATCTAAGAGGGTCTTATGAGGATGGTCCTTGCAGGACCCAACATAAGGGGAGAAGGTTGGCATCACGTGCTTGTATATAGAGGGGGCATGGCCCCCCATTCAGGGCTCGGGCCTTACTGGCCCAAGGTAATGGCCCATTAACCTAGGTCCATTAAGAGCCTAGCTAACGAGCCCATGAATCATTATTTAATCTATTTTATTTAGCCTTTAATTCTCTGGTCTGATCTGGTTTTTAAAATTCCATCTAATTACTGTGATTGAGGTTATTAAACTTAGGCATATTTGGGCCTTATAAAAACTTCCAACTTTGAGCCCTCAAGTTTCCAAAAGTGCCCATTAGATGTCTGCTTACTTAGTTTAAACTGAGATTTAATTATCAGGAATATTCCATCAGACAGAGCCAAGAAGCAGGATTCAAAGCACTCAGTTAACCTGACTGGGAACTTGTGTAAGTATTGTGTTTCTTAAAAAAAGAATGACAAAAATAGACAATTCATGATGCTATTACACATGGATAAGCTACCACTCTAAGATTCTATCATTCTAAATCCCTTTGAACATACTAATATGCACATGTCATGTGGATCCTCCATATTATTCCTATGGCATATTTTTTCCATGCAAATCCAAGTTTGGCCTTCTGTAGCCTTGGAAATGTTTCTGTTGATTACACAGAGCTTCATTGTGGCAAAATAGATGATTCTTCGCATACCACTTGATCTTTATGGTCACATATGATGGATAAAGTATAAACAAGACCATGAAGTTTGACATCACAGGTAGCAAAGATAAGTGCTACCAAATTACTCTTTTCTCGATATTGTTCTTTTGTCGAACCATTTGATGTGTGATGGCATTTACCTCGTCTACAAGAATTTAGAATTGTATCATGCATTTTTTTACAATGTTATTGCCATGTTACATTTAATTTTTTCTTGACTTTGCATTCACTTTTGTGATGCTATTTTCTGATGAGAATTAATTCTTTTGCAGAAGTGACAATTATTTGTTTGGCATTTTCCAGCTCCAAATTCTGTCCTTGGAAGTCTTGAGGGAGTCTATGTATCCTTTAAGAGTAGATATAGTTGATGGACATAAATTAACTGTGACAGCTGAACGATTTCACTAGATGAGTAACCATATTTTTCTTTTATTAGAAATGTGATTCTTAGCCATGATACTTTTGCCATAATATATCATAAGAATGACATACATGGAGAATAGTTTTTTAAAGATTTTTTAATTTTCCTTTATATTTAATTTGAAAAACATCACATGAATAAATATCTCTTGAAAATATTTTTAAGACACCTATCAGATGTCATCCTGGCAATCTTTTTACCATTTCATTTGCAAAAATGCAATCTTCAACATTTATTGGTGTTCTTTAATAAATTTGGCGATATTGGTGGCATATGTCTTCTATAGAGTTTGATGAGACCAGCAATGTTATTTCCAAATTCATTAATGCATAATGGAATTTTTAATGGCTTTACCAATTTCTTTTAAAAGTTCAAAATTAATTCCACGTTATTATTGAAGTCATTTAGCATCGATGAATTAGTGATAACACCCCCAAACCATTGTTACTGAGTTTTTTTTATAACATTAGAAGAATTAAATAATTGTGTTGTTAGAATGATGGCCAGGCATGCATGCTATATTTACATTTTCTTTTTAAATATATCTATTTATGTTGTATTTCAAGATAGTTTCGTTAATATTGTATCTTTTAAATAATAAAATTTTAGATTATATCATATTGTAAATTATTTTATCATGTTAATATTGTGTATCTCAAGGTTAGTCATTTAGGAAAATAAATAGTTACAATAAACTTGTTCTTTGGGTGTGAGAATTACCTCAAAAGGTTTCATACCTTTTAAAAATAAGAGAACTTTTTTCAGGTAAAAAAAAGAAATCGAGCTTTTCTCTCATTCTCTGGGGATCTCTCTGTTCCCTTCTCTTAACAATGGATGAGATTCAAGATTAACCACAATATTTGACTTTTTTTTGACAATCATTAATTATGAAGAAATAATCTTTTCTTGCAATGTTTTCTAAGTCTGGGATGAAAAACAAGGTTCTTACCAAAGAAGTAAAAAAAATCAAAACCCTTCTCTCCCCCATAGTTATCTTTATCTTGTATGTGTATTCTTAATAATTTTATACATTTGTCCGGTATCATAGAATCTTCATATATTTTTATAACATTGTATTTTAAAGTTATGGTTTTCTTGTCAATATTTTTTTAGATGAATTCATCATAGGGATCCTCTTCCGGTATATACCTTGTTTTTTTGGCTGATGAATGCAGCATCTTTTGGTATCCTTAATGTGCTCTAGCTTTGGCAACATGAACAATCTACAGTTCCTCTGTGAAAATGGAAGAGTACATAAGTTCGCAAACAGCATTTGTTGGCCTGCCTTCATGTTCCAGGAGTTTAGGCAGGGGAAGATTGATTCATCTTCATGTCACTCCCATGCTTCTGACTTGACAGCAGATATCCCAAGGAAGGTCTCTCTGAAGGAACCTTCTTCACATGATCAAAGTGATTCTTCCGGCTCGTTGGATTGGAATTTGTATGCTGTTAAGTTGAGCAGAGCACTTTATTCTTTTCTTCTACCACCTGAAGACATCAAAGTTAACGACATGCAAATATCAGTTACTCATATTTCTCTTCCTGTCTCGTTGGCTTACTGTGAGCTTTCTGCAAAATGGATCATGAAGGTTCTCTTTACTGTCTTCCCCTGCATTAAAGCCTGCTCTACTGAAAATGAGTTTCCAAATCATTTAAGGTAAATGTTCAATTAGTGTATAGCACATTTCCAAAACCAGACATACCTTTCAGTAGCTGTGCATCCATTGTGAATAATAGTCTATACTTTATTTGAATATGCACATATATGACTAGATGCAGACTTCCCCCACCATCTGTTGCGTATTGTAGTGTGCTATAGGTGAATAAAACATCTACTCATGCTTTTCTCCTTTTCTGCTTTCAGGTGGATGTGAACATCCATTGGTAAGACCATGATAGGACTGACATACAGCATTCTTACACGGATTCCTTTAGTGTTGATTACTGAAACTTGTTCAATTGTTCATTCTTCACAGATACCTAGGGCTTGTGGATCGCTATGGCTTTTATAGAGATTCCTGGTTAAACCGTGGTGGGTTATAGGAATAGCTGGGCCGCCCAAGTGGGCTTGGCTCACCTAGGCGAGCTGGACTAAATGAAGGAGAGTTATTGGTGCCTCACCCAGTTGCCTAGGCGAGCGCCTCAAGTGCTTTTGATAACATAGGCATCTCTCATATCTTGTAATCAGATCTTTAGGTCATCTTAACCATATAACAGTCCTGATGGGGTGTTAATTTGTGCAGATTTTACATTTAAAATCCATTTACAGATGTGATGAAGTTATATTATAACATGTATCTTAAATTTAACTCTGCCAATTTAATTCGTTTGAATAAGAGTTTGTGCTTAATCATTGTCCATCGTACATAGTTAATTTATAACTTGTCATTTACTTCTCCTATGACCATATGAATGACCAAAAGGTAAAAGCAAGGTTATCACTTATCTGTTGGTAACCCTAGTAGGTCTGATGGCTGCTCCTCCACCTCCTCTTGATGCCCAAACCACTGCCCTTTCTGATGCTCCTGCTGTCCACTGGTGGAGCTTTTCTCTTGATTCTTTTCCTCTCTTCCTCACCTCTCCTCTCTTCTCTTTCTTCATCTCCTATCCTGCTCTCCGTTACCCTCTACTAATCATCTGTTTGTAGATGGGGAGAGGGTCTTGTCTGGCACTCCATTCATGGGGGAGTGAGAAGTTGGAGGGTTGGGAGAGAGAGGCTGTGGGCCCCCTTGTTGGGCCTCCACCTGACTAACAGTAGTCCCAACATGGTCCCAATACACTGGCCCATTACAGGCCATCTAACCAGGCCCAATAAAGTCTATTTAACCTGGCCTATTTTTTGAAAAGTGGATGGTACCATAAAAGTATATTAAAGGAGAAAGGGATGTACAAGTAACTTCAAAGCTCTCACAAAAGCTCCTATCTCAGAAGACCTACCCAAGAGAAAGGGCCTATCTAACTCCCCAACAACAAAAAAAGAGAGGTGTTAAAATTCCCCACATTACAAAGTTGCTTAGTCCAAAGAGAGACTATCTCACAAACAAAAGAAAAAACCCTATCCTCAATACGAGCTTTGCTCTTGAAGATTCTATTGTTCCGCTCGGTCCATAGTGCCCAAAGTGTGACATGAAGGATAAGCCACCAGATGGTATTGTCACCTTTCATGTTCCATCTCTTGTGCCACTTGGAGAAGATTTGGAGAACACCCACAAAGTGACCTAGGGGCCGCTGAAATCTTTGATCGATCCTCTCCCAAACCCCCCTAGCAAAGATGCAGCCGGTGAACATGTGATCTAGGTCCTTGTCAACATCGCCGCACATACAACACAAGGTAGGAATATGCTAGACAAAAGGTGCCACCCTGTCACAGGTGGGAAGGCGACCGTGAGAGATCCTCCAAACTAGCATCTTCACCTTGAGAGGACTCTGGGAGCCCATATCTGCGGTGCACAGAAATGCCGCACTCCCCCCTCCGAAATGAAATGATATGCAGACTTAACAGAGAAACCTCCCTCCCTCTCTCATCTTCACCGCCAAGAATCCTCCCTTGTCCTGACCAAAGAGAAGTCCAGAAGGAAAGTCAAAAGATGCCCTAGCTGGTCCATCTCCTCCTGATGGAGATTCCTTCTAAAAGTGGGGGACAAATACCACCGCCTAAGTCTGCATCAAAAGGCTGCACAACAGTGGCTGAAGGTGCTTCTGCAATAGCATAAAGCGAAGGGAAATTTTTCACCACCGAGAAGTCCCCACATCACTTGTCCTGCCAAAAAGAGCTTCTCTCACCATTACCCACGCCGATCTAAACACTAGCTCTGATAAAGTCGACACACGACAAGATACCTTTCCATAAAAGGGAGACATTATAAGTGGTTGGCGGACTCAAGTACCACACTCTGCAAGATGAATAATACTTGTGTTTAATCACCTGCACCCAAAGGCCTTTATCCTCTGTCCCGAGCCTCCACATCCATTTGCATAGTAGTGCCAAGTTGAAATCTCTGATGTTCCTGATCCCCACACCTCCAGCTTCCTTGCTCTTACAAACTCTGCCCCAAGATATGTCATGCCAGCCTCTGTCTCTATTTGCACTGCCATGTCAAAAACATCTTGCTTGGATCGATTCCAGCTTTTTCGTTACTGTCTTGGGAATCCTGAAGATGGAGAGAAAATAGGTCGGCAAACTATCCAACGCAGATCTGCATAAAACTAGACGTCCTCCATAAGAGAGTAGTCTAGCCTTCCACCCTGCAATTCTGGACTCATATCTTTGTACCATCACCTGCCAATCCTTGCAGTGAAGACATGGTTGGCAGTATCGGCCGAAACCGATACGTTTCGGCCGGTACCGATCCGAAACATGACCTTAACACTGTAGCAGGTCCGAAACCTAAAAGAAAATACTTTTTTAATGGTTTTGGACGAAACCATTAAGGGTTTCGGTCGAAACTGACCTGTTTCGGTCCGAAACTGGACGGTTTCGGCCGAAACCAGACAAGATCACTATTTTTTTTAGTTTTTTTTTGAATGGTTTCAACCGATTTCGGCCGAAACCGAAACCGGTACCGAAACCGATACTGCCATCCTTGAGTGAAGATGCCTTGGGGAAAGAAGAAGGCCCAAGTAAGAGAAAGGGAATTCCCCAATCTTGCATCCGAAAATACCCGCTGCCCGGTTGAGAGATGAAGCCTCCACGTTGATCCCTACTAACAGGCTTTTGGAACAATTAACCTTCAGACCACTGATATCCTACACCATCTGGAGCATCAGTCTGGCATCTGACATCTGTTGCTCGTTATCAATAAGGAAGAGAATGGTATCATATACATACTGAAGATGAGTGATACTGGTAGGAGACTGTCCTAACTGGAAGCCACTGATAAGTGCTACTGTCTCAGCTCTCAGCCACAGCCTGCTCAAGATGTGTGCAACCAGTACAAAGAGAAGGGGAGCCAGTGGATCACCCTGACACAACCCTCTCCTACTAGAGAAGTATGGGGAGGGCCGCCCATTAATAAGCACAAAAAAAGAAGCCGATGAGATGCACTTCCAAATCCAACCAATCCAAGACTGGTGGAACCCCATATTGCGGAGTACCATAAGTAGCTCCAATTAACCCTATCATAACCCTTCTCAAAGTCCAGCTTGAGCACTACTCCCCTGTTCCTCTGCTGGTTCATAGTTAGGGCCCTCTATCAGTCATTTTTTTGGAAAGGTTAAATATCAGTCCACAGTTGCCTAGTTTTTAACTCAGTGTGGTGCACTAAATGAGTAAATGGCCATTAAGCCTGACCAATGAAGCCAAATTATGTTTAGAAAAATTTCAAATGCTTGGTGTTTTAAACTTTTAATCTCATATCCTATTCTTTAAATAAATTTAGAAAAGCTTGCCCTGATTTGTAATGTGAGGGTGCTTCCAGTTGTTGTGGCTTATTATATTACTAACATGAGAATATATTGAGACAATCTATGCATCCTTATGGGGGGGCCCTATGGTGGAATGCCTGATGCAACTTCAGCAGTGAACAGGACTTGAGTTCAGTCCCACCTGGGGGGTGAGTAAAGGAAAATCTATGCATCCATACATTCTAAATACCCTTAGTGATGTGTGAATTTCTAAAATAGGTCGAAAAAATGGGTTCTGAGAGGTTTGTAATGCTTTGAAAATCTTAATTTGTTTGGCATTTCCTTTTTGAAGGATGGTAAGAAAATGGAAAGAAGTGGTTTATCCAGGGGTTTGAAGCTGATATCCATCTAAGCATTTAGTTCTGTTATCCAGCCTTATCTATTACTCCACAATCTATCCAATGCCTCCGTTTGATAAATTTTGAACAATTTGTATTGCCCATTTTTAGAGTCTATTTTTATGAGTGTGCACTCATGTCTTCATTTTTTTACAATTTCTTTCTGATACATTTCTTTTGATTTGGTTGCAGGATCTTAGCTAACACTTTGCAACATCACACCCTTCATGCATTCAAAAAGCTCCTTGTTTCTGCACCAGCACTACTAGATATATTCAGAGAAGAGGGGATCTGGGAGTTCATTTTCTCAGAGAAGTTTTTCTATTTTGGGCCAGCAGTGGAAGAAGCTTTTATGGAGACCAGCCCTTCAAAAGATAAGCCTGGGAGAGTCTCTATTTCTAAGGATTCTTTGAATCAGCTAAAGCCAAGTAATGTTGACACTCTCCATATGGAGGTCATTTCATTTGTAGAGTTTGCTGCAACACTCCAAACAAATAAACATAACATGGTATGTGGTGCATCAGCGTATGTCATTTGATGTGATATGATTTTTGAAGTTATTGACCATGAATCATTTGTGAGTATATGAATGCTATTGTAGGCTTATTTCAATGACTTCTGGAATGGAAGGCTAGTATTTTTGATAGGTTGTGTTCAATCCTAGATCAGGGTCAATCAACATAAACGGAAGTCCCCTCTTGTGATGCGGTTGGCTTGACTCCTGGTATAGCTCTTAATGGGCATGTTCTCCAGCTCCCAGGGCCTCAACCAAATTTTCTAAATTTTGATCAGTTGGGGGAGCGGAGTTACCCTTGAGCATTGGGTGAGCAGTGATCTTTGTGGTAGTGGTAGAACTCTGAAGGCTGTCTGGCTCGAAGATGCTGACATTTTCCTCGATCAAGAAAGTTAGTTCAAAAAGAGCAGCATGCATATTAATATTCTTCTCTTCAATGACATTTACCAAATGATCTACATACCGTAGATGACAGCTTCCTTGCATGTCAAATTGTAAAGAGAACCCATGGTGCTTTTGTTTAGTATGGATTTAGGTTTTATCTGCATCCTGTCCGATCCTTGCAAATAATGTGTAAATAAAGCATGCTTGACACTGGTAGGTATCCTATTTGATTAGGATATTTATGGGATGTTCATTACAAGCCAGTTTTGACTTTATTGGGTATTAAAGTTGCACCAGTTAACAACAAAATGCCTTTTAGGACACATGTTGTGCTATGCTTATAATATATTGATAATATAATTTTATCAGGCATTATTTTGGACCTGTCTTCTTGTGTCCCCATTCTCTTTTCTTCTTCTTGTCCTTCTTCACAAACAAGGGCTTCAAGGGCAGCATTGGCGAGATCTGATGGCAGTGGCAGGAGGGTGGCCGGTGGGGAGGGGGAGGCTAGAGCAGGGAGTTGGGTGGGGAAGGATGCTCACTGACTGGACATGTCCAGCCCAAGAGCAAGGCCCATCTTTTAAAAGACAGGGTGGGACTGGTCAAAACCTGCTGGACCACTTGAACATAGTCAAAACCATCTGGTTCACGTTGGAACTGGTTGGTTTTGACCAGTTTAAAGCCGGTTCTGGCCAATTTTGAACTTGTCCCACATGCTGTATTTGGAAAAAAAAGGGGGGGTTTATCTGGCTCAAAAAATTGGTGATCCACTTATTGTCTGGACTGGCCAGTTTTTGAAACCTTCCTTAGTAGAAACACTCCAAGAAACTTAGAGAGTGATTAGCATATTGCAAATGAGATAGATGCTGTTATGCAACATGGACAGCTTGAGTCTAACCAGCCACCTTAGCCTTCTTATTCATTCTACGTGTTGCTACAATTCCAAGCAGAAGAGTGACTGAGGATCTTTTCACCTTAAATCTTCAGAACTTGGAAAATAATCATTGGCATACCCATTAGTGATTAGAAAGAACTGTGCTGGTGCGATGCAATCCTTCAAGCATTGATTAATTTCTCAGGAAAGCCATGAAGAGACATTGCAGTCCACTGCCATTCCATTTCCAGGAAATTCTATTGTAAACCTTATTAAAATCTAATTTATAGACCAGCCCTTTTTCTTGCTATTTTAGAGAATGAATGACTTTGTGAGTGTTGCACCCGTAATTCTCTCGAAATATTTCGAGAATCTTGTTTCAGAACAACCGACGAAAAACATGGCGTAGCGCCGATATCGTCGGACTGCGGAGTACCTCCGCGATTTAGGGTCCATTGGCCCGACCATATAATCACAAGCGGCGTCGCAGCAAGGAAAATTAAGAGGAAGATACGCATGCACACCTGTCAAAGTAGCCGAACAATTGTGTCTCACAAGGCACGGACGGATGCAAAGACTCCCCTCTAAGCAAGCGGCGCGCAACCAAACAACAAACGGACAATCCTTCGTTCCCGCACAAGTCTCCACCGACGTATTGCTGTCACGCGGCGAAGAGTGGGTCTCGGGGAGCAATAAATGTAGAGCAGCGGCTTCTCCTCGACTCAGGGCGACAGAAAAAGGGAGAAAGGACGCGAAGAGGGGCCAAAAGGCTACCCCGGGGGTCAAATGACCCCGTTGGGCCCCCAACGGGTTCTGCCGACCCCGCGGGGGTCGTGCCCACCCCGCTGGGCCCCAGCGGGGTCGACCAACCCCCACGGGGGGGTCGACCCACCCCGCTGGACCCAATGGGGCCAGCCGACCCCGTGGGGGGGTCGTGGCACCCCGCTAGGTTCCTAGCGGGGTCAACGTGACCCCTGCAGGGTCACTTGACCCCGCTGGGTCCCGCGGGCCAGCCACCCCCCTCTCAAGGTCCGAGTTCCCATAAAAAAAGGAAAAGAAAGGAAAGGAAAGAAAAAAGGGTTGGGCCGCCCCACCTCGCCCGTACACCTATTGTCGGTGATTGACACAATCGATGGGCGGGGAGAGGCACCTAGTGCGGCTCCGGCGACCTTGTGCGACTGTGCGAGAGTGTCGGGGGGAGAGAGTGTGCGCCGGGCGGTCGGGGTGAGGCGTGAGGACTTGACGGGGGTCGGGGGGTGGGGGTTTAAGACTTTTAGGGTCGACTGGTTCGCCTAACGGGACCGGTTCACCCCGTTAGCGCCCGTCGGTCCCGCCTGCGCATGATATCTCCGAGACGCGTTGACTTGCGACATTTTCGTGTCTTGCGGACGCGCCGAGACAGAGATGTCAGCGAGATCTCGCGAGAATGCATACCATGCTGCCCAGGGAGGAGGGGGCGGTCAACCTTGGTCAAGCCCTAGGCTTGACCGGGGTGACCGACACCCATATATATCGGGGTCAATTGACCCTGATTAAGAGTTAACCGGGGTCAATTGCCCATCTACCGGGGTCGATTGACCCCGGTTAAGACAATGGGCTTAACTGGGTTCAATCCTATCCATTTTGGGTCGATTCACCCGGTTAGGCTCTTTGAGCTTATCCGGGGTCGATCCCTATGTTTCTAGGGTCAAATGAAACCCGATTAAACCCAAAAAGAGCGTGAAAAAATTCTACCCGGGGTCATTTGCCCACCTAATAGGCTAATTGACCCCAGACAACTTCAAAAAATGTTTAACCGGTCCAAGTGATCCCCATCTATAAATGTCCCTCCCCATGGGTCCCAAAGGGGAGATGACACTCGAACAGAGACTCAGTCACTCAAACACGGAGAAGATCCAGGCATGCCAAGGAGCTCTTGTGTTTGTTTGTAAAGGTCCATCCACGGGTATGAACTATAAATACCTCGGGTCTTAAAACTATGTCCCTAGGAGCCTTGTTATGCAATTTTCTATGTGTTTTGAGCAATAGAAGTATGTAATTTTCTGAATTAATCAGAAATTATGAAAATACCCTCCCAAAATTATAAGAAAATTCTCAATGTCTTGTAATTGCAGAAATACCCTCCAAACTTCTCAAATTGTGACTATGTCCCGCATCTTTTGTGGAGAAGTCCTGTATAGTCCACAATTTGTTGACAAAGTCTTGTACTTGTGCAAATGTTGAATATATACAAATGTCCCTTGTTTCAAGGAATTATAAATATACCTTGGCTTCCGTTGAAATTGCGAATGTGCCCCTCTTATGGGGGATGCTTGTGCATGTGTCTTTCTTTGGCCTCAATTTGTTCCTACACCCATCGTTAATGCCAAATTCTGCCCACACCCGAGTGTTGCCTACAAGTATCAAATTTGTCCCTGAACTTCTCGGGAGTTACTAAAATACCCACGGAGTCTTGAAATGACCAAACCATTCCCGAACCTTCAAAATATTACCAAATTGTCATGAGGTCAGAAATTGCACAAAAATTCTCGCTCAGTCCAAAAATTGCACAAAACCCCTGGCCTAACTCAAAATTATCAAAATATCACTAGAGCTCAGAAATTACTAAAATACCCCTGGAATCCAAAAATTACCGGGATACCCTAGAACGCAAAGCGTCTCTAAATTCCTGAGAATTTATAAACATACCTCCAGAATCACTAGGTTTTGTTCAATTTGCGGCCAAACTAAGGTTTCCGTCTTGAATATCGGTTTCGTCTCAGAAAGGTGGAAGAGGAGATTTCGGAGAGATTTCGAAAAAAATCTAGCGAGATTGGGTTCGGTGATTTCAGAATTTTTTTTATATATATAGCGTATTTCTAAGAAAATGCTATTTTTTTCTATCAACCACTCAATTTTACATGCATGCTTTTCTAATTGGCAACTCAATTTTATAACATAAAGAGTAATGATAATAATAACAAATCTATTTACATGCACCAATGTTAATATACATCAAAAGTTACACCAAAAAGATATACATTAAATGGTACATGAATCATAAATTGAAGAATATATCAGAAAGCATAAAAAATGGTAAGTGTATCTCTGTCTTCCCCCCTCTTTGTCTCCCTCTCTCTCAGACAAAGAGAAGGGGGAGATGGGGGGAAAGAGAGAGATGAGAGAGAGGGCAACGGAGAGAGAGAGAGATGTGAGAGACAGAGAGAGAGTGTGTGTCACAGAGGGAGAGACAGAGAGTTCGGGGGAGAAGGAGAGACAGAGAGAGATTGGGGAGAGAGAGTTGAAGGGGGTTGAGGTAGAGAGAGATAGGGAGAGAGGAAGGAGGAAACCAGGGGGTGGGAAGAGAAGATCTCGGTCTCGGGAGTTTCGTTTCTCGCGACCTTTGGAGAGACAGAGATCTCGAAGAGATCTCAGACATCTCTTAAGAGATGGCAAATCATGAGCCAAACCATGCCCTCAATTAAACCCTACCTCTATCTACATGCCCATCCTTTAAGGAGGATGATTGTGAGTGATGTGAGTTTGCCTTTAGCGTGAGATCGACAATGTAGAGGACTATAAGATATCTTTGGCTGTTAAACAAGGTTATTCAGACTATATGCCGATGTAAATTAACACTGATTGTGGTCTGTGGGGAAAGGTCCCGCACTCGAACTCAAATCGTTTGATAAATTAATCCCACGGAATTAACAATGCACATCTTATTTAAATAGCTAATAAATGTGCATTTGATGTTCAACAAACTAAGAGAGCTAAGAAAATAGTTAGGGAAGCTAAATCAAAGGCATTTGAAGATTTATATAATAAATTAGGAACCCGAGAGGGTGAAAAGGACATATTGAAACTTGCTAAATTAAGAGAAAGGAAAACTAGAGATTTAGATCATGTTCGGTGCATTAAAGGTGAAGATCAAAGGGTTTTAACTAAGGATCTTGAGATTAAAGGGAGGTGGCATAGCTATTTTCAGAAGTTACTTAATGGAGATTCCGTCAAGGATTTATCTTTAGAAGGTACCCAAGAGTCTACAATATTTGATAAATATCAATATTTCAGGCGTATTAAGATGTCAAAAGTGGAGGATGCTTTAAGGAAAATGAAAGTGGGCAAGGCCTTAGGATTAGATGGCTTACCTATTGAAGTATGGAAAGGCCTAGGAGATATTGATATTCAGTGGCTAACTAAATATTTTAATAAAATTTTAAAGGAACGGAGAATGCTAGAAGTTTGGAGAAAAAGTGTTGTAGTTCCTTTCTATAAAAACAAAGGAGATATTCAAAGTTGTAATAATTATCGTGGAATTAAGCTTATGAGTCATACTATGAAACTTTGGGAAAGAGTAATTGAAAAACGCCTCCGTTGTATGACTACTGTATCGGAAAATCAGTTTGGTTTTATGCCAAATAGATCTACTACAGAAGCTATTTTCTTACTACGGCAGCTAATGGAGAAGTATAGAGAGATGAGAAAAGATTTGTATATAGTTTTTCTTGATTTAGAGAAGGCTTACGATCGAGTACCGAGAGAATTGATTTGGTGGACATTAAGAAAGAAAGGAATCTCTCAAGGATATGTTGATTTGATTAAGGATATGTACGGCGGTGCTATTACTAACGTTCGAACTATTGCTTGGGAGACTGGTGAATTTCCCGTTTCTATAGGTTTGCATCAAGGTTCTGCACTACGTCCGTATCTCTTTGCCTTAGTTATGGATGAAGTAACTAAACAATTGTATGAGGATATCCCTTGGTGTATGCTATTTGCAGACGATATTGTTTTAATTGATGAGAGTATTGATGCTCTAAATGCTAAGTTAGAGCATTGGAGACTTGCCTTGGACTCTAAAGGTTTTAAAATTAGTAGGAGTAAGTCAGAGTTTATGCACTGTAATTTTAGTAATGGGAGAGTGGTTCAGGAAGACATGGTTCTAATTGATGGACATAATATTCCGAAGAGTAGTAGCTTTCGATACTTAGGGTCTATCATACAAGAGAATTGGGAGATTTATGATGATGTTACACATAGGATTAAGGCAAGCTGGTTAAGATGGAGAAGTGCATCAGGTGTCCTTTGTGATCGTCGTATGCCTGTGAAACTCAAAGGGAGGTTTTATAGAACGGCTGTGAGACCTGCTTTGTTATATGGTACCGAGTGTTGGGCAGTACGAAAGGAACACATCCACAAAATGTGTGTAGCAGAGATGAGGATGTTGAGATGGATGTGTGGCAAGACTAAGAAAGACAAGATTAGGAATGAGCGCATCCGTAAGGACTTAGGGATAGCTCCAATTGATAGTAAAATGAGAGAAAATAGACTTAGGTGGTTTGGACATGTGTTTCGTCGTCCTAACTCAGCGCCGGTTAAAAGATGTGACCAAATCTTAGTGGATGCTAGTAAAAGAGATCGAGGAAGGCCTAAAATGAGATGGTGCGATGTTATTAGGAAGGATTAGTTCCTTGAGTTTAAATATGAATATTGCACTTGATAGAAATCTTTGGCGGAACATGATTCATGTAGCCGACCCCAATTAATTGGGATAAGGCTCTGATGATGATGATGATGATGTTCAACAAATGAACATATTTTTCTTTTTAAAATAATTCCGTGTTCAACAATAAGTTATTGCTGTCATGTTCAATAAAGAACTTTCATTATAGTCTATATCTTCTCATAACATGGTACTAGAGCTACCAAATCTAGCATAGAATGGAGACGTTTCTCCAGTCTCCCCTTGTTGCTTCAAACTCCTCATGTCATTCTTTCTTTCCAGCTGTGGGATGCTCTCTTTTTGTAGTGGAGAGTTTTGTTATTTTACACCTCTGCTCCTAACATGGTATCAGAACTTGTGCCCCTACGGCATGCCCTCTGTGGTAAAAAGTATCCCCTGCAATGTTTTCTCTACTTTTGGAACTTTGTTTTTTGGTTGTCATCCTCTCCCTTTATTCCTTCACTTGACCTTTTTCTATGAGTTTCTATACCATTTACAGACCCAACTCCCAAGGGTTCCCGTCTCATGGAGCTTACCAGTTACCACAGTTCATGCAGTTTTTCAGGGGAGGGAGCTCAGCAAATTCCATCCAGTGTGTAGTTGTCCTATGATGTCTTCACAGCCTCCACCTGTCTATCTTGCCAATGGGGCATCAATTGCTGTCATTTTCTTCAAGACCTTAGCAAAGTTGTAGCAGCTGTCTTGTGCTGCATAGGCCATGGAGTTCTTTGCAGCGGAACAAGGTTACAACAGATGCCCACTATTGCTACCTGTTTCCGCTATGCCTTCTACCTGTTTCTGCTAACTTTGTCAATGGACTACCATCACTGCCTCCATTTATGTCGTCGTCGCTTCTGCTGTTACTGTAGCTTGTGCGCTTCACCGCCAACTGAGGCCCCCTTACGTCTTCTTTGCAGTTTCGGTGGAGAACATGACAATCTATAATAGCCCTTTAGACCCCATATCTTGATCCAATACATTCTTTAGTCCTTGGATTCAAACTTGTTAGCTTGGATCTATTAGATTTAAAGATTGTTCAAGTCTTGTTTTTCACTGGTTCAAGGCCTAGCTTAAAGCTGGTTCGAGTATTGTTGTTCAACAGTTCAGGGCCTTAACTCAAAGCTAGTGCAGGTTTTTGGAAGTCAGTTTACTATTTCTTAATCAAACTAGTTCAATCCATGCTTTAGTCCGGTTTGAGCCTTCACCCCTAAGGCTTAGTCAGCATCATACCAGCTACCCACCAGGGGCTTTTCAACATTCTCATCATATTTGTGCAGTTCATTTCCTCGTTTGGCATTCTGCTTGTGAGCTTCTGGAAGCTATTTTGTTATCTGCTACTATCTTCCATGTCAGCTAACATGTACTCTTCTGGAAATGCATTGGTGCACCCTATTTGTTTATTTGTTGTGCCATTCACAAGGTATAGGAAACTATTTCGCTGTCCAATGACTTACTTTTAGGCTTGTACTATATACCCATCCTGTGGTTTTCAGCATGCTGGTCTTATCGGCGCAGTTCTCTCTTTGTGTGGATCTTCATTTGAGCACTTTGTGGGCATTCCTTGCTCTAGACTTCTTCTTTGCCTGGATGACTTTTTTATTGTATCTATGGAGATCTGCACACTTAATCCATCTATATTCTTTGTCTGGTTTAGTTTTTTCCACTCCACCTATGTCCAATATTTCAATATCGTTGATGGTGAGAGCATTTTATTGAGGATTGTTCCTGGCATTCTCATAACTCATGTAATTCATGTCTAGCAGTCATTGTTGTTGATTTATTTTTTTTGCAATATCTTTCTATTTCTTCTGTGTGGCTCCAGATTTTATTCATTACTCAGCAAGTTCAATACTCTGCTTAGCCCTGCAGATTTCTAGATCGACTGCTTTATTTAGTGGTTTGCTACTTTTGCTGAGGTTGTCTAGTTACTATCTTCTTCATGACATTTGTGTTACTTTTCCAGCTTCTATTCCTTTAAATAGTGATAATTGGATACTCTTTAGATTGCGAGGCCACCTCTTTAACATGCTTCCTCTTCCTCATATCTTTTCTGCATAGCAGGTTGCTGGCCTCTTCATCAAGTCTCAATCGAGTCTATGCTTCAAGGAGTTGGTTGGAAAACTCTTGATCCATGATTGACCATGAGGGGGGGGGGTAGAGAGAGAGAGAGAGAGTATATATTTCATCCTAGTTCTAACTTGGATTATGTTTTATATAGTTCTAGTTCTAATTATACATGGATTAGGATATATATAGTTCTCATTCTACTTGAATCAGGATTATGTCTTAGGTCTACTTGGATTAGAAATGTCTGTACATATGTCCTAGTTACACTATAAATGCCTGGTACAACTTGTATATATTTTTGGGCTATACCATTTATGTTGAATAGAGAGCTTTCAGTATTTTCCATCTTTGCCCTAAATAATTAGAAGCATAATGGATTCTCATGGGCGACATATTTTTGAGGTAAAAGTTAGAATTATACGAGAAATAGCAGAAGAAACTAAAAATGTATTATTGTACTTATATATATAGCTGTAATTTATAATACCTAAAATAGTTGTTGTAACTATTATTGAAACTGCATAGGTTTCTGATTTCTGTAGCTCATCAGAAATAGCTATCTTTGTGAGTCCTTTATTTTATTTTGATGGGGTTTCGCTCATCAATTATTTGATTCTAGATACAACCCTGCTAGACTTCTTTGGCTGGGTTATTTGTTTCCGGGTTATTTGTTTCCTACAGACTTGCTTAAATTTGGCATGCCCTTGGAGTTTAACCAAATCTAAATGCTTGATTTATCTTTTTCTTATTTTTATTTATAAATTTGGCGTAATATTATTTGTTTTTCTAGCATTATACATCACTTTGTCGAAACTCATTAGATTTTATTCATTTTCATTGTTATCGCAGCCTGAATGCTCGGCTCTTTTAGATGCACTTGAACAATCTGCTTGGAATCCTCAACTTTCTAGTATTCTTTTGAAGACCGTGCATCGAATTATGCAACTTGCATTTGAGCAAACTGTTGCTTCTTTCAGGGCACTGGATGCAGTTGCTCGGATACTCAGAGTTACTTGTATTCAAGCTCAGGAATACAGAAAATTAGGAAGTTCGATCTCAGTGGGGCATGAATTTGGTAATCAAAATATTCAGTCAAAACATGATACAACTGAGCCAATGGAGGCCACAAAAGCTTGGGTCAATTTTATGGAAACCTCTATGGATCTTTTTACTGAGTATCTTTTTACGGCAGATGATGGAAGAAGTCTGATAATGCATAATGCAATTTGTGTTGACTGCTTGTTTGATTTATTCTGGGAAGAAAGATTGAGAAGCCGTGTGTTGGGGCATATTCTCTCGTTGATGAAGGTAGCCACTGTATCCTTTTCATTTCCTTGGGAACACTCTCTGCATCAGTGTTCAATGATGCTTGAGAGATTTTCACCTTCTAATTTTTGCAGCTGCCACCAACATCTGCAAAAGACCAAATTGCAAAGTTGCAGTTATGTTCCAAGTACCTGGAAACTTTTACTCGTGCAAAGGAAAGGGAAAAATGCTTTGCTGAATTGTCAGTTGATTTATTGGTTGGAATGAAAGATGTTCTTTTGACTGATCGATTGGTATGTTCTGGCTTTTGGACTTTTTGTGCATGCTATCGCATTCTAGTTCTGGACAGACTGGTGGATTAGCTATCTATTTGTATCTGCTTTTCTCACGAGATTCTTTTTTGTGATTCTTTTTTGTCTTCAGTACTATCAAACCTTGTTTCGTGAAGGAGAGTGCTTCTTGCACATTGTCTCTTTGCTAAATGGTTCTCTTGATGAAGAGGCTGGAGAATGGCTGGTGCTGAATGTTCTAGAGACACTGACTTTGCTGCTTTGTGGAAATGATGCCTCTAAGGTAATCTTATGTAGTTTCATTGTCGAGGAATTTGTGGTGCAGTCCAAATGTGGACCACATTATTAGTTCTCAGACCAACGAGACTTCTTTCTTAATTTCTGGTCCAACAATGCAAACAAATTAATTTTCAGTCCAAAGTTAAGAGAAACTGTGAGCTTCTCAAATGGTGGTTTCATGAAAACTTGATAATGCCCTGGGAGGGATGGCATCTGTCTCCCAGCAACAGCAAAGAAATCACCAGCAGGCTCGGCCAATTCATGGGCACCATCCACCGGGGTTCCGCCCAGGTTGACGCCTCCCTCTCCATCTCCTCCACCAGTCCCTCGCCGTGGTTGCGCCTGCCAACCCTGCCAACAAGCTTTCCATCTCTGGCATCGCCGCCCCCAAGCCTCCAAGGATTGGCAAACCAAGGTTGACGGCCACAGCCATCGGATCCACATGCCAGCCACCTGCGCCACCAGGGTCTCGGCCACAAGTCCAACGGGGAGACGATCAAGTGGCTGCTGCAAGCCTGCAACAGGCTGAGCCCACCATCGTTGCTACCATAGGGTCCGGCACCATCTCCACCAACTTCTCCTCACTCAATGTCTCCATCTGCAGCAGTGGGCCCATTGTGTATGTCATCCCCTCTCCAAGCCCACCCTGCACACCTTCCATGGTGCACTCACCCTGGCTGTCACAGCCCACCATCACCATTACACCATGGCCCGCCACCAACACCGCCCACCATCACCAAGAGCCTGCCACTACTGTGGTGGTGGCGGGACTAATAAGGTCGTCCACTGTTGTCCCCGCTGCTGGTGGCCCCTTCAACACACCCATAGCAGGACTAATAACATGGTGGGCTTCAACACTCTGCGGCTGCCGGCCTGTTGGAAGCGGCACCCTGGATGTTCTCAATGGCGGTGGGGTAGTAGCAGATGGTCATACATTCCGGCAGCTGATGACAGCATGATCCAGGCACCACTCCACTTCATGTCCAGGATCAACATATTGGGGTGCATAGTGGCCCTACTGCTTAGGTCAGTGCTGCAGCAGCAGCTTGGGGCACCATCCCAGTATCTGAGGATGGGCCGAGATGAACCTGGGGAAGCTGGTGGCACGCAACACCTACAAGAAGGTCAGACTAAGGCCGAGTAGTGCAGAGCAAAACCAGCCCTTGGATCAGCACCAGCTGCTGCCACATAGGGCAGAGAGCACTGAGGAATGCTAGACAAGCTCCTAGTAAGAAAGGCCATTGTTTCACACGCGGAGAATTTTGAAATTAAAACATCCATTTGTTGGATAAATATGCATATATTTTGGCATATTGTTAATTTCGCGTGCTTGATTTATCAGACGATTTAGGGTTTGTGTACTGGAATTTTCTCCACCGACCGGAGTCTGCGTTAATTTACATCGGCTTAAAGTCCGAACACTTTTGATTAACTATCAAAGAACGTCTTTTGCCTCAATCTGTTGTGACATTAATAACCTTGATGATCCCCTATTACGAGTATATACTCTTACAAAGAAATTTGAAGAATTTATTTTCTTGAACATCTGTAATTTAAATTTCAACCGGTCTTCCGAGACCTTTACATATGATCCCGATTATGTAATCAGGTCTTTGGGATTACATCTGGTTACAACCAAATCCTTTAAATTTGCTTCAGTCTGCATTTGGACCTTTGAATTTGCTTTCGTCTTGATCGGGCCATTAAATTTGCTTCTGGCCCCTGATCAGACAGTTGAATTTGAATTTCATCATGATTGGATTACTGGATCGCCAATATGATCACTGTCGGTCCGTCACTATTTCTTCGTGGTCATGATCACTCTTTTCATTGTGATCAGACCCTTAAGTTGATTTGATGTCCATAAAGGACATTGTCACCTGAGACGGGGTATATTTGTAATTTTCCTCCATCAGAGTATTTTTATAGTTTTCCCAATCATGGGGGTATTCTTGTAGTTTCAGAAGAGCTCTGGACATTTCTACCTTTTGACTCTTTATGGATACTTCTGTAACTTCTAACCCTTTCTGGGTATTTTTGCAAGTTTAGACTCTTTTTGAGTATTTTCGCAACTTTTGACCCTTTCTAGGTATTTCTGTAACTTCTAACCCTTCTGGGTATTTTTACAGTTTTTTAACTCTCTTGGACTTATCTGTCATTTCTTGACTTTCCAAGGCATTTCTGCAATTTCTCGATTGTCTTAGACATCACTGTCATTTTTTGACTGTTTGTGATGTTTATGTCATTTGTTGATCTTCTGAGATAGCCTAGTCATTTCTTGACATTCCGGAACATTTATGTCATTTCTCGACATTCCGGAGTAAATCTGTCATTTCTTGACTTTTCGGGGCACATTTGTAGTTTCCCAATTTTCATGGGCTTCTCTGTCATTTCTTGACTTCCCATGGTGCTTCTGTAATTTTTTTGACTTTCCTGGATCTTTCTGTCATTTGTTGACTTTGTAGAACATTTCTGTCACCCCTTGGCATTCCTGGGTAGTTGATATTTCTGTCATTTGTTGACTACCCAGGATACATCTACAATTTCACCCCTTTTCTGGTAATTTCATCCCTTTTCTGGGTTTTCCAGATATGATAAGCCTTAGCCATAAAAAAGTACATTTGGATAGTTAGTCTTAAGCCAGACTCAGGAGAGCGCACACTGCTTCAGGGAAGTGGCGTGGTTCCGCCCCACCTAGTCGTGCAAATAGCGTGAACCAAAACAAGGACATTTTGATAATTTTTAGATAGGCCAGGCATTTTGTGCAGTTTCTGGATTGAGCAAGGGCTTTTATGCAATTTTCCCACAAACGGGGGCTTCTATATTTTTCCACAAGTGAGGGCATTTCTACACTTTTCTAGTACTTAAGGATTTTTCTGCAATTTCTGGAGAACTAGAGGGTATTTCTACTATTTCTCACCTTTCAAGGGTTTTTCTCCAATTTCTCGCCAACAAGGGGTTATCTGCAATTGATCGACCTTCCAGGGTCTTTTCCATGGTTTCCCACCAGCAAGGGATATTTCTGTCATTGTCTGATCACCAGGGTTTTCCCCACAATTTTGCAAAGTTGCAGGGTATTTCTGCAATTTCTGCACATAGTTGGATTCTTCCCATGATTTCCAAGGTTTTTTCATGGACTTTGGCTATTTATGAAATTTTGATGGTTTCTCCATCATTTCAACAACTTTGCTTAACCATAAGGGTAATATCCCCAATGATAGGGGCATGTATGCAATATATCCCTTTTGTGGGTTTTTCAATCAACAAAACATTTTCCTTTCTTCAAAGAGCCCTAAGGCTCCCATGAGCTCCAAGTACTCTTTGCGCAGGTTTCTCCAGGTGCTTGCGTCATTTGTCTTCCTTCTTGTTTTATCAAATGCTGGCCCCTCTCTCCCTTTTATAGGCGTTGGAGAGTGAAGCGGAGGTGTTGTGCCTCTGGTGGCTTGCCTTAGCATTGTTCCTCTGGTGGAAGTTGAAAAGGTAAGACTCCTCCTCCCCTTCCTCCCCTCCTTTTTTTTTTTTGCTTTTTTTGTTGCGAATGAGAGAGGGACCGGAGGGAGGCCCCTCCGGTCTGCACAACCGGAGGGAGACCCCTCCGGTCTGCAGTGCACCAGAGGAGGGGTCCCTCCGGTCTGCATGACTTGAGGGGGGCCCTCCCCTTCCGGTCTGCTGTGCAGCCCGGAGGGCCCTTCCTCCGGTTTTGCTGCCCATTCGAGAGGGAGAGAGAGGCGGAGGAGGTGGCTGTGGGAGGTGTTTTTGTTGGTTTGTGTTTTTTTTTGTCTTTTTGACTGCTCCTTGACGCCGACTTGCTGTCCCAAGATTTCGGAGCGCAGGGATTACACCTTGGCTTGCCAGAAAAATTCTGTAAAAGCAAGAAGCCTCCACCTTTGTTGTTTTTGTTGCATGGGTATATGGCTTTATACCGCCAAACAAGTGTTCAACAGAATTCCCATGTATTAAAACACGGTGGATTTATGGGAATAACCCCATCTAGGGAATACCGGGACTATTAAAATTGTCCAAGCATGGAACAATCACGGTTTTACACCGATTTATGCCGTCGCATGATGGTCTGGATTTAAATGAATATTCTTCTCTGAAAATATCAGAAAAAAATAAGAAATTTTCGGGGTCGTACAGCCGTGAAGTTGGTGAAGGATAAACATGCAAAAATGCTGCTGGTAAGGTCTCCAGGAGATGGCTGGCCACTGATGTGGAAGACGGATGCCGCCACTGGGAGGGAGCAGCCTGCGGGTTTCCTGTATGCACGGGTTTCCAATTGGAGGAAGAGGGAACCCCATTTGGCTCCAGGGGCAATTTTGGATTTTCAAAAAATATAAACCCAGTGGATAATGGAAAGGACCTACGGTCTAATTTTCTTCAGTCTTTGGATCTCACAGTAAAATAATCTAGTCAATGGACCAGAAGTTAATTAGCCCCCCTTTCTTTTGGACCGGGAATTAATTATCCCTTCATTGTTTTTAGGATAGGTTGTTAAATTTGAAAGTATACTTGGATGAACTGCATATATTGGGGGAAGAAAAAGAAAAAGGAAAACCCGATTTGGAGGGATGGAGAAAGCGAAAAGTGGCATTTACCCTGTCTGTTTACATTCTAGTCTATTTACATTTTGTTATAAATTTTTTGGCGACTTTCATGTCAGATATTCCCAGGATGTGTGTTCTTTGTGGAGATGAGGAGTCACCGGACCGCTTTTTTGCAGGTTGCTCCTTCTCTAGGGAGGTTTGAACTCAGGTAATGAGCAGATGCCCAGGAGCCTTTGTGTCAGGATAGTGCTCATCTCTTCATCTGGCTTCGGCACAGGCGTTGGCAGCTGAAAGGGGATAGACAAATTTGGTGGCTTATACTCCATGCTATTCTTTGGTTTATATGGGGTGAAAAGAATAGTGGGATCTGCAGGAGGGAAGCCAGAGCTGTAGGCAGGATCATGACTTTTATTTTGGAGAGTGAGGGATTGGGCTTTGACCCTTTGTAAAGTAAACTCACATAACTCTTCATTTTGGGGACTGTTGAGGGGATAATGGGTGCCATACCATATTAGTGTGGTGTTTTTTTTATAGGGATCTTTTGAGAGCACTCTGATTTTACACTTGTATATCCCTTTTACTTTAATACAACTTGTGGTACCAACCACTTCCAAAAAAAATGTTTTTTTTGACCTGCTATGTGAAGTGAGCTTGGTCTGCTTTTGAGGTTGAACAATGAAGTTCTGATTGCATTTTACTAGATTTTTTAGAATCCTATAGGTGATTCATGATTAGTACTTTTTTTATATTGTTTTGTTTGAATTTTACAACTTATTCATTTCTGTTTTCTCTGAGCAGGCTGCCTTCAGAGCCCTTGTTGGTGCCGGTTACCAAACACTTCAGAGTTTGCTCTTGGACTTTTTCCAGTGTCGCCCCAGCATGAGGCTTTTGAATGCTCTTCTTGACATGCTTGTGGATGGAAAGTTTGATGACAGGGAGATCCCTATGATAAAGGTATTTTGTACATTTTCACATTGTACTTTGAAAAGGTTCATCCTTACTGGTCCCTCCTAAGACTTGTCTGCGATTTTCTTGTTTTTTGTCATTTTGTGAAGCATTTGGCTGCCAGTGGATGTTCCTATGCGTCATGGTCCTTACATAACCATGTAACATGTGATAGCCATGGGGACTTATTTTGTTTCATTCTCTAGTCTTTGCTTAGAGTCATGGTAATCAATGAATATCTGAACTTATTAATCATGGACTTCATCTCATCAAGTGACCCTCTATCAGATGTATATCCCTGGATTTGACAAGAATAGTGATCAGCTGCTGCCTGAACATTACATTTTCTTGTTGGCAACAGGTTTTGAATAACATCACTAATAATTTGCTGAATACTTTGTTGAGCTTGTAACAGGCAGAAAGTATCTAGAACTGCATCATCACTTCCCAGCAGAATCTGGTTTGCAACTACTTTGGGTTGATGGAAAAAAGGGTAAAGTGTGTCTCAACAGAAAATGTGTTTCCACAATACCTTCACAAAACTTGCAGTTTAACGTAAGGTCATGAAGAATGTAATGAACTCACTTTTCACCTCCAAAAGGAATTCTCTTAGAAGTGCATTTGGATAGAATCATTTGTATGGGCATGAAAATGAACCAGTCTATAAGATTGTTGACACACATGAAAGTGGTCCCCTTGTAGTGAAAGGGGCAAACTTATTGTTGCAACACTATGATTCTTATAAACTGACTGGGAATCATCCCTACAGTCCTTGTAGTGAAACTGTACAGGGAAGCACTACCAGGAACAATATACAATAGAAGACAAGATAATTCATTAATATCCCTCTCCTCCATGACTCGTGATTGGGTCACTACAGGGATATTTGCCACAATTTGATCCAACTTTATGAAGTATTATCCACTTTACCCCAAAATCCACATAGTTTTGTCCCCAAAAGGCCCTCATGAGTTATGGGCCCAAACCTAGCATATATAGCCGGTAACTTTTTCTCGCTTTCCGATATGAGACGAATCTGACTCATCCATGTCCCAGTCCTCAGAGTTTTGCTGAAAGGTCAACTATTGCTGGCTTTCTTGACTCAATTTCTAATCCCTACTCTAGGTCCTAGAAACCTGCCACGAAAATTAATTAAAACAACAAAGGTCATAGTAAGTCTCAAAATCCATGTAGAGGTCATCTATAGTGCTATCTTGGATCACATAAACATTAAGTCTGAAAAAGAGGCATTGTTGCCTTTTCTAGAGAGAGAAGCTCTGAGGATAGAGGGTTTTGGGGCTTGGGACTATGTTTTGCCGCCGCTCGTCGGGGTTCGCCTCAAGCGGGGGCACCCGTCGTGAGGGGTGTCGAGTCACTGGCAATCCTCCCACCTATTTCAACTGTGGCTGCCGAGGCTACATTAAGCGATTCTGCCTTCGGCAGGGATCGCAGTACGCAGGGCCTTCCGACGGGCAAGGGGGGACTGTTCCTATATGGATGCTTTCAAGACCTTTCCTCCGATGATGGGGCAGGCTAGCAGGAGATGCAGGAGAGGCAGTGATGTAGGGCAGCTCCCGGAGGAGGTCTTGTAAGGTAGACGGGAGACGGGAGTGGCTGCAGAGGTGTCTTTGTGTTTCCATACTCGAAGGGCAGGCGGTGGCAGAGGAGGTTTGGAGGCATTTGGGAAGGCTTCCGGAGGCGGATGGGAGGTCGCGAGGGTCACATCCGCCACATTTCTGGCGGTGGGGGAGGTGGAGGACGTTGTCGATGGTGGTTGTGGGTTGTCTAACGGTCAGAAGAGCCCTCGTCTGGCTCTTACGGTGGTCGGTGGCCGAAGGCACTTTCCCAAGCCCGTCGGTGAGAAGGTGCCGTGTTGTCTATGAGAGGGTCTCACTTCTTCTCTGCGATGACAGAGGAGTGGCTTTTCTGGCAAGGGGATCGCCCAAGTGGAGGTCGGCAGCTTGGGCTTCTCACCCATAAGCTCCCGAACGTCGGTGGTTGCCATGGTTCAGGTGGTTAGCTCCTTAGACATTCCTGTGGTCATCTTGGTGGTCCCCAACGATGTCTCGATTGTCATCATGCTGTGGCTCCTTGAGGAGAGGTGGTGGCGCCGGCGTCGCAGCTAGGGTAACAGGCCCGCCGTCGGGAGGTAGAAGACGTACGGCCCGGGCGGGTGTTGGCAGTTGCTTCAAAATTGAATCGGCCGCCCTGTAGCAACCAAACGGGTCTGGACTTTGGATAGGCCCGGTCTGGGTTCTAAGGTGCCTACTGGTTCGAGTTTCAGCCTGGAGCGGGCTAGCGGTTGGGTGGGGAGACCTACAACTTACCCGCGATTCCGCCTCGTAGTGGGACACTGAGACCCTCTATGGGTCGTCCCCCCCCCCCGACAGCACCGGTGGAGCTTTAGCAGCAATCGAGGAAGAGTCTGCCAGTGGTCACCTGTCAGCTTGTCATTGGATCCCCCTCACCGGCAGCCATTCAAGATCTAGAGGGTGGCTCTCTTGTGCGGTCTAGACAGGGGAGTCAGGGGTGGCAATCAACAGTCGTAGGGAAAGAAAAAGAGGTGGTGGTCGACGGCTTGCCAGAGGAGGAAACTGGGGTGGCGGCAGCTTTTGTTAGACCCTCCTATCTCTGAAACCAGTCCTGCACTTTGGAGATCCACAACAGACCGTAGTTGCTCGCCGACCCTCTACAGTTCGCCAGTTGTCTGCGACTGCTGTGGGGGCATCAGTGGCTGTGTCTACAGAGGTTGGCAGACACCGTGAGACTGGGCAATTGGAGCAAGCCGGTAGAAATGAACCTAAAGACCCTGACCACAGGGTGGAGGTGCAAAACTCTGAAGACGACGACTTTTCTGATGAAGAACCGGCCCTGCCGGCCTTGCTAGGGGGGTTGGTGGCCCTGATCACAGAAGGTGGGGAGCAAAAGAGGAAGTACCATATGGCTACATGTCATCAGGCAAAGGTATTACAATAGAATTAGAGAGTGGGACATAACTCCAGCCTCTTAGCGCAATATCTCTCTCATCTGGAGAGGTATTTTGTAGTGTAGAGACATCATTTCATCCAGTGTTCCGGTCCGGTTGGGTAAGAATTGAGGTGCCAATTTTGACAAGACAAATGGTGTGGTGACTTTACCCTGGAGGCAACATTTCCTATGTTATATGTCATTACAGTTGCACCTTTGGCCACTGTCTCCACGACTTTTGATTCAGAGCTTTCAGGAGGAATGTGGACTCCCTCTTTCAGAATGAATCACAAGCCAAAGGAGATGCATCAACTGGAGGAACTCCTAAGGTTTCTCCTTAACTATACTCAATTAGATATAGTCGATCGGGTGGAGGTGAACGTAGGAGAAAGGGAGAGGCTTCTTAGTTAGATCAGCATATACTTTCATCTCCGACAAAGGAGTGCACCACCACTTGGCATCACAGATTTGAGTGCCCAAGAGTCCTTTGAAAGTGAAGCTTCTGGTCTGGAGGATCTCACATGGACGACTGTCGACTTGTGGTAGGCTTGCTTTGTTTCTTTAGGACGTACCTGTCCACCCAGGATGGTAGTATCGGCCGAAACCGATACGTTTCGAAGCTTCTGGTTTGGAAGATCTCACAAGGACGACTGCCGACTTGTGGTAGGCTTGCTTTGTTTCTTTAGGATGTACCTATCCACCCAGGATGGCAGTATCGGCCGAAAAGTATCCGTTTCGGCCGGGACCGAAACGAGTTCGGACCTGCTCATTGTAGCAGGTCTGAAACAAAAAAAAACTTTTTTAATGGTTTCGGGCGAAACCGATATAGGTTTCGGCCGAAACTTACCTGTTTCGGCCCGAAATCGGACGGTTTCATGGTTGGCAGTATCGGCCGAAACCGATACGTTTCGGCCGGTACCGATCCGAAACCGGACTTGCTCACTGTAGCATGTCCGAAACCTAAAAAAAAAAATACTTTTTTAATGGTTTTGGACGAAACCGTACCATATCGGTTTCGGCCGAAACTCACCTGTTTCGGTCCGAAACTGGACGGTTTTGGTCGAAACCGGACATGTTCACTATTTTTTTGAGTTTTTTGAATAGTTTCAACCGGAAACCGAAATTGGTATCGAAACCGGTACGTATCGGTTTTGGTACCGGCCGAAACCGGTACCGAAACCGATACTGCCATCCTTGGACGGTTTCGGCCGAAACCTGACGTGCTCATTGTATTTTTTTTGCCTTTTTTGTATGTTTTGAACCGGTTTCGGTCGAAACCGAAATTGAAACCGGTACGTTTCAGTTTCGGTCCTGGTCGAAACCGGTACCGAAACCGATACCGAAACCGGTACTGCCATCCTTGCTATCCACTGCTGCCTGTGTGGAGATGTGGAGGAGACCTTGAGTCACCTTTTCACTAGGTGCTCTTATTCATGAGGGATGTGTGTCAACATTGCCGGCAAGATTCGTATTGTTGGCGCCCAGTAGAGCGTGGTACAACTCTTTAGAGATTGGCACTGACAATGGAATCTGAAGGGAGATAAGAGTGGTGGGTTATCCTCCATGCCACCTTATGGACCTGATGGGGAGAAAGGAACAATATAATTTTTAGAAGAGAAGCAAGATCAATGGATAGCGTTGTTTCTTTCATTCGTGATAGAGTGAGAGAATGGGCGGTGCATTTTTGTAAAGTGGATTCACACAACTCCTTTACTTTTGCTTTATTGGGAGGTTAGGGTGAATCATGCCGCCTTGGTGTGTATTTTGGTTGTATAGGGACTTTTAGGAAGACATTGGCCATACTTGTGTATCTCTTCTTTTATATCAATGGTGGTACCATCCACTTTCAAAAAATAAAAAACATCAACAAGTTTTGATAGGCAATTTCAAGATTAAAGCCCATCCCATGCACAAGATAACCTCATTTAGAGGGTTGATTGTAGACCCATAGAGAAAGGTGGTAGAGATTCAGTGGTTCACTAAATAAATGAAAGTCATCTCCCCTTAAAAGATTTTTTTCTTGAAAGTGGATGGTACCACTATGAGTATACAATTGTAAAGAGACTGTACAAAGTTAGGTGAAGGAGCAACAAAAGGTCCCCAATACAAAATACTAGAGGCCTGGAAATCCAGTCCATTCACCAAAACACCAATGAGAAGGAATTGAAATTACTCACCCAGCAACAGGAAAAGAGTAGAGTTACGAGTGTCCACTTTACAAAAAACACCATTCCCTGACTTTCTCACAAACAAAAAGGACCACCTTATCAGCTTTGATACCATGTAAGAGAGAGAGAGAGAGTCCAACCAAAAAAATGTGTGTGTGTGAGAGAGAGAGAGAGAGGGGTCGGCATGTTCTGAGAGGATCACAATCAATAGAGAGGGTTTCTGGACAGCACTCGCTCTGATACCATGTTGTGGTTTAGTCCCATAGCAGATATCCATGGGAGTCCCACCTCTATATATGTGGAGGATTCCCTCAACTTAATACCTAGGTTTTGGGTTAGAGTATGGGCCTTCAACATGGTATCATAGCAGTTTTACCCATTGGATCCGTATGTGGACACTTGGCCTTATCCGTGATGCGCCCCAAACCGGTTGGTTTGGCGCGAGGGAAGGTGTTGTGGTTAATTCCCATATTGGATATCCATGTGGAGTCTCACCTCTATATATGTAGAGGAGCCTCTCAATTCAATGCCTAGGTTTTGGTTTAGAGTTTGGGCCTCCAACATTCTCAAACCCAAGATCAGCGCAAAACTCAGGGGAACTAAAAATAAGTAACAAGAAAATACCATGCAGCACGTAACCCAAAAGGCGAAAATGATCACCATATACTCCACCTCAAAGAGAAGATGTTTACTAGCTGCCTCCCCTCAATTTGCAGCCCAGAACAGGTTGAAAGTGAGCTCTTTTTTACCACCTTGATGTTGAGAAGGTTGAGGGAGATAATAAGCAAGTCACACTTTCCCCTACTCCCATCTTTTCTTATTTTCTTTCCCCGCCGTAACAGTTTTTCCTCACTGTCTCTCTCTTTTTGGCAGGTCTGTCCCTTTTTGTGTGTTTCTTCTTCTCTTCCTCCTCTCTTTTCACTTCCTACCTCTCCCTGTTGGTCCCCCTCCATCTGGGCTAAAATGAGGCCTGGATGGGTAGGGCTGGCTGCCCACCTCTTTTTATAGGAGGTGGGCGGTGATTCATCTTGACAAGAGAGGAATCACCTCCAATGCCCATTAGTAGATGGCCCATCAGCTAATGATGGCCCCCCAATTTCCACCCGTATAAATTTGGGCCCAACTGGGGATTTGAAGGCTCAGTTTACAAATGCTCTTTTGAAATTAAAACTCAACAAAATGGTTTATCACATTTTAGCCTTAGCATCACTTATTATGCTTATACTTAGAAAATTTTACAAGATGCTCTTTGTTAAAATCAAAGGGTCTTACAGTACAGGGCTTGAAATACTATCCAGAAACTGTTTTTTGTTGAATTGGGGGTTCCTGTTTGCAGGAAACCTGTATTTCTCATATGGATAAAAATGAATGGGTATTTCAGAATCTGATTTTCTAATTGTCAGAATTGGGTTGAAAATTGGGACCTTGAGCTTTTTTCTTTTCTTTTGACACTCTTAATCTTAAGCATCTGACCATGTCCCAAGGAGGAGCAATGATAACATTTGACAGTCTGAAATGCTTAATTTCACTTGTTTGTACTTTGCATTGAATAGAAGATTTTGAGATGATAGGTTTGCCTGTACAAGCAGGATTTGGACTGAAGTACTTACTCTTCTAGTGGGTCTTTTGATGCTACTCGTTGTTTGTCTTTTGAGATGCTGACCGCTGAAAACAGAAAGAAACTTGAGATCTCTAATGATGATCTAACTAAATTTCTTGTCCTTTTATGGTGCAGAATGAAGATGCGATTCTTCTTTTTCTTAATGTTTTGCAAAAGGTTTGTGTACATGCCTTTCATTTTATTTTTCTCAAATCTTGTGATTCTCTACGACCATGGATTATTACTGAGTTTCCATCTTTGTGATTGGGCAGAGCAGTGATTCCTTGCAGCATTATGGACTTGATATCCTCCAAAAATTGTTACATGATTCAATCCCAAATCGAACTTCATGCTTCAAAGCTGGAGTTCTGAGTTTTCTGCTTGACTGGTTTCCACAAAAAGAAAATTTTGTTATGATAGCCAAGATTTCACAGTTAATCCAAGTCATTGGTGGGCATAGTGTAACAGGGAAAGACATGCGCAAAATTTTCACTCTTCTACGCAGTGAAAGAACCAGATCTTGGCAAAATCATTGCCCATTGCTTGTGTACAGCATTGGTGCTATGCTGAGGGAAAAAGGACCAATGGCATTCTTTGAGTTCAATGGCTTTGACTCTGTAAGTTTCAATGAGTAACGTGTAGTGTTTCATATTTGCTTACATAATGTATACATCTCTTTATATTTTATCTTAATTTTTACTTGGGAATTGCATATTAAATGACACTATAAGCGGGGTAGGAGGTCCCATGAAAGTCATTTAATATGGTTTGAACATGTGTAAAGTAGACCAGCTGGATTAGGGGAGCCATGTAATATGGTTTGAACATATGCAAAGAAGACCAGCAGGACTTAGGGTTGGGGCATTTAATATGGTTTGGAAATGTGCAAAGAAGACCATTAGGGCTTGGGGGAGGGGGTGGGGGAAATTACATGGATGGTGGCAGGGAGGCAGTGAGGAAAGATATGAGATGAGGCTTGTGAACATAAATATGATGATATTTGATTGAGTGGAATTATATAGGATCTGTATCAAACCTCTCTAGTTGGGATCCGAGGGACGACGATGATGATAGTGATGATTTCTTCATTGTTTTATGCTGGAGAATATACCCTTACCTTTTCTTTTAAACTTCTGTTTGGTTCTTGGTCTTCCATACTTCCATAATTATCTTGGATATGATATGTCAATGGATGGTCATGTTGACAGTTAACAAGGAAAGCTTTGATGGGAAGAGTCAATGAAGTTAGGCTGATGGTATGTAGCGTCATTTGAGGCCATTATACTAAAAGATTATTATAAATTAATTGTAAACAAGATAATATATTTAGGATCTCATTGGAGTTGCACATGCTTTGACGAGGACAGTATTAGGATGGGTAACATATCGGGAAGTCTTTGTGTGGCATCCATTTTGTAGAATTACATCATAGCTAGGAACTTGAGAGGGTGAAAAATATATTCAACTTGCTAAATTGAGTAAGAGAAAGAGTAAGGGTTTAGGCCCTGTTTGGATGCAGCTTATGAAAACTTGAATGGGTTTACCATAAATGCATTTATCATAAATCTGTTTATCACAAACTTGTTTTCTATTAACTCATTGGCTGTTGTACATGAACGTAAGTGAGTTTATGATGAACTCAGTTTACAGGGAGTCTCCAGCATAACCAAATCACAATAGGGTTATGGAAAACACGTTTATGGGCAGGTTTTGAGTTTATGGTAAACTCAAGTGAATTTATGGCAGATCCATTTTAACCATCCAAATTAAGGTTATAAAAAACAAGTTTATGATAAATCTAAGCATGTTTATATCTTGCATCCAAACAGGCCCTTAGATATTCTTAGATGCATCTATTTTGAGGGTGTTGTAACCGGAAAAATATACATGCAAGCACGGAGGCTTCATGCTGTCGGCGTCGGCTTAGTCCAACCCGTTCTACTCCATAGAAGCGAGAAGAACCCGTGATAAATCCACGGAGATTATTGCAATCATGTGGTTCTGGGTGAAATCAACAAAGTCAAGCCTTAGCGGCAAGAGAACGTGCTATGCACACCTTTTCAGTATCCCGACGGCGTGTATCACGTCTCGCGGGATCAAAAATTCCTCCCCCGTCGGACAAACGATGCGTGGAAGACGACGAACAAAGCTCGGAAGGAAGTTTCCTCTCTTCCACGTGCCCGGACGAAGTCGAAGATGCAGAAAAGTCGCTGTCGAAGCCGTACGGACGCTTTTAAATTGGAGATTGGACCACCCGAGGAGAGGGAACCCCGCCCGGGGTAAATCACCCCCGGGCGGTTCCCCGCGGCCGCGCGCGGACGGGGCAGACCCGCCCGGGGTGCTGCGCACCCGGGTGGACCTGCCCGGGGTGCTGCGCACCCGGGCGGACCTGCCCGGGGTCCCGCGCCCCTGGGCGGACCCGCACCCCCGGGCAGACCCGCCTGGGGTCCCGTGCCCCCGGGCGGACCCCGCCCGGGGTCCTGCGCACCCGGGCGGACCCCGCCCGGAGTCCTGCGCACCCGGGCAGACCCGCCCGGGGTCCCGCGCCCCCAGGCGGACCCGCCCGGGGCAGGGCAGGCCCGCGGCCTGTCCACATAAAAAAAAATTTATTTTTGCAAAAAAAAAAAGAGGGAAGAAAAGGGAGAGTGACCTGCCCGGGGTGGTCTTAACCCGCCCAGGTCCGACCCACCCCGGGCCAGTCCCCTACCTTCTATAAATAGCCCCTATGGGGTCCCATTTTATGGGGGGGCTTGACTGGAGGAGACGTAGAGTTCGGCAAGGAGAAATTGTTCGTTGTTTTTGTCCACTTGGGGTATGTCACTTCCCCGGGGCTTATGTATACTCCCCTATGCGGGCGGTTGTAAGTTTGGTTGGCTTTTCCCGTTTATGCCCCTACGTGGACTCAACAGAAAAACCTATCTTATGTGTGAGTTGTATTTATGCCCCCATATGGGCTTTCTAACGTCGATCCTCCGGGTCTCGTTCTCCGTATGTCTCAAAAGAAAATGGATGGACATTTTATTAGTCATTAAAATGATATAATGACTAAAATGCCCCTCTTAAAGACATCGGGATCGAAGCATACCCGTTTGAGTGTGACGGCTTCTTGTACAGTTGACAATTCGTCGACGCTCTTTTGTAATGTTACAAAGTTTCCTTATAATGCGGCCCCCGGTGCGTGCCAGCTTAACAAGTTACAAATAAACCCTCTTCAATGAAAAATTGTGTATATCCCCCTGTGGGGCATTTAATCATGTATGGATGTTTATACAACCTTGGACATTCTTCCGGCTCCCTGACCTCTATGCCCTTCATGACGTCAACACCATTCAATTACCAAAGTACCCCTATAGCCTGGGTTAGCAGCTAAGCTCTAACGGTCAACTTTAGCCTGTTCAACCAGGTCTCCTACTGGCTTCCGCCCTCTCCACTTTGCAGTCACCCGCTGGGAGTTAAGAGCTTGACACGACATTTTAAGCAACATACGTCCTCCCTTTTTCTTTGAACCCATGGGGTAGATCTTTAAGCCTTCTTATTGTCAATTAAACAAAGGTGTTCGGACATTACGCCGATGTAAATCAACACTGACCACGGTTAGTGGGGAAAGGTCCAGTGCTCGAACCCATGTCGCCTGATACAATGCGCACCCCACAGGACGGATATCGGTCTTTCATGTAAGCTCTACATGTATACCCTCGCCTCCTCAGAGAGAATCCATCCCGTGATCACAGGAAACTTCTAAACCCTAAATGCATAAGATCGCTCGGGGTAATATAAAAAAAAGGAGTATCCGTTCATAATAGAAAATGCCGTCCATCATAATCTCATAATACCGTGAGAGCGACGCGTTTTCGTCTTGATAAAACAGACTGGCACGCCCGGTGGGACTTTTTCCGCCTTTCTTCTCTTTGACAACAGAAGGCTTAAACCTCTTCGAGGTTCTTATTACTCTCTCTCTTATGTGACGAGGGAAGGACGATCTGCTTGTCAGTTTCAAGCACTTGAACATCGCAATCAAGGCAATGGCAGCGGTGACCTACGGACCGCAAGTAATTGCTAACCACGCCAGGTTCGGCTACCTGGCTACACCGGTTGCTTTTGGCGATTTTCCCCCGGTGGTCGGGTCCCCCTTCTTTTTAGGGGTGGTCCCGGTCGCTGAGAGCGACTCAGTTCCAGCTGCTGGTCGGACTGTTCCGGCCAAGAAGACCGCTGTGAAGGGTGTCAGGCCCTCTGTTCTTGCTGTCGGCCGGGCTCGCCCGGTCCATAAGATGTCAGCTGGGGGTGTTGGGCCCTCAACTACTGCTGCTGGCCGAGTCGGATCGGCCGTCTTGAAGACGGTGACTGGGGGTGTCAGGCCCTCTACGCCTATAACTGGCCGAGCCTGGTCGGCCAGACACGACAACACGACTGGGGGTGTCAGGCCCTCGACATCCATTATAGGCCTGAGTTGTCAGGCCATCAAGAAGCCTATGACTGGAGATGTCAGGTCTTCAGTCCATCCGGTCGGCCGAATGTTCTCGGTCAACCACATTGCTGTTGATGTCGCTCCTCCCCAACAGGGACAGCGCCGTCCACGTCGCCGAGGTAGCCGCACCGAAACGGCCGCCCCTGCTCAGCGGGGGCAACGTCAGGCAAGGAACAGAACTCGGCCCGCCGCGACGGCTTCGCGTTCCGGCAAGACTATCCTTGTTGGGGACATCCGTATTAGGCTCAACGGAGGCGAGCCGGTTATCCCTAGGGACAGACACGTCCCCACCATTCCGACCTCCAACAGGTTCGAGCTCCTCCGGAAGGTCCGGGAGGAGGGAGCAAAAGCGAAGAACTCCGCTGCGCTCCGACCCAAGGTGGCGGCTCCCAGAGTCAGGTCTGGGGGCAATCCAATTGAGGAGCGGCAGCTCCATATGAAGAAGATTTGGGTCACAAAAGAAGAGGCTCAGGCGATAAAGCGCGCTCGAGCGGAAGAAGGCCCTCACCGGGTTAAGTCACATTCGGGGCAAGGCTTTCCTATTCATGAGCAGGCCGAACCCTCCTCCCTTCATAAGACAAAGGTTTGCCGGCAGCCAAGACAGTCCCGCACTCGGCCCAAACCGGTGCGCCCAACTTCCCCCTGGGCCAGCTCAGGAGATTCAAGAGGGGGGGATACCCAACATCACCCTGTCCCCCGAGCGTCTGTTTTTGACAGACTGGGGGAGATGCCTACTCCGACGCGACGCCCGCCGAGGAAGAGGCGAGTGACCCAAGTCACAGATGACACTGTCAGGGTGTTCACTTGCTACGTCTCCTCTACCGACAAGCAGCCAGAGACCCCTCAGGAAGACCTCACTCAGCCTTTGCAAACTATGAGGAGGTCGAGGCACGTCTCTCGGGTCGTGGCTCAGTTAGACCCGACCCTTTTGCCAGGAACGTCACAGCCTGACCATGTACAGCAGGAGGAGCGTCAGAATGGCGTCCACGGCGCTGGTCGACATGGTGATTCCCCCCGTGAGGAGGGCCCGACTGACGAGATTCAAGCTCTCACCTTAGAGGAACTCCGGCGTGAGAACCAGGAGTTGAAAAATTTGTTACAAACACTCCTGCGTGATAAGGAGTCTCCTGCCCAGCCTGCCGCAGTACCTGCCAGTGTTGAGCCGCAACCGTCTCCGGCTCCAGTCATCATCAATGCATCTGCGATGGCGGCCAGGCCACCTGTGGCTCTGGAGGTCGAGGTGCCACAGCAGGAACCTAATGTGGGGTTTTCCACTACTCCTGCTGACAGCTTGATGGCCCAGCGGCAAATGATTGAGCGAATTATGGAGGCAAAGTTCGCTCAACATGGTGAAGGAGTGGCCACTGTAGATTTATACAGTGTGCCTTATCCCCTCCACCACCAGTTCAAGAAGCTTCCTCCAGACTGTCCTAAAGCCCCGAAATTGCAAAAGTTCAATGGGCAGGGTTCGCCTCATGAGCATCTGGCTTACTATGTGACCGCCATGGGCGAGTTGGCTTTGGACGAGTCCTATCTCCTGCGATATTTCGCCACTTCTCTGACGGGCACTGCCTTTCAATGGTACTCCCGGTTGAAGCCCAACTCGGTGACCGATTGGGCAGATATGCAGAAGAAGTTTGTGGACCGGTTCCAAACCGCTGAACGCAAAGTGTCCCTGGCGGAACTTTGCGCTTTGAAGCAAAAAAGAGGTGAGACAGCCCTGGACTTCGTTAAAAGATGGAGGGATGTTAGCATGCATTGTGATAACCCTCCCACGCCAGAGGATGCCATCACCATATGTCGCCGAGGCCTAGCGGCAGAAGTCAGTGAGAAGCTCTTGGGTTCCAACATCCGGGGCTTTGACCAACTCAATTCGGTGGTAGCGGAGATCGAAATGTTCTTCGCGGATCACCCGACACATCCTTCTGTTAAGGGTAAAGCACCCAAGGATCGCCCGGCTGGGGGGAAAGAAGTCAATGCAGTTGATTTCTCCCCGACAAATGGTGGGAAAGGAGGCACCAAGGCGAAAAGCAGTGGCAAGAAGTCGGATGCCAAACCAACCAGTAATGCCTTGGCGGAGAACACGAAGAAGCCATATTCCTTTAGAAAAGAGCATACAAAGATGCTCTTTGATTTGTGCATGCAAGAGAAATTGCTCTCCTTGCCAGAGCCGCGGAAGCCGGAAGAGGTAGACAAAACGGATGACCCCAACTACTGCGTGTACCACCGGAGGTTGGGGCATACCATTGCGGAGTGTTATGTCTTTAAAGACATAGCTGAAGACCTTATTCAGAAAGGTCTGATAAATATGCTTGGTCACGCGGTTGAGCCTCCGCAGCCGCATCACTGGAGTCGATCAACCCGATCGGCCAATGTGGTCTATATGGCGGCGCCGGTTTCAACTTCGCAGGCCGTCGAGGCTGGGTCATCAAGTCAGCGGCCTCGAGCCATTCTCGAGTCGTCGCGCTGGCCGAGGACGGAATGCCTTGCTGTTAGAAGACTCCTTCGGAAGATCCGTCGAGAAGTTTATTAGTTGAGACAGGAGCAGCGTGAACTGTTGCAATTCCTTCGTTATTTGGATAATCAACTGGCTGCTTTTCCCCAAGTCCGGGATGGACAACCCGCGAATCTCTGTGGAGCAGGGGCAAGTGCTCCTCCGCCGGTCCCGCAGAGGCCTGGCTCGAACGGCTGGTTATCAGAAGACTCATCAAGCTCGTCAGAGGAGACAGAGTCCACAAAGTTGTATTCTTTTCACCGCGAGCAAACTTTGCAGATTTACTTTGCATGTTGCCGTGCTGAGCTGGTGACCTCTTCAACGGTGATTAATCACCAGCGGCCTGAAGCCCGATTTTATCAAGATTATTGTCCTTATCATGAGGCGGCGGGACATATCATCTTCAACTGTCAACCCTTTAAGGACCTTGCAAAAGACTTCATTAAGCGAGGGATAGTTGATATGGGTGATGCCTTAGTACACCCTCCACAGGCACATATGCAGGGGGCAATGACCTTCTCAGTCAACGTCATCCATACTCCTTTGGCATTCCGTCTGCCTAATTCCCCCACAGGGGAGGACGACTCTCAGCAGCCCGGGACTGAGGCTACGCTCTGGTACCCAGCCTGGCGGCCTTCCCATCAGTGTTCTTTTCCTAAAGGAGACACTGAGAGGATCTTTGACAAGCTTCTAGAAGATGGATGGGTGCTGACACATGATCCCCCGTCTTATTATAATGAGACGGCCAAGAGTCATCCCCGCTATTGCAAATACCATGCGAGGGTGTCTCATCCCACTCGGCATTGTGAGGATGTTCAGGACTTCATTGAAGCCCTCATCCGAAGAGGGGTCATTGATACCCGAGCGAATTTTATGGCGAGGTTACGTCTCGCAGAAGCCGCCAAGGAGACTCTCCAGCAGATTCGACGGGAAAATGAGGCCTCTGCCCGATTGGCCCGCCCAAGTGAGCCTGAGCAAGATGATGAGTTCCCGTTACTCACTAAAGACAGGACCACTCGTGAGAGGCCTAAGACCCAGAACCCGGGAGGCCATGTTATGGGACGAAGCTCCAAGGTTCAACCCAAGCCGAGCCAGCCCGGCGTTGTCATAAAAGAGAACCCTCGGCCAGCTGATAAAGGAAAGGCCAAGGTCCTGGATCTCCGGGATAAGCTCCCTACTAAATCAACCAAGTTACAGATCTTGGAGAAGCCCCGATCTGCGGAGATCATCAAAGGGCCGGCCAAAGCCCCTACCCAGTCCGGCTGTCGTGAGAAGATTGCCGCCAACCATCCACAGGTCAATGGCAAGGGTAAAGACAAAGTCGCAGGGGTCCAGCCTAAGGCTCAAATCTGCACCAAGCAGACAAGCTCCCAACTGTCGGCGAAAAAAGAATTGGCTATGCCACAGGACCCTTTGGGGTTCTATTTCGGCCAGATGGAATTCCAGGAATTGCCATCGGAAATAGTTGCTCAGGCGATTGATGCTACTTTCCAGCCTTCTCTTGAGGCAGGGGAGTGGACTCGAGTAGGCCCAAGAAAGAGCTGCGAAGGTCAAAATACCAAACGACCAGTGCGACGCGGGAGTCAAAATATTGGCGGCAAACAACTTGGTTTTGCAAAGCCATCTCCCCCTTCTTTGGAGGAGGTCGCACGCCTCAGGAAGCAAGAAAAGAACCGGAGAAAAAATTTGAAGAGGAGGCTTAAAAAGCAGGCGGAACAGGTAGCTGCCATAGAGGCCTCCAAACAACTCACTCCCGTGCAGCGGTTGCAAAAGCTCATAGACCAGCTGGAGGAATATGTGCCGTCTTGCCCCACCGGGATGGTCACATTGGATAAATATATCCCCTGGGAGAAGCTTGGGCACAAGACCCGACTCCTCAATTGGCTACGGGAGACTCTACATCGTCTTGAAGACGGCGAGAAGATTCCAATTCCGGAAGAGTTTTTGTTATTTTACAAGGACGAAGAGCTCACGGTGGAAGCCCTCGAACAAGCTATGCAGGAGTTGTCATGCAACATGGTGGCTATTCCACCTCCGGATAATATAAATGCCCCTGGCGAAGAAAATCATGCACCCATGGCTACATATCAACGCCGATCAGGGAGGAGTCGGCGGGCTCGTGGTCGAGGCCGCGGTCGAGGGCGAGAAAGTCCTTTGACCCTCGACCGGGTTATAATGTTCAGAGGAGAAAAATCGGGCCCTGTTCCTGCGCCACGAGTACGGGGTGTTCCCTTCATCCCTACATCCTCGGAGAATGTTGATAAAACCCCGGAGAGCTGAAGGACAGGCGGCGTCCCTTTTATAATTCACTCCTCAGAGAGAGCAGAAGTCCCCGCAGGTGATTCTTCGTCAGCTCCGACTCAGGAGCAGGCGGGTCCTTCCAACGATACTTCAGGAGAGGGTCCCTCAGGTCATTCTGACCAGGACGAGTCTCAGTCCGCAACGGACGAGTCGTTGGCGCCACTCTTTCAAGAAGGAGCAGAGATGCAAGATGAAGGCCAACGTCCGTTTAAGCGGGAGAAGCCCTACGGAGCTCCAAAGACTCGGGAGAAACTTATTCCCCCATTTGACAAAATCCGTGCTAGGGCGGACCGCAAGATCATACAGCATATGCATCGGTTCCCGACCAGCATTACTGTATGGGAAGCTATCGCTTGGAGTAAGGACCTCCGGGAGGTGCTTGTGAAAGTGCTTCAGGACCCCGAAGCTTATGAGACTCATGTGGCAGAATTACAAGCCCAAGCCTATGAGGCTCTTGCAGCCAATATTATTTTTACCGACAAGGATATGTTGCTAGCCTCCCCTTGTCATAATCGCCCTTTATACATGAAAGGGACGATTAATGGTCATGAAGTCAACCGAATCTTGGTAGATGCAGGTGCCGCGGCAAACATTATGTCGCTGAAGACGTTCAAGTCTCTTTATTTGGCACCTTACTTGCAGAAGGTCAGCGCCGTCAAGATTTCGGGGTTTAATCAGGGCTCTGAGGAGGCCCTTGGTCGTGTCGAGGTGAAACTTGTCCTGGGCGACTTCACCACCAAGGCGACGTTTTATATTATCAATTCTGACACTTCTTATAAGGTGTTGCTGGGAAGACCCTGGTTGCATGAAAATTGGGTCGTACCGTCAACCCTGCATCAGTGTCTTAAATATTCCAAAGGGGGAAAGCAGTATACTGTCTTTGCAGACCAGGCTCCCTTTCACCCCAATGAATGCCATTTGGCGGATGCCTCCCTGTACTTCGGGGAGCCCACTATTTCAATCCCGGATAAAGTCCAAGATAAGGGGAAGCAGAAGGTGGAAGCTGAATCGGAGAAAGGTCAACTCTTCACGGTCAACCTTGAGATGCTGAAGCTCCATCAGTTGAGTCTCAAGCCAGCGTCGAAACCCACTCAAGCAGAAAGACGCAAAGTCGACTTCGAGGCCAACCTCATTAGTCAAGCTATTGACTATAGTGTTCCTCTGCCCCCAAAGTGCATCCAACTTCCCTTTGTGAAGGAAGAGCATGGTGTGGAAGAGTTGAAGACATTTGTGGTTTCTTATAGACGCAAAGGTCGAAGTAAAGACGGCCAGCCGCCTCAGCCGATTGTCTTTTACAGAGGGGACTTAATACCGCCAAGCCCGCCGGAGGACGACTTCGGGTGGATGGCGCCAGCCAATGAAGCGCCGGAGCCTATCCAGGGAATGGCCTATATGCCTCCCCGACTTAAGCACATGTGCACGAAGCAGGGAGTTCCACAACTTCAAACCCATGCGCAGAAAACATATTTTTCCAATCTCTGGAATCCTCCTCAGGCCAGGGGGCAACCACCCTTCTCTCGTAAAGACACTCGAGGATTGGGTTATGAGCAGGAGCAGGAATTTCAAGTCCATTATGCAGTCAATGCAATAGGACTTCTACCATCCTCTGGCGAAGAGGCCCAGAAGGAGCCTGCGATTGAAGAACTCTGCCATGAGGCTAAAGAAGCTATGACGTCTCCTCTGTCAGCGCCCATCAAAAATTTGCAGGCGGGGGAAACTTCCTCAACTTCCACCTGCGACTTGGCAAGACTGGAGGAGTTCGAGATCTGCGAAGTCAGCACTGACGAAGATGAAGACTTCGTCGACCTCCAGCCAGCTCCCACGGCGCTAGAGGACGGGGGACAAGCAACCGTCGATGAGTTAGTCGAGGTCAATCTCGGCACTCAGGACGACTACAAGCCCACTTTCCTAAGTGCCCTCCTCAGCGGGGAAGAAAGACAGGCATACCAGCAACTCTTGAGTGAGTTCGGAGACTGTTTCGCCTGGACATACAAAGAGATGCCGGGCCTTGATTCCTCCGTGGCGGAACATGAACTGGCTATACTCCCTACAGCCAAGCCAGTTAAGCAAGCCCAGAGACGCATGCGCCATGAGTTAGAAATCAAGGTGAATGCGGAAGTCGACAAAATGTTAGATGTGGACTTCATAGAGCCATGCATGTATCCTGTGTGGCTCGCCAATATAGTCCCCGTCAAAAAGAAGAATGGCCAAGTCCGGGTCTGCATCGACTTCCGGGACTTGAACAAAGCTTGTCCAAAAGATGACTTCCCTGTCCCGATCATCGAGACAATGGTGGATATGACCACCGGTCATGAGGCCCTGTCTTTTATGGACGGGTCGTCAGGTTACAACCAGATACATATGTCTATCAAAGACAAGGATCATACAGCTTTCAGGTCCCCGAAAGGCATCTTCAATTATAAGAGGATGCCATTTGGCTTGAAAAACGCCGGCGCCACATATCAAAGGGCAATGACTAAGATCTTTGACGAGATGTTGCATGATGTTGTTGAGTGCTATGTCGACGACTTGGTCGTTAAGTCAAGAAGGCGGGCTAATCACTTAGCTGATCTGCGTCGAGTCTTCGAGCGACTCCGACAATACCAGCTCAAGATGAACCCGATGAAATGCGCCTTTGGGGTCTCCAGTGGCAAGTTCCTCGGTTTCATCGTTAGATACCGGGGGATAGAGATAGATCCTGACAAAATCAGAGCTATCAAGGAACTTCCTCCACCCAGGAACATAACGGAGCTCAGATCTCTGCAGGGGAGACTTGCTTATATCAGGCGGTTCATCTCTAATCTTTCAGGAAGGTGCATGCCCTTCGGCAAATTGATGAAGAAGGGGGCGCCCTTTATCTGGGACGAGAGTTGTCAAAAGGCTTTTGAGCAGCTCAAGGAATACCTTTTGACCCCACCAGTCCTGGGGGCACCTGTCAAAGGGAAGCCCCTCATTCTTTATATTGCAACCATGGATGCTTCTCTTGGAGCTCTCCTAGCCCAGATTAATGAAGAGGGTAAAGAGCAGCCGCTCTATTATCTCAGTAGAAAACTGGTTGGCCCCGAGTGTCGCTACTCACCCATGGAAAAGATGTGCCTTGCTTTGGTATTTGCCGTCAAAAAGTTGCGGCACTATCTATTGGCGCACCGAGTGGAGCTCATTTCCAAATGGGACCCACTCAAATATCTGCTCAACCAACCTGTCCTCTCTGGGAGGTTAGGAAAGTGGGCTCTCATTTTGATGGAATTCGACATCACTTTCGTCCCGCGTAAAGCAATCAAGGGACAAGCAATGGCCGATTTTCTGGCAGCACATCCTGTGCCGGAGGAGTCCCCTCTCAACTTCGAGTTACCAGACGAGGAGAAGCTGGGGCGACCATCTGATGCAGAAGAGGGTGCAGATATCTCGCCCCAGTCTAAACAAGATGTGTTGTCTCTGGACACACCATTCTGGGAGCTATATTTCGACGGTGCATCCAGAGCCGTCAAGAAAGCAGACGGTCTCACAGGCTCTGTAGCAGGCGCTGGCATAGTCTTTGTATCCCCTCAGGGGGGCATACTTCATAATTCTTGTGCCCTCATGAAGTCTTTGACTAATAATGAGGCAGAGTATGAAGCGTTGATCATTGGGCTGTAGTTAGCGCTGGAAATGGGGCTCAAATGTATCAAAGTATATGGGGATTCTCAGCTTGTTGTCCGTCAAGTCCTGGGTGATTATGATGTACGGAAGAGGGAGCTGATCCCTTACTATGAGGCCGTTATGAGGCTTAAATAGAAGTTCTATCTCTTTGAAATAAGTCATGTGCTGAGAAGCAGCAACTCTCAGGCAGATGCGCTGGCAAAACTAGCGGCCGCATTGAAGCTCCCACCTGAGGGAGAATTGAACATAACGGTCAAGCACCGAAGGCTCATGCCCAGTGTGCTGGACCAAGAATCTGGCCTCACTATTTACGAAGTTCATAACCTCGAGGAAGGGAACATTCCCGAGGGAGAAGATTGGCGCGAGCCCCTTATACAAATCAAGAACGGGCGGCTTCCTTTGGAACGAGCTCGAAGGGTACAATTGCTTCGAAGAGCTGCATCATATCGATTGATTGACGGCACTCTTTTCAGGCTCGTCCAGGAGAAGGACCACCCAGTGCTTTTGCGATGTCTCTCGCCCAAAGAAGCTAAAGCCGTTATGCGGGAGGTCCACTCCGGGTTATGTGGAGCCCATCAGGCTGGGACAAAGATGAAGATGAACATCAAACTCAAGGGCTTCTACTGGCCTACTATGTACGAGGATTGTAACCAGTACGCTCGCACCTGTCATCAGTGCCAAGCCTTTGGGCCAATCCCTCGGAGGCCTCCAAATTCTTTACACCCGACAGCCCCTACATGGCCGTTCGCAGAATGGGGTATGGATATAGTGGGACCATTCCCCCCGTCCTCCCAGGGACATAAATTTATTTTGGCGGCCACAGACTATTTCTCCCGCTGGGCTGAGGCCATCCCTCTTCAAGAAGTTACGGGCGAAGCAGTGGCTCGCTTCGTAAGATATCATATTATATATAGATTTGGCGTCCCTAGCCGAATTATTTCAGACAACGGGACGCCCTTCAGGAACAGGACAGTGTATGCACTGGCAGCTAAATTCCATATTGATTGGAGGACCTCCTCGGTTTATAACCCCCAGGCTAATGGTTTAGCTGAGGCCTTTAACAAAACACTCTGCAAGTTGCTGGCGAAGATCATAAATGGTAGCAAAAGAGATTGGGGAGAGAAAGTCCACGAAGCCCTCTGGGCCTATCGGACTGTTTATAAGACCCCTACGGGGTGCTCCCCATTTTCTTTAGTATATGGTGCCGAGGCGATCACCCCCATAGAAATTGAGTTGGCCTCATATCGGGTGGCGGTTCAGGCAGGTTTGCTTGGCCAGGAGCAATCTGAAGTTGAAAGAAGGCTAGAGGAATTATCCTCGCTGGAGGGCAAGAGGCTTCAAGCCTACCAACATTTGCAAGTATACCAAGCTCGTATGGCACGCGCCTATGACAAGCTAGTCAAACACAGGGCGTTCAAGAAAGGCGACTTGGTCATGCTCAAGGAAAAGGAGGTCTTAGCTGGAAAGTCGAGTGGGAAGCTCCAACTGAATTGGCGAGGGCCTTATATCATCCAGAAGGTATACGAAGGAGGGGCCTATACGGTAGTCGACCACAAAGGCAATAGTCCCTTCCCTCCTCTCAACGGCAAGCACATGAAACTCTACTACGCGCCACAGCAAGAGTTTCCCCAGCAGTCCTCATACGACAATACCCCTCCTCAGTGAAGGTTTCAAAAAAAAAAAAAGGGGGGGGGGGTTAAAAACGTTGATGCCCCGGCGGACTCAGTTGACTTTCGAAGGTCGACTGAGGGCAAAAAGGCCACAAACCCGGCTGAGGGGAAAACCCGAAAGGGCACCTCAGGCAAAAATGGGTAACCCCTCGGTGTGAAAACCCGCAAGGGCGCACCGGAAAAAGCTAAAGGGGGCCAGCCTCGGCGAAAACCCGAAAGGGCGGTGAGGTTGGTAATGTTGCTCAGGCGATTAATGCCACCTTCGCCATGGGTGAATTGGCGTTGGAAGAGGCATATTTGCTGCGGTACTTCGCCACGTCATTGACAGGCACCACCTTCCTGTGGTATTCCAGGTTGAAGCCCAACTTGGTAGCCGATTGGGCCGACATGCAAAAGAAGTTCGTCGACCGTTTCCAGATGGTCGAATGCAAAATCTCCCTGGCAGAGCTCTGTGCCCTCCGACAGAAGAAAGGTGAGACCGCGTTGGACTTCATCAAGCGGTGAAGGGACGTCAGCATACGCTGCGATAATCCTCCGACGCCCGAAGACGCGATCACCATCTGTCGTGAAAAGCTTCTGGGCTCAAACATCAGAAGCTTCGACCAGCTGAATACGATGGTGGCAGAAATTGAGATGTTCTTCGCTGACCACCCGACACAAACTCCCGCTAAGGGTAAATCCTTCAAAGACCGTCTGGCTAGCGGCAAGGTGGTAAATACAATAGACTTCTCCCGGACGAATGGAGACAAGGGGGAAGGAAAATCAAAGGGCAATGGCAAAAAGCCCGATGCCAAGGTGAATGCGTCTCTCTTAGCGGAGCGCATGAAGACGCCTTATACCTTCAGGAAAGAGCACACTAAGATGCTCTTCGACCTATGCATGAAAGAGCAGCTCATCACCCTACCGGAACCGCGGTGGCCCTCAGAGGTGGACAAAACAGATGATCCTACATATTGTGTGTATCACCGAAGGTTGGTCATACCATCGGGATTACTATGTTTTCAAAAACATAGCAGAAGAGCTCATTCAAAAGGGGTTGGTAAATATGCTGGGCCATGCAGTCGACCCACCACAGCCTCATGCGTGGAGTCGATCGAACCGATCGGCTAACGTGGTCTACATGGTGGCAACGACTTCGAGCTCTAATGTCTCCGAGGCCGGGCCTTCAAATCAACAGCCCAATACTGGTCACGGAGTTGCCCCTTCCACACTCCCCGAGTGTTTGGCATTGCGGAGGACTATTCGGAAAATCCGAGGAGAAATCCGGCAATTGCAATTGGAACAAAGGCGCCTGCTGCAGTTCTTAGAAAGCATCGACGAGCAGTTGGCCACTTTTCCCTTTGGCCCGTTTGCCAGGGGGTTAGCTTCAACCCACATCCGGGAGGCAAGTGTACCGCCTACTGGCCAGACTCCGCTCAGGGGTTGGCTCTCCGAGGAATCCTCAGACTCATCTAAAGGCGAGGAGGATTCACCAGAAGGCGAGCAGCCAGAGAAGTTATACTCCTTCCCTCGCGAGAAGACCCTGGACATCTTCTTCGCGTGTTAGCGAGCGGGCTTGATAAGCCGATCCCATGGAGCAGGCACCAAGTGCCGCATTTCATCAGGGCTATTGCCCCTACCATGAGGTGATAGGCCACATCATCCATAATTGCCAGCCGTTCAAGGACCTTGCTGAGGACTTAATCAGGCAAGGGAAGATCAATATGGGTGAATTCCTGGTCGACCCACCTCAGCCACATGTGCAGGAGAGTTTTCATTTCTCCGTCAATGTTATACATGCCTCAGCAACTTTCCAACTCCTGGAGCCACAGGAGGAGGGAGTCAATTCCCAGGGAGTCAGTTCCCAGCCACCAAAATCCACACTGTGGTACCCAGGGTGGCGACGCTCTCATCAGTGTTCTTTCCCTAAGGAGGACACTGAGAAGATCTTTGACAAGCTTCTGGAAGATGGTCAGGTGATGACACATGATTCACCGTCTTACTACAACGAGACGGCCAAGAGTCACCCCCGCTATTGCAAGTACCATGCCAGGGTGTCTCATCCCACCCGACAATGCCCAGAAGTGCAAGATTGCATTGAAGTCCTCATCCAAAGAGGGGAGATCGATGCGCAGGGGAACTCTATGACAATGCGGCGTCTTAAAGAGGCCGTCAAGAAGAGTCTCCAACAACCTCGGCAAGAGGCTAAGACTTTTTCTCAATTAGCCCGACCGAGTGAGTCTATGGGCAGCGGCAAACCTCAACTAAACCCCAAAGGCAAGGCTGTGTGTGAGGGGCCTAAGGCCCAGAGCCCAAGAAGCCAAGCCGTTGGAGAAGGCTCCAAACTCCTCTCTAGGGCAAGTCAACCCGGCATCGTCATAAGGGGAAATCCTCCGCCAGATGACAAAGGCAAGGCAAAGGTGAGGGAGCCTCCGGCAAAAGCTCCTGTCAAGCCAGCAAGGTCGCCAATTACAGAAAGGCCTCAACATCTTGAGCTCGCGAAGGCGCCAGTCATGTTGAGTAGTGGACAGCGGATCTAGAGGGGAGGGGTGAATAGATCTGCCCCTCTTTTCGCAATGCAACCCTCTATATAGCTAGATAAAATAAATTACAGCGGAATATAACTAACTTAACGAAGGACACAACGATTTGCTTAGCAAGATGATTACGCAATATAGAGATTGAACCTAAGCTTGCATCTAGAACGAAGCAATCACATAAACAAACCACAACACAAAGGATTTTAAGGTGGTTCGGACTGAATCCCCAGACCTACGTTCACCCCTCACCAAATCCGGTGAGGCTCCACTAGTGCCACGCACTGAACCGCAAATCGGAAAGACCACCGATTGCCTTCCTACTAACCACCGGTAGGGACGTCAACACCACAGATCGGACAACTTCCGATTGCCTTCCTACTAACCACCGGTAGGGACGATCTTCAGTTTCAATTGTTTGAAAGAAATGAAAAGAGAACAAATACGAAATCACTCAAACAAGATATAGAATATGCTCAAAGTACAAAAGATCTTGTCTGAGTTACAGGAGCTTGAATCTGATGCTTCGATGGTGTCTTCTTCCTTGAGAGATGATCTTCCTTGAATCTCTTCTAGTTGATGAGGAAGACTATGGATGTAGCTTGGATCTTTCTTTTGATCTTCTTGAGTTGATGAAGAGGTTTGAGGATGCAGATTTGATCTCCCTTGAGAATGAGCTTCTATGGATCACCTTGAGATGAGGAAGAGGATGATGGTTGCAGCTTTATCTTCACTTGGCTTGGGGTTGATCTCCTCTTGAAGTAGCTTCAATCACTTGAGGATTTGATGAAGAACTTCTTCCCGGAGTGTTGTTCACGGCTACATTACTCGAACTCCTCTCCCTTGAACACACCCTTGCAGCCTCCCTTGAATCCCCTTGAAGCATTAGGGTTTCTAACCCCTCAAGTGCTGGTTTTATAGACTTTGAATGGTCCTTGGACATCTCCCAGACCAGATCCACAATCTATGGAAGATTGGGTGACTTTGGGGTTAAACAAATACAAGGAAAGGGGCTCTTCTCGAAATGGAAAACAAAGTCAACATTGAAGGCTCGGGGCTGGCGGTCGACCTGCAGCTTCTGGCGGTCGACCGCTACTGAGAAACACTATAGACGGATGGTCCCTGGGAATTCCGGTCGACCGCTACTGGTTGGCGGTCGACCGCTACTGAAAGAGCTGCAGCCTGGAGGTTGCTGGCAGGGGCGGTCGACCGCCCCTGTGCTGGCAGTCGACCGCCAGCTGGGCAGACCCCGGGCTTTCCCGGGTCGGTCCGTTAACTGCTTTAGCTCCATCGCTTGACTTCTTTAGCAGCCCGTTCATGTCTGTGGCATCACCCTTGACAGTCTTGAAGATTTCTATTGATTATATCGCTCCTATAATCAAAATTTTGTTCCGGGGGCTCCGCCCCCGGAAACCCCCGCAAGGGGTGCTGCCCCCTTGACCCACGCGACTTCACCGGTCAGGTCGATCCGCGTGCGAGGGCGCAACATTGAGCCTTCACATTTGCCATCTCCACTTCATTCCTTGGCAATTCATTGGCATATCTGTCATGAACAAAACATCACGTATGTCAGTCATATGAGAGTTAAAATAATAATGACTTATAGTGTTTAGCTATTATCAAAACCAAGAATATCCAATAACTCAAATGACCACAAGACGATGTCGAATGACCCAAACCACAGGAAGACTCAAATGATCACATGGGCACAACAAGTCAAAGCAAAGCCGGTGGAGTTGCAAAGCCCCCAAGGGCCTAACTGTGGACTGGCACAGTTCCAGGAGTTGCCGCCCGAAATAGTTGCTCAGGCGATTAATGCCCACCTTCCAGGTGCAGCCGAGCGAGGGCAACTGGACTAAGGTTACTCCCAGAAAGAGCCGTGGCGCTAAGGCTCCTAAGGAGCTGGCCCGGAGTAAAAAGCAAAATTCTGGGGGCCAACCAGTCCCACCTTCAAAGCAAAGTCCACTTTCTTCTCAAGAGGCGGCACGCCAAAAGAAGCAAGAGAAGAATCGCAGGAAGAATTTGAAGAGGAGGTTGAAGAAACCAGCTGAGCAAGCAACCGCTATGGAGGCTCCTAAGGAGCCAACTCCTCTGCAAAGACTACAAAAGCTCATAGATGAGCTGGAGGAATATACTCCCCCTTGTCCCACCAGGGTTGTCACTCTAGACAAACATATTTCCTGGGACAAGTTTGGACGTAAAGCCCGACTTCTTCAATGGCTCCGAGATATGGCTCACCGTCTCAAAGAAGGGGAAGACTTCTCAATCCCGGAGGAGCTCTCCTTATTCTACAAAGATGAGGAGCTCACTGTGGAGATACTCTAGGAAATGCTGCAAGAGCTCTCCTGCAATATGGTGGCGATCACGCCGCCCGACAACATTAACTCCCCTGCAGCTGATAGCATTGGAGGCAAGGCTCCTATGGCAACATATCAACGTCGCTCGGCGAGAAATAGCCGAGGTCGTGGCCGAGGAAGAGGACGTAGGCGTGAAGGTCTCCTGACTCTCGACCGGGTCATAATATTCAGAGGGGAGAAGTCGGGTCCTGTCCCAGAAACCCAAGTTCGGGGAATCTCTTTTATTCCCAGCCCCTCAGAGGGTTCAGGCCCCATCTCAACGTCTAAACCGGGTGGCGTCCCTTTTATAATCGCCTCTTCCGATGAAGAAGAGGAGCCAGCCAAGCCGCCATTGCGCGAGGAGGCGTCGGAGCAGGCCGGCCCCTCCAACAGGGTCGAGCCCGCAAGCCAAGCAGGTCCTTCTAATGAGGGCCAACATAATGAGCCTTTGCCACCCCCGGAGGAGTCTCGGGCTCCGCTATTCCAAGAAAATGCGGATGGCCAAACTAGGGAGGAGCACCCTTCTCCTTTTAAAAAGGAGAAGCCTCACCGGGCCCCGAAGACTCTGGCGGAAATCATCCCGCCATTTGACAAGATTCGTGCTCAGGCGGACCGCAAGGTCATTCATCATATAAAGCGGTTGCTAACAAATGTTACCATTTGGGAAGCCATCGCCTGGAGCAAGGATCTCAGGAAGGCTCTTGTCAAGATACTCCAAGACCTGGAGGCCTATGAAGCCCATGTTGCAGAGTTGCAAGCCCAGGCATATGAGGCATTTGCAGCCAACATCTCCTTCACAGACAAAGACATGTTACTATTCTCTCCGTGCCATAATCGCCCTTTATATATGAGGGGGACGATCAATGGGCATGATGTGAATGACATTTTAGTCAACACTGGAGCGGCCATTAACATCATGCCTCTGAAGACTTTTAAGTCTCTATACCTGGCACCTTACTTACAAAAGGTGAGCGCGGTCAAAATTTCGAGATTCAATCACGATTCCGAAGAGGCGCTTGGTCGAGTTGAAGTCAAGTTAGCTTTGGGCGATTTCGTCACCCAAGCGACATTCTATATTATCAACGCCGACACATCTTATAAGGTGCTGCTTGGGAGGCCTTGGCTTCACGAGAATTGGATCGTTCCTTCAACTCTGCACCAGTGCATTAAATATGCCAAGGGAGGGGAGCAACATACTGTCTTTGCAGATTAGGCTCCGTTTCATCCCAATGAGTGCCACCTGGCCGATGCTTCCTTTTATTTTGGGGAGCCCACTCTGACAATCCTCGAGCCTTTAAAAGACAAAGGGAAGCAAAAAGTGGACCATGAAGTCGAGGAACGGCAGTTGCTCACTGTCAACCAAGACATGGTAAAACCGCACAGGCTAAGCCTCCAGGCCGCCTCCAAGCCGACTCAGCCGGAGAGGCGAAGCGTTGACTTTGAAGTCAACCTCATCAGCCGGGTCATTGACGGGAGTATCTCCTTACCACCCAAGTGCCTTCAACTCTCGTCCTAACGGGAAGAGTATGAGGTGGAGCAGTTGAAGACCTTCACAGTCTCCTATCAATGGAGAAGAAGACGTAACAAGGGCAAGGGGGACAAGCCGATCATCTTTTACAAAGGTGACTTAGTCCCACCGGGCCCTCTTGAAGATGACTTCGGTTAGGATACTTCCGCCGATGTGGCGCCAGAGCCAGTCCAGGCGATGGACGATATGCCGAAATACATCAAGGAAATGTGTAAAAAGCAGCACATCCCGCAGACTCTGGACCCCGCACGAGCGGCATATTTCCACCAACTATGGAATCCTCCGCAAGTTCGTGGGCAACCTCCCTTCTCCCGCAAAGATACAAGGGGACTTGGCTATGACCAGGATAGGGGCTTCGAGGTCTATTATGCAGTCAATGCCATATGACTGCTACCTCCTCATCACGGGCAAGCTGAAGTTGAGCCCAAAATTGATAACTCTGTAAGGGAGTCCGGTGAGGTGTCAATGACACCAACACCTTCATCGAAGGTCGACAACGACCACCCCTCAGAGGGAAGTGCAGCCCAGCCTGCTAACCATCAACAAGATGAAGCAAGTCTTTCGACTTCAAGCCACGAGCAAGAGTGCTTTTAAGAATTTGAAGTCTATGAAGCAAATACTGATGATGAGGGAGATTTGTCGGCCTCCAACCAGCTCCACCAGAGCTTGAAGATGGTGGCCAAGCAACTGTGGATGAGTTGATCGAGATCAATCTCGGAAGCAAAGAAGACTATCGGCCCACCTTCATAAGTGCTCTCCTCAGTGAGAAAGAAAGGCAGCCGTATCGGCAGCTCTTAGAAGAGTTCAGGGATTGTTTCGCCTGGACTTATAAAGAAATGCCTGGGCTTGACCCTTCTTTGGCTGAACACGAGTTGGCAATACTTCCAACAGTCAAGCCAGTCAAGCAGGCCCAAAGGCGTATGCGCCACGAGCTGGAGCTGAAGATCAATGTTGAGGTTGACAAGATGCTCGATGTGGACTTCATAGAGCCTTACATGTACCCTGTGTGGCTCGCTAATATAGTCCCTGTCAAGAAGAAGAACGGCCAAGTCCGAGTCTGCATCGACTTCAGGGATTTGAACAAAGCATGCTCGAAGGACGACTTTTCTGTCCCAATCACTAAGACAATGGTTGATATGACTACCAATCACGAAGCCTTGTCCTTTATGGACGGGTCGTCTGGCTACAACCAGATCCGCATAGCCATCAAAGACAAAGACCACACGGCCTTCCGATCTCCTAAGGGGATCTTCAACTATAAAAGGATGCCGTTTGGTCTGAAGAATGCCGGTGCAACCTACCAAAGGGCAATGACCAAGATCTTCGACGAAATGCTGCATGACCTCGTCGAATGCTACATTGATGACTTGGTCGTCAAGACAAAAAGGCGAGAGGATCATTTGGTCAACCTACGTCGAGTCTTCGAGAGGCTCCGACAATACGAACTCAAGATGAACCCAATGAAGTGCGCCTTCGGCGTCTCCAGTGGCAAGTTCCTTGGCTTCATTGTCAGGTATCGAGGCATTGAAATCGAACCTGACAAAATCAGGGACATAACCATAAGGGGGTTGCCTCCGCTCAAGAACTTGACAGAGCTCAGATCTCTTCAAGGAAGACTCGCCTATTTAGGCGATTCATTTCTAATCTTTCTGGAAGATGCCTACCTTTCGACAAATTGATGAAGAAAGGAGCACCCTTTATATGGGATGAAGGCTGTCAGCAGGCCCTCGAGCAAATCAAGGAATATCTGCTGACTCCTCCAGTCCTAGGGGCACCTGTCAGAGGGAAGCCCCTTATCCTATATATTGCCGCCATGGACGCCTCCTTGGGGGCGCTTCTAGCCCAGATCAATGAAGAGGGCAAGGAGCAGCCGCTGTATTACCTCAGCCGGAAGTTAATCGGGCCTGAGCACCGGTATGCACCTATGGAAAAGGTGTGCCTGGCATTGGTTTTTGCTATCAAGAAGCTAAGACACTACCTTCTAGCTCACCGGGTGGAGCTCATCTCAAAATGTGACCCACTCAAGTTTCTGCTCAGTCAGCCCGTCCTCTCTGGTAGGCTCGGCAAATGGGCACTTATCTTCATGGAGTTCGATATCACCTTCGTCCCACGCAAGACGATCAAGGGACAAGGAATGGCGGATTTCTTAGTTGCGCATCCTGTGCCAGAAGATTCGCCGCTCAACTTCGAGCTGCCCGATGAAGAGGTGTTGGTACCTTCTCAAGAAATTGGGGAGCATTCTGATAAAGTCCCACCGCAGATGGAGCCGGGCGTCCTCACCCTCGACCTCCCACATTGGGAGTTGTATTTCGATGGTGCTTCCCGAACAATCAAAAGGGCCGGTGGCCTCACAGACTTCGTCTCGGGCGCGGGGATAGTTTTTGTATCTCCGCAAGGCGGCATTCTCCATAACTCTTGCGCTCTCATGAAGTCACTGACTAATAATGAGGCAGAGTATGAAGCGCTAATTATTGGGCTTCAATTGGCACTGGAGATGGACATCAAGTGCATCAAAGTATACGGGGATTCTCAGCTCGTCATCTGACAAGTATTGGGCGTCTATGACGTCCGAAAGAAAGAGCTTATTCCCTATCATGCAGTCGTCATGAGGCTAAAGGAGGAATTCTACCTCTTTGAAATAGGCCATGTCCCAAGAGGCAGTAACTCTCGGGCTGACGCTCTTGCAAAATTGGCGGCAGCCTTAAAACTCCCACCTGAGGGAGAGTTGAACATTATAGTCAGACATCGAAGGCTCATGCCAAGTGTGCTTGACGAAGAGTCTGGCCTCACTGTCTATGAGGTTAACAACACTCAAGAGGAGAATACTCTAGAAGAAGATTGGCGTGAGCCGATCATAAAGATAAAGAGTGGCTGGCTTCCCCCCGATCGGGCTCAGAGGATGCAACTGCTACGCAGGGCGGCATTCTACCAGCTGATTGACGGACTGCTCTTCAGGCTTGTCCATGAAAAAGACCGATCGGTCCTCCTACGGTGCCTTTCATCCAAGGAAGCAAAGACCGTCATGCACGAGGTTCACTCCGGATTGTGTGGGGCTCATCAAGCAGGAGCTAAGATAAAGAATAACATCAAGCTCAAGGGGTTTTTTGGCCCACCATGTACGAAGATTGCAACTAATATGCTCGTACATGTCACCAATGCCAAGTATTCGGGCCAGTGCCTCGGAGGCCGCCAAATCCACTCCACCTAACAGCGTCTACTTGGCCATTTGCGGAATGAGGCATGGACATTGTGGGACCATTCCCGCCATCATCTCAAGGGCACAAGTTCATACTGGCTGTCATTGATTACTTCTCCAGATGGGCAGAAGCCGTTCCGCTACGAGAAGTTACAAGGGAAATAGTTGCCCGCTTCGTGAGGCACTAATATACACATTCGGCACCCCCAGTCGGATCATCTCAGACAATGGCACGCCATTCAGGAACAAGACTGTTTACGCGTTGGCGTCTAAGTTCCATATTGACTGGAGGACATCGTCGTTCTATAATCCCCAAGCCAACGGGTTGGCCGAGGCCTTCAACAAAACCCTCTGCAAGTTGCGGTCCAAGATAGTAGGCGGCCGCAAACGGGATTGGGGTGAGAAGGTTCACGAAGCCCTATGGGCATATCGGACTATCTACAAAACCCCTACAGGATGTTCCCCATTCTCCCTGGTCTACGGAGCCGAGGCGGTGGTCCCTGTGGAGATCGAGCTGGCATCTTACCATGTTGCTGTGCATGCCGGATTGGCAGACCAAGACCAATCTGAAATTGAAAGAAGGCTCGAGGAATTGTCCAACCTTGAAGGTGAAAGACTCAGAGCCTACAAGCACTTACAAGTGTACCAGGCCCGCATGACACGTGCCTATGATAAGTTGGTCAAGCAAAGGGCATTCAAGAAAGGCGACCTCGTCATGATTAAGGAAAAGGAGGTTCTAGCGGGGAGATCCAACGGCAAACTCCAACCCAATTGGCGGGGACCTTACGTCATCTAGAAGGTCTATGAAGGAGGGGCCTATACGGTCGTCGACTACAAAGGAGACAATCCCTTCCCTCCTCTCAACGGCAAGCACATGAAGCTCTATCATGCGCCACCGCAAGAGTTTCTATAACAGTCCTCACAGGACATACCTCTCCCCAGTGAAGGTTCTAGTTAAAAAAAGGGGGGGTTAAAAATATTGATACCCCGGCGGACTTAGTCATCCTTCAACGGTTGGCTAATGGCAAAAAGGCCATAGACCCGGTCGAGGTGAAAACCCGAAAGGGTGCCTCGGGCAAAAATGGGCAACCCCTCGGTATGAAAACCCGCAAGGGTGCACCAGAAAAAGCTAAAGGGGGCCAGCCTCGGCGAAAATCCGAAAGGGTGGTGAGGTTGGTAATGTGAAAAAAAAATTCTCTCTCAGTTTACTTGTTGGGTGGCTACATCATATTGATGTCTTGACTACGCCTCCCATGTCAGTCTATAACACCCAGCCCCACCGGGGCGTCCTGACATTGTTACACTCTGTCTCACCGGGACCATCGACACCACCATTTGCAATGGATTTGACTCGTATGCCCTGCGGGCTGTCAAGTCTATCCATTTCTTTTCAAGAGTTGACTCATACGCCCCTCGGCATGTCAACTCCACTCATCTTTCGGGCTTCCTGGGGTTTGAATTCCATGCCTTTCCGAGCTATCCAATCCGCCCCTCTAGTCCCATCGGGCTCGGCCTATGCATGTCCCTTTCGGGCTGCCGACCCGCTTTGCCTATTGGCTTTCGGGTTTAGCTCATATGTCCAGGGCAGTTAAACCCACTTATCCTTTTGTCCCACTGGGTTTGGCCTACGTACGTCCCTCTCGAGCTGCCAACCCATCTCTTGCCTGTCGACTTTCGGGTTTGACTCTCACGTCCCTCTAGCTCATATGTCCCGCTAGGGCTGTCAAATCCATCCTTTCCTTCTTTTGGGTCCGGCCTATGCACGTCCCTCTCGGGCTGCCAACCCGTCTCTTACCTATCGGCTTTCGGGTTTGACTCTCACGTCCCATTAAGGCTGTCAAACCTATCTTTGTCCCATCGGGATTGGCCTCAGCATGCCCTCTCGGGCTGCCAACCCATCATGTCTTTCGACACATTTTACTTGCTCGGGTTTGGCCTCAGCATGTCCTCTCGGGCTGCCAACCCATCATGCCTATCGACACATTTTACCTTCTAGGGATTGGCCTCAGCACAAGGATGTCAGTATCGGTTTCGGCCGGTACCGAAACCGATACGTACCGATTTCGGTATCGGTTTCGGTTTCGGCCGAAACCGGTTGAAACCATTCAAAAAACTAAAAAAATTAGTGATCCTCTTTGGTTTCGGCCAAAATCGTCCGGTTTCGGACCGAAACACGTCAGTTTCGGCCGAAACCCTTAATGGTTTCGTCCGAAACCATTAAAAAAGTATTTTTTTTAGGTATCGGACCTGCTACAGTGTTGGGGTCCGATTTCGGATCGGTACCGGCCGAAACCGATACGTTTCGCCCGCAGAAGTGTTCGCTGGAGGAGGAGAGAAGCTTGCGTCGGCCCCAACTTCCGGGGGAGCTGCATTTAGCCAGGCAAAAATGTGCTTATGACACTGCATGTATGCTTAAAGGCGGCAAGTATCTGGGTGTGTCACTTACTGGAGACAGCCTCAATCATGGGGGATCCTTCCTCGAGAATAGGACGGGACAAAGACCTCACGCCCCCCTCTCCAGGACCCTCAGTGCGGGGCCTCTTTGAGGCAGTAGTATCCCTCCCAATCTCAGTGTCGGGAGGACCCTCCAATGGCCCGGCGCCAGCTACCCTAGCAGCCCCCCCGGAAGGAGATAATTATGCACTTTGAAAGCCCGCGAAGGAGATAATTACCTGTAACCTCTACTGGTTTTATGGGTTTCAAGATTATCTGCTCCGGCTTCACTTGGAGGACTTGTGCGGCCGCCTTAACAATGTCAAAAATGGCAAGAGGAGTCGTCGCCATCTCAAGGCCAGAAAAATACTCCAGGGGACCTGCACAGCCCACAACATTAATGACGTGGGCCCTCCACTCTGGAAAGGTGCTGCCTCCGAGCGCTCCATCAGGTATCGGCTGGGACAGCTGGGACTTCCTCCTCACTCTACAAGACACCTGCAAGTCCTCCCACCAAGAGTAGGCCTTCGAAGGACCTGGGACTACTCCTGAGGTGGAGGAAGAAGAAACTCTGGAGACTACTGTTGGCTTGCTCTTCAAGGGCTTCAAAGCCCCATTATATTGGCTCCTGTCTACCTGGACCGTCCAGCCTTTCTCTCGCCACTGCTCCTCGATGTTGCTTACAACTCGGGCAGCTCCTGAAAAATGAGACCTGATGAAGGCGGGGTCCACAAGCAAAGGAGGTAGATCCTCCCTCCTCAAGCGCTGCTCCTCAGCTGTCCGGATGGCGTCGCGATGCTCTCGAAAGGCATTGCTGGCTTTGAACCACCAGCGGGCGTAGTGAATATCAAACTAGACCCTGCGCTCCTGCTCTGGGACGGGGTACCCCTATGTCACCTCGCGGCAGAGGAAGTCCTGCCAGACTGCTGCTACTAAATGCACATCCCTGTGCATGTATAGTCGGAGGGCCAAAGGAAATTCTGCACCTGAAAGAATACCCTGATCATACCCGAAGTTCCTGGCGAACCGGTGCGGGTAATAGGGCTCAAGTATCGCCGTGCTGGAGTGCCGGTACATAAGAACACTGGGGCGTATGCTGACGACCCACTCTGCCAAGCCCTGAGGGGAGAGTAAAGCATGTGTAGAAACTATGCTAATAGCAGCATCCCTCTCTTGCCCCACATAGGGGCGGTGAAGGTAGGAGAAGTAGTCAAGGGCTATGCCCTCGCCTCTCCTCACTGGAACGAAGGACAAGGCCCGCCGGGCCTCTACAAGCTGGATCACTGAGTCCTGTGATGGCTGCCCTATGGACTAGAAAATCAGCGGCGCCGCCGGGTTTTCAACTGGAGCCCTCCGGGATAGCTCTGGAAACAACAGTCCTGCTCAGGCACTCAAATAATGAGTAGGCAACACAATGCTCTTCTCTCGTGGTGACGAATGGGAAGACAAGGCCCCGAGCGAATGGAAAATATTCGCCAAGGCTGCTGGGGCGATGGCTAGTCTCTGTCCACAAGCAAGCAAACATGCCGGGTATATCACCTTCGGCCGCAAAAGCCCCTCCTCCCCATGGGGAACCACAAAACTGGCCAACCAGTAGGCCAAATAAGCTGCTAAATATGTAATGAGAGGTAGCTTCCTCGAATTCCACGCCTGTGTTGGTGCAGGCAAGTGGCGTGGGTGAGGAGGAACGTCTACTCTGACTTCCCTGCATTCCTCCCAGGTGGTGCCGGACTGTGCAAACTCCTCGTGAAAGCAAAAAGGGCCACTTTAAAAATGGCTCACCCATGCATTCAAAGTCGCCCGTGGCGTGCGAGGGGTCCGGTCTATGCCAACTCGGGATAAATTCCTCCAAGTCTTCATCAAAAATCTGAAGCAATATGGCAGGGTGTACTGCCCGGCGCCGTCGGTGGAGCTAAGGTGTAGATCATCCAGCGACAGCTCCTCATATGGCCTCCTGCAGATCGGAAGACCCGAAATCCTCTGGAAAGCCCAAAGGTCCAGAGGTCTCTCCTCCAGCCGTGACAAAAGTGTTCCATCGGCGGTTGAACCTCTCTGCTAAAGCCTGCAGCAGGCCTGTGTGACAGGGGTAGGAATATAAGGCGGCCGTCACTGCATGACGGATCCCCACCCTGTCTAACACCGACCGGTAGACAGTCAGAATGCCCCAGAGCCACTCTATCGCGTCCCGGTGATAGCTATGAGATGGGATAATAGACCACTTCCCATATCAGCTGGGAGTCTTCAATGTCAAAACTCTCTCAATCATGCAGTCATGGACATACTCCTGTGCGAAGCTCGCCCCGGTGGGTGTCAAGAAAAGACCATCTACAACCTGATCCATGGTCTTGTGCTGCCCATGCATGTGCCAAGCTGCAGGAGATAGTGGTGCAGCCCGAACAGTAAGACTCTCGTGTCATTGGAAAGAGCCCATACTCTGCTGATCCGGGTACTGTCTCTACCGGGTGAAGCCCCTCTGGGTAACTCGGATAGGTCAAAGAATACAGCCCTTACATGCTGTCTCTCCCTGCCAGTATCGCCCTCTCAAGGCGTCGCCTCTCCTCGAGAAGTGAAGGGTCATCAGCCTCCATGCCGATCGGTGCAAAACTCTGGAGGAAACGATAGAGGTGACGGTCCAAATGGTAGTGGCGTGGATAGCCCCCTGAGCGGTCATAAGTGTAAAGGCCATCCCGTCTTGTGATCCGAGACACGTCTACAAGGCCCTACGCCTCCCCAGCACTCTCAGTCGGGCCCTCAGCGACCCACAAGTAGCCAAAGTCTAGCTGGCTGAAACTGTCATCATCTATGACGCGGGGAGGGAAAAGTGGCATGCGCCGGTCGGTGCGCTCGACCCGGCACTCGTCAGGCCCTCTGACCTGCGACCTCCTCGGCCGACTCCCATCTCCGCTGCTGCGAGCCATGTCTAGAAGCACAAAAAATAGGAGGAATGTTAGGCCAAAATATTCTGGGACAACAATATAACCGTTGACTGCAGTTCCGAAAAGAAAAAATGCAACGCCTATATAAAAGACGCAGGATGTATTTCCCTTCGAAGGGCACGGGCCACCCGCCCCCGCCTCCGGCCGTGACGGACGTCCCGTGAGGGGCATTTGTTGCACCCGAAATTGTCTCAAAATAGTTTGAGAATTTTATTATGTAACTACCGACGGAAAATACGACATATCGTCGACATCGTCGGATCGCGGAGTATCTCCGCAATTTAGGGTCCATCGGCCCGACTATACAACCACAATCAGCGTCGCAGTAAAGAGGTTAAGGAGGAAAATACATGCGCATACCCGTCAAAGTAGCCGAACAAGTGTATCACATGGCGCAGACGGATACAAAGATTCCTCCCCACGCGGCGACGCACGACCCAACAACAAACGAGACGCTCCTCCACTCCCACACAAGTCTCCACCGACCAAGAGCTGCCACGCAGCGAAGCACGTACCTCCACGACCTATAAAGGCTCCACCACGGCTTCCCTACAACACAGGGCGATAGAAACGGGGGTCAAATGACTCCTCCAGGTGCGCAGCCCGAGGAGGGGGGTCGCAGCCACCCGCGGGGCTGCGGGCGCCCGAGCGGGGTTGTGCGACCCCGCTGGGTCACCCGCGGGGTCAAGTGACCCCGCCGGGTCACCCGCGGGGTCATTTGACCCCTCCAGGTCCCCCGTGTTCCCAAACAAAAAAAAAGAAAGAAAAAAGAAAAAAAGAGGGAGAGGGGTCAAAAATGCTTTCTGCCACCCCACCTTGACAGAAAAAGGGGTTTTTGCACCCCACCTTGACAGAACCGGGGCAATTCTTCACATTTCTATCAACCTGGGTCCTCCCGCCTTCTATAAATAGACCCCCAAGGGTCCAAGTGGAGACATCTATGACACAACGAACAGACACACAAAGACGAGCGTAAATAAGCCACCAAACATCCGGAGGAGTTTGTTTTGTTGGTCTTGGCCTGTGAGGGGTAAGTCCCCGGGTCTTGTATTTATGCCCCTGCGGGGTACGTTTGTAATTATGCCCCTCAGTGGGGCATGTCTGTAAGTTTCTACATCCCAGGACGACTAATTAAGTAATTCCGCCCATACAATAGAGGAATTATGAAAATGTCCCTCCCGGTTTGCGAGAAACAAAAAGTCATGTTCTTTGCGGTTATACCCTGCAACTTTTATAATTGGGACTACGTCCCTACTTCCCGCGTTAGTGCGGATCTCTGTACAGTCGACAACTCGCGGACAACCCTTGTACCCATTTGGACTATAAATGTATCCATTGTGCTCTATAAATTTCCTTGGTATGTCAATCAGGGAACATTATAAGAAAACCCCTCCGACTTGTGGAAATTATGCACATACCTCTCTTTTGACAGAATTGACAGATGCGTGCCTTCTATGAAGCCCCTTGTCACTCCTTTGGTCTGAGGATATTGTCAGCTCAGTCTGACACTTGTGTGCCATCTCAAACATAGGTCTATATAGGGTGTGGTAAAATTACCGAAATACCCCTGTGACTTAGAAATGGCCTAGTAGCCCCCGAAACACTCCAGAAATGGCCTCAATGTCTTGGGAAGTCGGGAACCTTATCATACTCTCTCTCTCCAACCCAAAAATTTCGGGAATGCCCCTAGCCTGGTAAATTACCAAAATACCCCTAGAAGTGTAAAATTATCAAAATACTCCCAGGGTCCAGGAAACCTCCCGTGACTTCAAAAATGCCTACGACTTTCGCACATTTGCATTCATATTCCTAAATTCCAGGGTTTTGCCTAAATATAAGGGGCCTTAGTTGAAACCCTAATTCAGTCATTCTGTTGGTCGGTGGTAAGTGAGTGGACATTGTGAGCCCTCTAAATGAGTTTGCCCTCAACATCAGAACCCCTATAGAAGACTTCGGGATTTCTTTGACAGTTAAACAAAGGTGTTCAGACATTAGGTCGATGTAGATCAACACTGACTTCGGTCAGTGGGGAGAGGTCTAGCACCCGAACCCAAATCGTCTGATGTTATGCGCATCCACGGAATAAACCTCTACACATAGGGGGAATGTTTCTTTTCAATAAGAACATTTTATGTTTAGTTTTCTGACGTGAAAAATTCCGTGTTCCACAGGGTGGTATTGGAGCTGAATTTTGAGAAGACATATGACAATGTAAATTGGTAGTGCCTTCTGTAGGCCTTGGCTACGATGGGTTTTGATCAGAGATGGATTGGGTGGATCCAAGTTTATATTTGCTTAGCTTCCTTTTTAGTCCTTGTCAATGGGCAGCTCACTTCTTTTTTTGATAGTGACAGAGGACTACATTAGGGAGATCCTTTGTGACCCTCTTGTTTGTCCTAGTGGCATAGATCTTGAGCAAGATGTGGATGAGAGTTAAGATGGCAAGTCTCATCATAGGCTTCTAGGTAGGACACCATAGTCTTAGCATCACTCGTATGCAGTATACTGATGACTATCGTCCTGCTAGTTGATGAGGAGAGCCAGTTATATAATGCCAGGTTGATGCTAGAGCTACTGCAACTTGCAGGAGATCAATGGACTAAAGCTGAACTACAAAAAAAGCCATATAGTTGAGGTCAACATGGAGAAGAGGTCACTAATGAGAGCGTCATTTATATTGGACTGTCAAATAGAAGACTTTCCTTTCTCCTACTTAGGCCTACCACTATCCCCAGGGACTTTTCGTTGTAGGGTTTGACAGGTGATTGTGCAGAGGTATGAGTCTAAGTTTGCATGTTGGAATGTGAGACCTCTCTCATATGGGGGAGAATGATGATATGCAAGTCGATGCTTGACATTCTTTTTATCTATTATCTTTCCATTTTTAGGATCCCCAAAATTGTGGCCAAGATGTTAGAGTCCATTCAAGCTAGATTCTTCTTGCATGGTAGTAGAAATAATTATAGGGGTTGGCATGACATCTCCTTGGGCAGAGTTTGCTAGAGCAAAGAAACATGAGGCGTGGGTATCAAGAACATCAAGGACCTCAACTTGGCACTACTTAGTGACTGGTTGTGGAGACTTGGAGTGGATGACAGCGAGATATGGCTATACTATTATTAGGCAGAGATATTGTAGCAGGGCCAAAGAGTGGGACTTGTCACTGACATCTCTGCATAATGTCTCACCAATTTGGAGAGGCATTGTCCAATGCGGTGATATGATCAAAGTCAGTGTTCGGGTCAAGTTGGGTAGTGGACAAATGTGCCTGTTCTGGAAGGGCAGGTGGTGTGGGGATTTTACACTGAAGAATCTTTTCCAAAGCTCTTTGCTATTTCGGCTGCACCCTTGGCATCTATTGCACAATCTTTTCACACGTAGATGTCTAGGGGTACCTGGTCACATACATTTAGGAGGAATCTCACGCACGAGAAGATGGACCAGTTGGAGGGTCTCCTGTTATTCCTCCTAGACTACATATTGGTGGGCAGCAGTAGCAACAGGTGGGTGTAGAGATGGGAGGAGGAGGGAAGCTTTTCAGTTAGGTCTGGTTATTCCTTTTAGATGGGGGTGCGTGCCACTACTTTGCTCCGCATATTTGGGGCTTCAAGAGCCCGTTAAAGGTGAAGTTGTTGATATGGAGGATTTCTCATGGTCAATTACTCACATGTGATAGGATTGCCGCCTGCCTTCAAGATATTGCCACCTTGTGCCTTCTTTGTGGGGAGGTGTAGGAATACCTAAACCAAGCCTGGGGTTTGCTAGTCTTGTTAGGTTCCTCGTCATCAAAAAAAAAAAAAAAAGACAAATCCTTGACACTCCTATTGAACTAGTTGTCTAGTGTAGTTGGTTCGCTATTGTTGAACCCCACAAGACATACAAATATTTTTTGGTATTTAATTTCAGAAATTAAAGCGTATGTGACATGGCGAGAAATGATGTAAGAGCATCGCCATCACATAAGTATCCATTGGCATTTCATCGAACATAGGAAGGGCGGCACAAAATCATGCACACCCGCTCGATAAAATCAAGCTTTTCATCTTTTAAAGACCTATGGATATTTTGCCAAACAGTTGATGGATGGCCGGAGCCGTGTATCCACTCATAAAGTCTGTACGAAGTCAAGTTTTTTGCTGTTTATGACGCGTAGGCATTTTATCAAACACCTAGTGGGCGCCACAAAATTATGCATCAACTTGACAGAAATTGATACAAAGTTAAATATTTTAGTGCCGGGGGTCAATTACTATCAAAGGGGTCTAGGCACATCAAGGCGGCACCACAAGGGGTCAATTACAATCAAAGTACTCCATGCCTCTACGTGTTGCTCTGCTAGAAATGAGGCCAGAAAAGACCAAAAAAAAAACTCCCCCCCACAGGTGACCCTTTTATAGTACTTGATTGGGCACACGGGGGGGACCATCCTCCTCCCTCTCTCCTTGGCCCGGGCAAGACAAGAGGAGGGAGAGGACCCCTGGTGGGGGAGCCCCCTCTCCCCACTGTTACTCTCTCTTTTCAAATTAAGGAGGAGGGAGAGGACCCCAGTGGAACCCACCGGGGGTACCCCCACTCCCCATCATTGCTGCTACTTCTCTTTCTCTTCAAAATAGAGGGGGGAGGACCCCAGTCCCTCTTGCTGCTTCTTCAAAACAAAGGAGGAGGGAGAGGACCCCCGGTGGAATCCACCGGTGGTACTCCCTCTCCCCCTCACTTCTGCTGTTGCCTCTCTTGTAATATGGGAGGAGAGGGAGGACCCTTGGTGGAAGCCACCGGGGGTACCCCTCTCCCCCACTCCTACTGCTGTTGCTCTTCTTTTTTCGAAGACCGGGGGGAACCCCTGATCAAACCCACCGGGGGTGCCCCCCTCCCCTACTTCTTCTCCTGCTGGCGCCGCTTCAACTAGGATGGAGGAGAACCGCCAGTCATAGCCACTGGGGGTGCCCCCCCTCTCCTCTCCTGCTGCCACAGACCGGGGGGACCCCCCGATCAGGCCCATTGGGGGTCTCCCCTCATGCAATCATCACCGGGGATGGGGGCTCCCGTTGCCTGCTTCCCGCCTTGTGTTTGTGCGCATAGAAAAAAAAGGGAGAAGAAGAAGTGAAGAAGAAGAAGAAAAGGAGAAAAGAAGATTAAGGGCCAAGGTACATTACCTCCACCAAAATCCACCCGAGGTGTTGTCTCCCTCTTGGCCTCTCCAGCAATTATAAAAGAAGGTGAGGGCGGCCAGCAAGAGGAGACTTTTCTTCGCGCAAGGAGGAACTTTCTCTTGGAGCAAGAGCTTTCTTCCACGAGCAAGGAGCCTTGGGACCTTGGAGTTGTATTTATTCTTCTCTTGGAGTAGAGTAGAGGTAAAGGGGGTGCCCCCTTTCAAAAAACCTAACTTTTGTTAAAAGGTTATAAAAAGGTCCTTGCACTAGGGCACACTTGTAAAAATACCCATGTATAAAGGAAGTTTGTTTCATGAAGGAAAATAAATGTATAAACTTATGAACTTATAATCTTGGGATTTTTTGGATGAGTTATAATGGGGAGAACCCTGCAAAAATGTCAAAATTGTAGTTTTGCCCCCAAAAGAATGTGAAATTGTCCAAAAATCTAGGAAAAATCAGATAATTGTGAAATTCAGGAGGAAGACTCGAAATATGATGTTATAGTTTCCTGAAGTTCAGAAATTACAATTTAACCATGGAAGCTTGAAAAATTGCATGAAAAACCATGCACTTGGGGGAAATTATGAAACAATCCTGACAATAGAGAAAAAATGAATAAAGTTAAAAAAATATGTCCAAAATCGGAAGAATGCCCTTGTTTTACTTAGAATTTCAGAAATTACAATTTTACCTTGCACATTTGCAAAAATATGCAAATATCTAGAAAATGTGGGGAAATTCACAAAAAACAAAGGGTCTCACAGGAGCAAGGTTTGCCGTCCCAGCCGTCTCGACCGTCTCGGTCACAGCTCGGGATGGGACGGGACGGCCGGGACACCCAGCGTCCCGGTACGCCCGACAAGACAACGTGATTTTTTGAATTTTTAAAATTTTAATTTTAAAAAATAAAAATTTAATAAAAATTCATTTAAATTGTAAATAATATATACATTTAAAAATAGTAGACTATTGAGTTATTTTTTTGTGATCATAGATCCATACTAATTTACATATAATTAATTATATAAAAATAACATATTACACCTCTTAATTAAACATCTTCTTTGAAGAGACAAAAAAGATTCCTTAATATGTTAAAGCAAATATATACATAATAATGACATCATTCAACTCCACTCATAAAATACAAAATGCCAAAACTCACTCATCTGACTCATCTGTGAATCCCAATCAGAATCAGATACATGAGACGCATGACCCGTATAATCTAATTCTATCCTAGTGGGTGGACGTGCATGTGGGTGAGCCTGAAGATATGTAACCATCTGCACAAATAATGGGTCATGTGCAGCGGTGGACGGTACATGAAATTCTCTAAAAAAAGCCCTAACTACATCTATACATTCAAATCTATCATCTGCTACTGGTGCGACTGGTACTGGTGCTGCTCGAACTCTGGACGTGGAGGAAGATCTTGATCCGCCCGGTGCTGGTGGTGGGGGTACCCTGAACGTAGAAGACGATGTCCCGGCTCTGCTACGAGAAACATATCCCTCCCGTAACTATGTCCGAAAGTAATCTCGGACATCCTCTGGAACTAAGGAGCATGCACGGCAATCCCGTCCCACTCCCGCAAGGTGCTCTGCAAATCTGTGTATGCCGGTGACGCGATGTCTGCAGTATCTACAGTGCACATGTCGATCACCCTCAACAGTGTAACCAAGCTCCCACGCAGGGTGACGTCGTCCGTCCATGATGACCTGGAAATGTTGTAAAATTTTGTATTATTGATTGTGGGCCCTTGTTGTTTGAAGAAATGGAGAAACACGGTAAAATCCTGGTCAAACGTGTCAAATTTAGTGGGTTATCGGCCCGGAGTGAGGTCATGTGAAGGCCATAACGGGGGCAGGCCCCGAGAACCTGGCATGCCTTGCAAGGGCTTCGTTGGTATTTTCCCTCACTCGTTGGTATTTTTTAACTCCACCTCTCTCTCACCCCCACCTCCCACCCGTCCCCACCTGCACCCCCCCACCGGCCACCGCCGCCCCCTCCGGCCAGATCAAGCAGGTGGGAGGCCGAAGGGGGCGGCGGTGGCCGGTGGGCGCCGGTGGCTGCCCCCCCTGCCCCACCCCCACCTCCCCCACCGGGTGCCCCGTCCCCCACCGACGCCTACCACCCCCTGCCCCACCGCCACCTCCCCCACCGACGCCTACCACCCCCTGCCCTACCGCCACCTCCCCCACCGGCAAGATCGTCCCCCACCTGCCTCCCCCACCGGCCAGATTTGTCCCCCACCGGCGCCCACCGCCCCCTACCCCATCCCCACCTCCCCCACCGGCCAGATCGTCCCCCACCGGCGCCCACCGCCCCCTCCCCGACCCCTCCTCCCTCTTTCCCACGGCCCCCCGGTCCCCGTCCGGCCTCCCACCGCCGCCTCCCACTTCCTTTGCCCTCCGCCGCCCTCCCACGGCCCCCCACCGGCCACCCTCCCCCATTAAAAAAAAAAAACCTTAAAATGTTGAACTTACCTCCGATGGCCGGTCCCCGCCGCCCAGAGCTGCCGCTCGCCACCGTGCAGCACCGTCCACCGCCGTGCACCGCCCCTGGCCGCCCTCCACCGCTACAACGCCCTCCACCGGTGCCCGCTGCTACGCCCTCCACCGGCCAGTTAAATGGGCGGACAGGCACGAGCCGACCGACCCGCACGTACCAGGCCGGCCCCACAGCGGACCGGTCTGGTACGTGGCGGGACGCACGGGACCTTGCGGTCCAGTGCGTCCCGGCCATGACCCCCAGTCCGTGCATCCCGCCCCTCGGCTGGGACGGGCCGGGTCGGGCCATCCCGGCTCGGGATTGCAAACCATGCACAGGAGTGTCTTCCTTGTGCTGAAAATTGCAAATAAACCATTGTGAAAGGGAAAATTGCAAATAAATCTCTGTCTAAGGGAAAATTGCAAATGAACCCCTGTCAAAGGAAAAATTGCAAATATACCCCCTTCAAAGGGAAAGTTGCAAATATACCCCTACCTTGGGGCATGGGAGTCTCCTCAAGGTTCCGGGTTTGAACCCGGTTATCCCTCCCCCGATTAAAAAAAAGTACCTATAAAAAAAGGTATGGAAGAAGATCGGCGAGATGTAAAGGGGGACCATCTGTTGGCTCATCCTTCATACTACTGTATGGGCTTTGTGGAGCGAAAGAAACAATAGAATCTTCAGAGGGGAAGCAAGAGAATTGGATTGTTTTCGTTGTTTGTGAGAAAGTGTGTGATTGGGCCAAGCATCTAAGTTAAGTGGAGTCTCATGACTCCTCACTTTTCCTTTTCTTGGGAGGTAGCTAGAGGCATAGTGGAGATTTTGTATTGGTTTGGGAGCTGACTAATTATATTTGTACATCCCATTTTCTATCTACAATTAATACAAATGTGGTACTATCCACTTCTCAAAAAAGTTGGCGAGGACTGTACAGTTCTAGTGGCTGATTTTTGGCTGGAGCTGGCCAGTTTTGGCCGAATCAGGCTTGGGCATGGGAATCGGGACCGGAACTGTCCCATACCAGTCCAATTCCTAAAACTGATTTTCTAAACCTTGATCAGGACACCTTGGTCATTATTGATGGAAATGATAATCCCAAAAGTAGTATTTTTGGTATTTAGGTTCTTTTCAAAGAATGATGAACCTTAGGAGAGTGCTGCACATAGGGTTAAGGATTGGTTGAAGTGGGGAAGTGTGCTTGAAGTTCCTTTTGATTGGCAGATACCCTTAAAACTTGAAAGAAGTTTTAAAGAATCAGTGAGACCTGCTTTGTTGTATGGGGCTTGTGTGGAATAACATGTATACAAAATGTGTATCATAGAGTTGAGGACGTAAGGTAGATGTGAAGGAAGACTAAAATGGATAATACTTGGTATGAACATATATGTGGAGACTGGAGACAGGTTTAGCTGTAAGTGACATCATGCTAAAGGAAAATAGGCTTTAGATGGTTTGAGCATGTGGATCACTTCCCATGTTTAGTACTAGTCAGAAAGTGCAATCAAGTTCAAGTGGAGGATGGCAAAAGGACCTTGGGAAGACCTAAAATTAACATGGTTTGATATAGTAAAAGAGCACTTGATCTTACTAGGTTTAGATACAAACGTGGCATTGGATTAGATTAAAGTGGTGGGACAAGATTTATGGAGTATAACCCAAATAAACAGGAAGAAGCTCTAACGATGATGTTGATAAATCATAAGAGTGATAGTCATCCATATGATGCCATGTTGCCCTCATTATGGATCTAACCTGTGTACTCAAACTATTTCCCATGGTGTTAGATTTGCAATAAACTATTATTTGAATTAGTTGTCATGCCCAAACTTCTATGGGCATAGGTCTGACCGTCTGAGTACTTCTGTCACTTTATAGATTCTGCTTAGTATCTTTCATGTAAAAGCAGCACCTTCTCTCAGGACCTCGATGGGGATACTATTTTACTGTTGTTTCATCTCTTTCATTCATTTATTCTTTTTGTCATCTCTGTTCGTTTATTCTTCATCAGGTCTGCTTCTTGATGTTTTAGCAATTAATGCATGTTTTGTTCTTTGTAGGGAATTGTGATAAAGACACCAGTGCAATGGCCATATAACAAGGGATTTTCATTTACTTGCTGGGTCAGAGTAGAAAATTTCCCTGCTGGAACTATGGGTTTGTTCTGTTTTCTCACAGATAATGGAAGAGGTTGTTTAGCTATGCTGGGAAAAGACAAGCTTATTTTTGAGGTAGAGACTATTAACTACTAGGCCATAGTCACCACTAAAAGTATGGTCCTATGAATATGGTTGGTTTGACTACTTTGTTCTGGTTTAGAAATATATCATGCTTTACTCACTAAAATCATCTTACTGAATATTTAAATACCCGCCATTTGAAAGAAAATTAGAACTGTAAATTTTATTCTATTAGGGTTTCTATTTATAGAATAATAATCCCTCAATTTTTTTACTTCAGCGATGATCTGTCTGCTTACACTCTCTTTGTTGCAATCCATGCTGTTTTTTCCTTCTCTATGCACTTATTGGGCATACTTAATTTGCAAATCTGGTATCTGCTACTTCTGAAATCATAGTGTCTATGTCACATATATTCTATGGTGCCATGTTTTGTGTTCTTCTTGTTAGGTGGAACAACATACTGACGTATAGATGGAACCTAGTACCCCGATGCAGTTACTCACAGAATAGTTTGTGTTTGGTTGTGGAAAATGCATTAAGCAGTTTTATTAGATTCAGGCTTATGTATATTGTGTAACTCTGATACTTATAAATCCCTCTTTCTTTTCATTTAGTACAATAGTGGTACTATCCATTTTTCTAAAAAAATATTGTGTAACTCAGATAGTCTGAAACAGACTGTATCTGCACCTGAGTTTATGATAACACACTCAATAATGGTTTATTTATTCTTCCATTAATAATCATTGATTTAATATAATAAACTAAAATTGAGGGGTAGTTTGATTTTCTTTGAAAACTATACTTTGCATGCATCTCCTTTTTGTTAATTGACATATGCTCTGTTAGGATGTAGACTTGGCATGCAATGAAAAGGAATCAATGTACTGAACATTATTTTCTAATTCCAAAGTGTAGTCTGGTTTGACGAGGATGAAGCACTAGACTTGCTACATATGCTTTTCTCTACACTGGAATCGGGTGAACCAGACTGGAACTTGCTTGACCTGAGCTAGTTCACCTGGTTTCTGAGCCAGACCGGCCAAATGGTAAAGAAAGAGATAAAATTCCCCAAACAGGACATTTTCAAGGTGATCCGGCAGAACTGGCTTGAAACTTACCAGGACTGGCCAGTTCCATAGTGTACCAGCCAGTTTCTAACTCAATTATAATTATCGGTATACTTTTTCATTTATTTTAAAATTTTAACTGATATTTATTATTTATTGAATGTTTATAACGTTCTTTAGTGGAAGTGGATGAAAGTGGTTCTGTCTGGTTAGAACCAGCTGGATCTGGTTCAGAACTGGAACCGGAAACTGGCCACAACGAGTTGTGGTTCCCAATTGAGTTTTTTAAAGCTCGTTCTCTACATTTTGTTTTCTTTTTTGCCCACTGTAGATATTATTATAAGTATTTTGTAATCCGTTTGTCATTCCAATACAGAAGAAAAATATGTAAGTCATCAACCGATGGCTCAGACATATCTTTCATTTCTGAACCTACTTGGACGTCATAGTTATAATGCTTAAAACTGGCAAGCACAGAACTTCTTGGTGTTGTTAACACATGGTTTTGATCAACATGAAAAGCCAAGTTGGAAACAATATTTTTGATCTCATTATATTATATGCTGTAGAATGTCATGGATGCCGTACAACATAAAAGTCTTGTTTGTCTGATAAATTTACTGTCATTTCTTCATCCATCTGTTGTCAGTCTATCAACCAGAAGAAGCAGTGTATTTCATTACCTCTCACTGTCTTTTCAAAGAGGTGGCATTTTCTATGCATCATTCACAGTATCGGGAGGGCATTTTCTGGGGGAAGCATACTAAGATGTTACATTGATGGTGATCTAGTATCTTCTGAAAAATGCAGGTTTGTTTGTCTCATTGGGGAGAATTTTCTTCTATATTTTGAAAGTTTCATCGTTAAGTATAATACTTGTAAGTGTGACCCTTTTCTTTTTTAAGGTACCCAAGAGTTAGTGATACTCTTACATGTTGTACTATTGGAACAAATCCCATGGCTCGTTATGAAGAGAACTCTCAGCATGCTGTGGAGGAGACATTTCCATTTGTTGGTCAAATGGGCCCATCTTATCTGTTTGGTGATGCCCTTTCTTCTGATCAGGTGAAGGGCATATATTGCCTGGGACCAAGTTACATGTATTCATATGCTGCTAATGAATTTCCATTGATTTCTAATAAATTCTTCCCTAATGGAGTTTTTGATGCAAAGGATGGCATCTCGACAAAAGTCATTTTTGGTCTTAACGCTCAGGTTATCCTTCTTGTCAAAGCCATTTTAATAATTTATGGCATGATCCTCTCAAGTATATGGAAATTCACCGTCTAAAATTAAAACTTTTCTTCTTCCAGGCTAGCAATGGTAGGACTTTGTTTAATGTTTCATCAACTACTGATCGCATTTCGGAAAAGAACTCATTTGAAGCAATAGTTATGGATGGAACACAGTTATGCTCGCGGCGCTTGCTACAAGATATTATTTACTGTGTTGGTGGTGTTTCTGTATTCTTTCCTCTATTGGCTCAGATGGATACTTCTGAAGCAGATAATGGAGTGTGCGACTATATGCTGGTTAAGTCAGATACAAGAGATAAAGTAGCAGCAGATGTTATAGAGCTCATAACTTCTGTTTTAGATGACAACCTAGCAAATCAGCAGCAGATGCGTCTACTTTCAGGCTTTTCTATACTCGGGATCTTGTTTCAATCTGTTCCCCTGCAGCAGCTAAACATGGACACCATTTTATCTTTGAAGCGTATGCTCCATGTATTGAGGAACTCTGGTAATGTGTTGCCCACCTACCCTCTCTTTCCTTATCCCCCTTCTCAAACGACAATGTTATCATGATCAACCATTGCCAATTGCCAATTTCTGTTTACAATTTCATTGATTCTAAGAATCATTGTTTTTTTTGTTGTGTCATCAGGCATACCTGAACTGGTGAAAGATGCTATTTCATGTATTTATTTGAATCCCAACATCTGGGTGTTTGCCGAATTTAAAGTGCAACGTGAACTGTACATGCTTCTTATCCACCACTTCGAAAAAGATCTGAGTTTATTGACAACACTGTGTGGGCTCCCACAGATTCTTGATATGATACACAACTTTTATTGGGATAAGGCAGATGGGCGCTCATCATCTGGGAGAAAGCCTCTTTTGCATTTCACAACTAGACAAGTAATTAGGGAGAGGCCTGCTGAAGAGGAAATTCATAAGATTCGTCTTCTTCTGTTAAGTCTTGCCGAAATGAGTCTAAGGTGATAATCAGTTTCATTTTCCATGAGAGTGGTTGGTGCATATCCATTGTTTGGTAATACAACATGAAATCCCGGTGCACATGATTCAGAAAGAGCACTGGCGGCTGCATGGATATGACCTTTGTTGCTTGGCATTACAAGGGACACATATAGTGGTCTCCCATGTTTTATGCTACACAATGCCTGTGCACCAATGCTCTTTCTAAAATTATGTTTGTGCTCTACGACTCTATGTGTTGCATTTGATTGTCATATGATAGTACAAGTTTTGCTTTTTATTCGATCTTTTAATCCAGGGGTATTGGTTCTGCAGGCAAAGAATTTCAGCAACAGATATAAAGGCTCTCATATCTTTTCTTGAGAAAAGTAAAGACATGTTGTGTATTGAGGATGTCTTGCATATGATTATGCGTGCTCTCTCCCGAAAGCCTCTCCTATCATCTTTTCTTGAGCAAGTTGATGTACTTGGCGGCTGTCATGTTTTTATCAATCTTCTTCAGAGGTCTGCATACTTTTCTAGATTTATGAAGAAAAGCATATTCAATTGAGTGATATTCTTTCTTTTTCTTTTTTAAAAAAGAAAGCTATGCCTATAAATCCAGTTTCCTAAACAGGTCTCAAAATATGCACCTAGTTTTGGATTGCTCTTGGACTCGTATGATAGTATCTTTAGGGCCCTTTTTATGCTTATAGAAAATTGACTACTCATGAAATTGTACCTTATGTATTGCAGAAGCAGCTTTAACAGTCTTGCTCAGTTTATCAAGTTTCAGACATGGTAGCTATATCTTCATTGTTATATGTCAAATGAATCTGCCTCTGTTTTCATGAATTTGGTTACTTGTTCTGTTGTTTAATCTTTTTGAAATTTAGGAGACGAGAGTGATTTGGTCGTTTTCTGTATATGATATTGATGCTCGCCTTCCCTCCATCTATTATAGTTAGGAAAGTATATTATACTGTTACATCTTAATAAACTTCAAAAAGGATCATTAAGGTGGGGGGATATATATATAGGGGGTTGTCCAGATACTGAAAATGGGGGATGCCAAATGGCTACCTGTTTGAGATGAAAGATCCTTCTTGTTTATGACTTAGTGCTTGTCAGTGGAACTAGATATAATCCCATTTTACATATGTTATCTGCCTTCTGTGAAAGTTCATTGACTGTTCACTTCTGTATGCTTTGTTTCTCAGATTTTCATTTCTTGTCTTGTTTATCATGTGCAATTTTTCTGCATACTAATTTCTGTTGCTATGTATGCATGCATGAATTCATGCCTCCGTTAATTGCAGTGAATTTTTCTAAATTATATGTGATGTTTACCCACACCTGTTCATCTCAGAGAGGTGGAGCCAATTAGGCTGCTTGCATTGCAGTTTCTGGGGGTACTTATGGTGGGGATTCCTTCTGAGAAGAAGGGGCCAAAATTCTTCAATCTCTCAGTCGGACGGTCCAAGTCCCTCTCTGAAAGTAACAGAAAAGAAGGAAACACACGAGTGCGGCCAATTCTTTTGGAAATATGTGATAGGTTGTTTAAGTTTCCTCTGTCTGACCACTTGTGTGCCACATTATTTGATGTTCTTCTCGGGGGCGCCAGTCCCAAACAGGTTGTGTAATGAGTCAGACGTCTGTCTTCATTTGGTTATTCTAGAAGTATATATTGTCCTTTCATATTTATGATATGCTCTACATAACTTCTCACTCTGACAGCTGTTATATCGACTATTATTACAGGTCTTACTGAAACAGAGTCGAGTTCAACAGAATTGGAATAAGACAAACCATTCTGGATCCTCTTCTCACTTTCTCCTTCCTCAAGTGTTGGTCCTTATTTTCAAATTCATGGAAAGTTGCAAGGACATTACCACACGGGAAAAAATTTTAAGAGATTTACTTGATCTTCTTGATTCAAACCCATCTAATATTGAAGCTCTAATGGTACTGTGTTTCCCTTTTACTGGGAATATGACATTTTTGAGAATATCAAATGAATTTCCTTGTATTTTGAATAGGACATTGGCTGGAGTTCCTGGTTAGAGACATCTGTGAAGCTTGATGCATTTAGAGACTGTGGAACAGGGTCAGAAGTGCCAAATGGTGATTGTGATAAGAATGAGCAAATGCTTGTGAGGAACTTGTTCTGCATTGTTCTTTCTCACTACATCTTTTCTGTAAGAGGTGGTTGGCATCAATTAGAGGAGACCGTGAATTTTCTATTATTGCGTTCTGAACAAGTATGTAGTACTGATTTTAGTTAATGTTTTACTCTTTTTACATAACCATTATCTTTAGTCAGGTAAAGTGCAGTCAATCATCTTTTTTATTTATTATACATGCAGAGGAAATTGTCAAGTCCCACATTGCTTCGTCATATCTTTGAGGATTTGATTGCTAGCCTTATTGAAGTAGCCTCTGAAGAAAACTTTCTTCTTTCACAACCATGTCGGGACAATACATTATATCTTTTGAAACTTCTTGATGAAATGCTTATCAGTGAAAGTGGCGATAAACTCCCGGTACTTATTATAACTGTTGTCTACAAGTCTTCATTTTTATCACCCATGTATGTGCAATCCTTCATCAATGTTGATCAACATCACAAATCTTGATTATCTTCTGTTCTTGTGTATTATTGTCATTACTGTATTGATTTATGATTTTAATTTATAATCTGTAGTTTCCTGCTGGTGGATTGTACACTGTTTTTCCATCTGATTCCCAAGAGTCAGAGAGCCAAAAGGACATTAGCATTGCTGTTGGTGAGATCTTGAATTCTGAAGGCATTCATCGACTTCCAAGGTATGGCTAGTCCCTTCCTGTAAGTCTGGGGCCTCTGATTTGAATCATAGTTCGAAGAAAGTTTGTGAATGGATGTAATAGATGGTTGTGACAGCATCTTATCTTGTTTCCTATTGCATTAGCTCTAATAGCAGATTTTTAAAGTTTCTTTTGCAGAATGTTTCTGCACTTAATTTGATCAGAAAGGCACGATGCTCATCAGAAAGTTTTTAGACAGTCTCCCTATTTTTTTCCTCTCTACATTCCGGATCCCTATCTCAATAGCAAGTTGCATGCCTGTCAGGCAGGGTTCCTCTGGCATGGAAATGAAATGAGGGGTAGAGGCTGGCATGGCATTGCATGGGGAAGAGTGTGTAAGCGCGAAGAGGTGGGCAGGCTGGGTTTAAAAAACATCAGAGATTTCAACTTACCCTCACTGAGCAAATGGCTTCAGCAAAACGGTCATCAGGTGGAATATTATTGCAGAGCAAGGATCTGGGATTTGTTAACTCCACCTCAACGTCACACATCTCATATTTGGAGGGGCATATTGCAGAGCAGTGATATCGTCAGGGGTAAGAGTTAGAGTGAGGTTGGGGGGCGAGCAAAAATGCTGCTTTTGGAAAGATAGATGGTGCACAGACCGTCCTCTGGAGATGTTCCCTCGGCTATATGCAGTCCCTGTGGAGCCATTGACAGTGGTGAGTCAGCTGTTCGACAGGCAGCCATCAGCAGGGTTGGCAGTATCGGTCGAAATCGATACGTTTCGGCCGAAACATCAGTTTCGGCCGGTACCGATCCGAAATCGGACCTGCTCACTGTAGCAGGTCCGGAACCTTAAAAAAAATACTTTTTTAATGGTTTCGGACGAAACCATTAAGGGTTTCGGCCGAAATTGACCTGTTTCGGTCCGAAACCGTCTGGTTTCGGCCGAAACCAGACAGGTTCCCTATTTTTTTTAGTTTTTGGAATGGTTTCAATCGGTTTCGGCCGAAACCGAAACCGATACGTATCGGTTTCGGTACCAGCCGAAACCGGTACCAAAACCGATACTGCCTTCCTTGGCCATCAGGGGGTATTTGGAGCCCAACTTTTATAAGACACTTGCGGGAAGAGGAGATTGTCCAGCTTGGGACTCTGCTCTCAATGCTACTGCAGTACAAGCCAGATGTAAGCAAGACAGATGGGTGGATGTGGAGATGGGACAAGGAGGGGTGCTTCTTAGTTAGACAGGCATACCAAGGGATTGCTAACCATGGGTTGAGACATCCATTGTAGAGGGAAGTATGGCAACCTAGGAGCCCTCTTAGAGTCAAGGTTTTACTTTGGAGAATCTCACACAGGAGGCTTCCTACTTGTGATAGACTTGCTACTTATTTTACCGTCTAGACACGTTGCTGCCTGTGCGGGGTAGAGGAGAATATTGACGCACTGGCCGCTCAAGGGAGACAGGCGATCTGGTACCTCATCCTCCATGCAACCCTCTGGGCCATTTGGGTGAAAGGAACAAGAGGATTTTCAGAAAAGAGGCCACCATACCAAAGAGAGTTGGGAGACTTTGTTGGAGATAGGGTGAGAGAGTGGGCTATTATTCTATGTAAAACAGATGCACAAAACTTCTCTCTTTTGTCGTTGCTGGGGGTTAGAGTGGGACATATCTTCTTGGTGGGACCGCTCTCTTTTGTTCTAGGTTGTATAGAGATGTGTTGAGAGATCACAGCATATACTTGTAAATCTCTCTTTTCCTTTTCTATTAATATATACAGTGGTACCATCTACTTTCAAATATATATATATATGATGACAACTATTTTAAAGCCTCTCAGTGATCATGGCATGAAAACTTGCTTTGATAGTTTTACCCTTTAGCCACCTCATTGAATTCTCCACTCTGCAACTGTCAAGGAAGGCAGTGTCGGTTTCGGACTCGGTTTCGGCCGAGTCCGAAATCAATACGGATCGGTATCGGTTTCGGTTTCAGCCGAAACCGGCCGAAACCCAGTCAAAAGCTTAAAAAATTGAAAATGGACCTAAAAATTCATAAACAAATAGATATAAATAGATATAAAGTTAAAAATCACGTAAAAATCAGAAAATTCATTAGACATGCATTTAATTGTAAAGAAATTAGATTAAGTTTAATAAACATGAAGTAGACATTGAAATTCAAACATTGAACATGTTAAACTAATATTCTTGAGTACATACTAAGCATAAAGTAGGGTCAAGCATTACAATAAACCTAATTAGGCACAGTAAATGTTACGGAAATTAAATGATCTTTACCTAAATGAAGAGGCGCTAATATGGGTAATAACTAGAACCTTCTCCCTCATCGTCTGACTTTTCATGTTCATACCTATAAGAAGGTTGCATGTATGGTCTATATTCACTATAACCAAACAATGAGGTAGCCAAGTCCTGCATCCCTCTTTGGATTCCTCTTAGAGTGTTTGGTTGGCTTGATGCAAATCCAGTATCAGCATAAGAATCTTGAGGAAGAGAAGAGGAACTAGCCGGATGTGGATGGAACTGGAATGCTGGTTCATAACCCCACGACCCATAAATAGCTACTTCCTGTTGGCCACCTCCGTAACCTGATGGATGCCCATATTGACTCTGTGACTCATGTCCTCCCTCACCCTGACTGTATCCTCTGCATGTGTCTGCGTGGAAGGAGGAAGGACCACCAACATCCCCACTGCCAGTAGTAGCACCTGCAGCCTCCAGTCGCCTTTTGGCCTTTGGGGATGTTTTTTCCTATGTCGGTGTGCTTTCTTCAATCACCCTTGACATGAATCATGTTCCCCTTGGCGTGTGTCTCAAATAAATCTGCTTCAACTGCTCAATTGCTGGGTCCTCTCGAGCAGCAGCATTTGTTCTCTCAGTTTGCCCATGCACTGATATACTTCTTCTTAAGGATGTAGGTGGGTTGCCCATTCTAGGAGTGACTGGCCTGCTATCTGAGTCTGAGTGTCTAGCTGGCTGAAAATCATGCTAATTAACCCTTAATTATCATTTAACCCTTAATCACCCTTGCAAAAAAATCAATTACCAGTATTTTCCCACCCTAAAATCTTCAATGAAGCTTAATTGAGTTTCAATTGAGCCTAAGCAAACTGATTTAGACAAAAGTCCCAGTTTTTATGAACTAATTAACCCTTAATCACCCTTCGAATGAATTAATTACCAGCATGCTCCCGCTTCAAATTAGTCAATGAAACTTAATTGAGCCCTAATTGACCCTTACTAAACCTAATTAAAGAAAAGTCCCAAATTTAAACTTCTAATTAGGGTTTAATTAGAAGTGTTAAAAAGTTAATCATGGTTTTAAATTAACCTACAACACAACATTTAACCTACAACAAAAAAAATTTCAACAACTCAACTAAAAAAACACAAAACATAAAAAACCCTAAATTTACCTCCACAAAATTTACCTCCACAGTGGCAGCACAGGTCGGACGGCTCTGCTGTGGACCGGGCAGGGGCCCCTGGCGTGGCCTGAGGCTGGCCGCTGGCCGGCTCTGTCTGGCCCGGGCAGGGGCTGGCAGTGGCAGGTGGATGGTGGATGCAGCAGCAGCAGCAGCAGGCCTCGCAGCAGCCAGCAGGAGGGCGCGCGCGTGCGGCGGCACTGCCAGCAAACAGCAGCAGCACCACAAGCAGCAGCAGCGGCAGGCAGCAGCAGCGCGTCCGGTTTCGGGAGGGTTTCGGCTGAGAACACCCGAAACCAGTATCGGTTTCGCCCGAAACCGATACACTTATACTGTTTCGGGAATGCTACAGTGATCAAGTGGGTTTTCGTATCGGGTAAGGCCGAAACCGATACGTTTCGGCCGAAACGTATCGGTTTCGGCCGAAACTGCCAACAATGGCAACTGTAGGCCCCTCATTGTTCAATGCATTATCCCTTTTAAGATGGTACAGAACATTTTGGCGATGGTCCTAACAAAAATTCACGTAGGCTAAGGTGATAACTTTGAAACAGTTTAATAACATATCCCCATCGATGATAATGATTAGTTGAAGTTTGCATATTGATTTTGCTGATATGACATATATCATTTATAATATTGTTTACATGAAATTTTCATATTGACTTTGCTGAATATTATATTCTCATTCCTGTGAACAAGCAGATGTAGCCATGTAGGGAATAAATATTTGTAACTAGTAGATTTAGGAATAACTCAAAAACCTGATGCCTCTTACAATATGATCATCAGCCATCTGTGTGGTGAGAATATTCTTCAAAACAGTGACAGATGAGATGACTTTTTTTTCTCCTCCCAAACGATTAAAGAAAGACCATTTTTTGGATTAAGTTACAAGACCCCCAAGATCCCGAACTACCAAGTTTGTATTAGGAAGTATTTGAGCAGATGGAATGCGTACATGAACATGTCATTGAGAAAAAGAACTTATTTGGTTAAGGAAATGGTAGTCAGTGCTTGAATTGGGAGGAGCCATGGTTAGTATACTTCAGTGTGTGGCCTATATCAGTATGGAGCTTTAAAATGCAGTTGTAACATTTAAAGCAAACAAAAAATATATATTATCATGTACATGATCATGTTTGAAGTGATAGATTGTACATGATCTTTTTCAGTTTTACCAAATAAGAAGATTACAGTGGAGACTTGGGATGTTTAAATCTCAAGCAAAGATTTCTTCTGATTTTCTTTTGTTTGGTCTCGGATATTATTACCCTATTGTGCCTTCACTAATCTTCTTAGAAAGTTTTTCATGTTCCTTGGTTTATGTCTTCACAGCCCTAATGCTCAGTGATGTGTACCAAGTAAATTGTTTGATATTCTCTTTCATTATACTATGCATGTTGATGTTGGGACCTTTCATCCTTTATATCAAGGTTTAACAAATCATTTTGCTGGGTGTTTTGCAGAATCACATGGAGTAATAAATCATTCTCAGGTGTAGATGCTGCCATGGGTGGTGATTGGTGGAATCTATATGACAGCATCTGGGTTCTGATTAGTGAAATGAATGGGAAGGGGTCAAACAAGTTTCTTGATAAAGCTTCAACTTTAGGAGGTCCATCTTTGGGTCAAAGGGCACGAGGTCTAGTAGAATCTTTGAATATTCCTGCTGCAGAGGTGGCTTCTGTGGTATCTGGTGGAATTGGTGGTGCTTTGGGGGGAAAGTCTAGTAAGCATGTTGATAAGGCTATGCTACTAAGAGGCGAGAAATGCCCACGTGTTGTTTTCCGTCTTGTAATTTTATATATTTGTGGGGCTGCCCTAGAAAAAGCATCAAGATGTGTTCAACAGTTCATTGATCTTCTCCCTGCACTTGTTTCTTCTGATGATGAGCAAAACAAGAACAGAGTGCAACTTTTTATTTGGTATTGCTTTTTCTGCTGCATTATCTGTCCGATTTTAATCTTAAAGTTGCAGCTGTTGTTGAAGCATATACTTTTGATTCTTTTCATGATTTTTAGTCTATTATTTCCAACAGGTCATTACTCACTGCAAGATCTCATTATGGAATGCTAGATGATGGTGCTCGTTTTCACATTATAACACAGTTCATTCTAGAAGTTGTTAATTGTTCTAAGTCCCTGCTTTCCGCAAGTATTTTGGGCAGGGATGATACATCTGATGCCTGGAACAATGAGAAGGAATCTGTGTCCATCCTTGGTCTGATTCAAAGAGAGAGAATTCTCATTGCGGTGCGTTTATGAGATTCTGACTTCTGCATCTGTGAGAATAGTTCCCATCTGTTTCATTTTTACTTTTGGAGATGCAGAACCCACATAAGCATATATGAAGTTTAATCATATTAGAACTGTAAACACATTTTTTTGTTTGGTCTAAGTGATGTGTATGATGAGCATAGGTTTCGCCTTGCCTTTAGTTCACGTTATTTTTTATTTGAACTACAGTAAAAGCAATAGTTCATGCACCACATCACCTATCCTTTCTCTGTATTGCTCATAGAGCTGTTGGATCTTCTGTTTTCCTCATCCAGGTAGCTGACGAGATGAGATACGTGAAAGGTTCAAAATCTGATCGGTTGAAGCAGTTGCAGGGCCTTCGTATTAAGATTGATGAACTTTACCTTGCAGAGTTAAATGATAAAAAAGCCCTCGAAGATGAGATTGAAACAAACATGAATGCTATCCTTGCTTCAGACGATAGTCGGAGAGCTGCTTACCAGCTGGCATATGATGAGGATCAGCAGATAGCTGCTGTAAGACATACATATGTTTTCAATTTCCACTTTCCATGTTGCAAATGTCTTGATATTTTCTAACTAAAGTCACATTCATGATTCAGGAGCGGTGGATCCACATGCTCCGTACTTTGATTGATGAAAGAGGCCCCTGGTCAGCTAATCCATTTCCAAATGATGCTACAAAACACTGGAAACTTGATAAGACAGAGGATAGTTTACGACGTAGGCCCAAATTGAGAAGGAACTATCATTTTGATGAAAAGCTCTGCCATCCTCCTGCCACTAACCAACTCCAACCAGGCCATCCTATTATGGAATCCTATACTGCTTTAGGGAGTCTTCCTGAACAAATGAAGCACTTTCTTCGGAAAGGAGCATGTGGAATTGCTGAAGAAGGAAGATCAGAAACTTGTGAAGATGCAAACAACTCAGGTGGGCTAGTGGCATCTGGCACTAATGATTCCCTTGAAAGCCAGGGATCTGAGAATCCTAGAGAGCACAAAGGTCTCATGGATGTTCAAGATAAGAATGACTCAACCTCTTCTCTTATAGATGCAGAAACAAATAAGGTACGCCTGGTTAAATGTGCAGTTACAACCTAGAAAATATGTGGAGTGCTACAAGATTGAAATTTCTCTATTATTTTTTTTTTTTTACAGGTGGTGTTGTCAATTCCTTGTGTGCTCATAACTCCGAAGAGGAAACTGGCTGGTCACTTGGCTATCATGCGAGATGCACTACATTTTTCTAGCAAATTCTTGGTTGAAGGAACTGGTGGATTATCCATCTTCAAATACTTCCACATTTGGAGAAATGATGATCCTAGCAAGCAAAGTCATAAGGGGCCTGAAAATGTTGGGACGGATTGTGGGAAAGGCTTAGTTGATATCACAGATCCTCGGTGCAAGAATATTAAGCAACATCGAAGATGGAATATTTGCAAGGTTGCACAGCTCTAAGAATATGTAGTTAATGTTTAAAAATTGCCGTCTACAGTCAACATGATCGTCATTATTGTAAACGTTTGCATCTACAGGCAATATAATTGTCATTATTTTTGCTATTGGCAGGTCAAAGCTGTGCATTGGACTAGGTACTTGCTGCAATATACGGCGATTGAGATTTTTTTCAATGATTCTACAGCTCCTGTCTTTCTAAATTTTGCATCCTCTAATGATGCCAAAGATGTGGGCACATTGATAGTTTCTTCAAGAAATGAGTCGTTATTTCCAAAAGGAAGTCCAAGGGATAAAGGAGGTATTATTTCCTTTATTGATCGACGAGTAGCAGTCGAAATGGCAGAAACTGCTCGAGAGAGTTGGAGAAGAAGGGAAATAAGCAACTTTGAATATCTTATGATACTTAACACCCTGGCAGGCCGATCATATAATGACTTGACTCAATATCCTATTTTTCCATGGGTACTGGCTGATTATTCTTCAGAGAAACTTGATTTTAACAAGTCATCTTCTTTTAGGGACCTTTCAAAACCTGTTGGTGCATTAGATTTGAAAAGGTTTCAGGTACATTCATTTTCACCTACCAAAACATGATTTCTGCTCTCATTTCCAAGTACTATAAGTTTACGTTGTGCAGGTTTTTGAAGATAGATATCACAGCTTTTGTGATCCCGACATTCCTAGGTAAGAAATGGAGATCAATGTTTTTGATTCCCCTTTTGCCCATAATATGTGAAGGATCAGCTGTATGGGTGCTGATGGCAGTGCCATGTTTAATATTAGTCTAACCAGACTCTTCATTCCAGCTTTTACTATGGCTCTCACTATTCGAGCATGGGGATCGTGCTCTTTTACCTACTTAGGCTAGAACCCTTCACAGCTCTACATCGCACACTACAGGTATTGCTAATGTAGATTAATTATGTCACAATATCCTTTCTTTTTTTGGCACATCTTTATGTTCTTCATTTATCATCTGCATTCCACAAGCAATGTTTTTCCTTGGGTGTGCACATGGTAGCTTTTCACATTGATGGTTTGTTGTATGGGCAGGGAGGTAAATTTGATCATGCAGATCGCCTTTTCCAAAGCATTGAAGGTACATACCGGAATTGCCTCTCTAATACAAGTGATGTGAAGGAGCTCATACCTGAATTCTTTTACGTGCCTGAATTTCTTGTCAATTCCAACTCATATCATCTGGGTGTGAAGCAAGATGGAGAACCACTGAATGATGTCTCCCTTCCACCTTGGGCGAAGGTATATATCTTTTATTCTTTAGCTTCTGCTTTTAGTTGGCCAACCACAATTGTCAGATACCAGAACCAGAACTAATTGCTGATGGGATTAGTAGATATTGAGCAACGATCTGTTCTAAAAGGTTTAGTTGTACTCTTGGCCTTGAGGTTTTCCATATGTTCGTGATCTTACATTTCAATGAATCTGATTAAATGATTGCTCACAATCAATTCTGAGTTGAGCCTCTGAAAATTGGAGTCCCAGCATGCTTATTCCTCATGCTTTAATGTACGATATGTTGGTCTAGTCATTGAACATTCTTTTTTAGTGTATCTAACATCAGCTTGTAGCATTTCTGAAATAAAGCCATCACACTGGGCAGAAACTTTTCCCTCTTCCTTTGATGTTTCCTTTTTTTGGCACTCCTAAAACTTTCTCTAATTTATTTTTCGATGAAAGTTCATCTTCATCGTCACTGAGTTAAAATTTGGCCAGCCAGATTGGAAGTTGAAACTTGGGGTTGGAGATTGGTTCTTATTTTCTTGGTTTGGGCTCACACTCAACCATTGGAACTGGCCTGAACCAGGTCTAGAACTGGCCCAACGAGTATTTTGTCCTAATGTTTTTCATTTCTTTAGTTCTTCTCATGGTTCGCCGGATCGGATCGGATCGGATCGGATCGGCCCGGATCGGCCGATCCGATTGGTTTCCAGGCGAACCGATCCGATCCCGATCCAAGATGAACCGATCCACCCCCAAGATCGGCGGAATCGGGCCAGATCGGCCAGGGATCGGCCGATCCCGGGCGATCCCAAGCGATCCCGCCCTTGTCCCATTTGAATTTCAAAAGAAAGGGGTTTTGGGGGGGGAAGCCAACCAAAGGTCTTTGGTCCTTGGGACCTTTTGACCGGGATTTCACTCTCTCACACACGCACCCTTTCACTTCTCTTTCACTCTCCTAAGCTTCTTCCTCTCCAAGTCTCTTTCACATCTCTCTCTCTCTCTCTCACACACACACACACACATACACACTCTCTCCTCTCTCAATCTAGGCTCACTGTTGCAAGAAGATAATTGACCAAGAGTTATTGGTGTTAAAGATTGCTTCTAAACTTAACTAGGACCATGTTCTCCAAGAGATTTTCGAAGGTAAGTCTCTCTCCCTCTAGAAATGCTCTCTCTCTCCTCGGAATTAGGCTTAGGAGGTGATATTTTTTTTCTGTTTTCATTATTTTGTGGTCCCCTAACATATCTTGAAAACTCTTTCAATGTTCGTCTTCAATGAATGAAAGGTAGCTATCTCATGAAATCATCGTATTATTTGCGTATGCCACCTATTTCACAAAATGATGAGCAAATGTCAATTGTTTCACATTAAATTTGATATAGATCTACGTTAGAATACTTTGTCTATTTTTTCAGGTTTTTTTTAGATTTTTTTAGACATTTGTATCCCTAGCCGAGTCAGCTGGCCTGACTCGGCCGGGATCGGTCCGGGATCGGCTGGGATCAGCTGATCCCACCGACCCAGATCGGTTTGGGAGCGGGCGTTTCGATCCCGAACCCCGATTCCGCCTTCCTTGGTTCTTCTAGTGAACCAGCCTGAAATGCCTTGCATAGACAGAATGATCAGTTACAAGGCTAATTTGGAACCAAAACTAGAGCCAGAGCTGCACAGTACTATTCCAGTTCACAAGTCTGGTTATAATTCCTTGGTTGTCTTTTTTCTTAGTTTATCTGTTGAAACTTTATCTATAGTTGTGTCCAATATCATTATATCTTATGATGATAGACAAGTCAATCTAAAGCTTGTTTACTTTATTTAGAGCATTTGTCTCCATTTCTTCTGTTCATTTTCAAGCTTTATCTAATCAGTTCAGTTTTATTCATGTTATACATTGCTCTTGTTTCGAGCAGTCAATAATGTTATACTTATAGCTGGAAATTAAAAATGTAGGGTTCTCCTGAGGAGTTTGTATACAGAAACCGGGAAGCTCTAGAAAGTGAATTTGTGAGTTCCAATCTCCATCACTGGATAGATTTAATATTTGGCTACAAGCAGCGTGGCAAGCCTGCAATTGAGGTGGGCCATGTTAATTGCATCCTTAGTACATTGCTGTTGTCAACCGAAAATCATGTACTTGTCATGATATCATTGCTTGGTGGCAGGCAGCAAATGTGTTTTACTACTTAACGTATGAAGGTGCTGTTGATTTGGAGATGATGGATGATGAACTACAAAGATCAGCTATTGAAGACCAGATTGCAAATTTTGGACAGACACCAATCCAGCTTTTTCGGAAAAAGCATCCAAGAAGAGGGCCACCGATACCTATTGCCCATCCTTTGTATTTTGCTCCTGCGTCGATCACTTTGACATCTATAATTTCTCCTACGACTCAATCACCATCTCCTGTGCTATTTCTTGATCTGTTGGACTCCAATATTATAATAGTAAACAAGGAACTCACTTTATCTGTAAAAATGTGGTTGACCACTCAGCTTCAGTCTGGGGGAAACTTTACCTTTTCAAGTGCACAGGTGAGATCATTACCTGCTATTCTGATCCATTGTTCTTTATGCTGTTTATGAGTCAATAGTCATCTGGGGGAATGTTATAATAGATATTGACTATTTTCTCCCCTTATTGTGCAGGATCCTTTCTTTGGAATTGGCTCTGACATTCTTCCCCCCCGTAAAATTGGTACTCCTGTGGCTGAAAACTTTGAAAATGGGAGACAATGTTTTGCAACAATTCAAACTCCTAGTGAAAATTATCTAATCTCATGCGGTAACTGGGAGAATAGCTTTCAGGTAGCGTCCCTAAATGATGGGAAGACTATTCAGAGTGTCCGCCAACACAAAGATTTGGTCAGCTGTGTTTCAGGTGCCCCTCCATGGATTATGGATTACTGGAGATTTATTTTATTTTATTTTATTTTCTTCATCAAAATGCTTTGAAATGTTCAGATAATGTTAATTGTCATATGCTATTCTCTAATTTCTTTAATACCCAATTGGTTAGCATTTTTAGGTTATTTTTTCTTTTAATTGTTTTCGTCCAATAACTTAATGAAATAGCATCATGATAACTTATGATATTGCTGACATTGCTTTCTGTCTAGGAGGATCTAGGTGCATGTGCTCTTTTCTGTAAACATATAGATAAGCAGAAGTTAATGCTCAACATCATCATCATTGGCAGAGCCTTGTGTCATCTTGGTAGTAAACTAGCGTTAGGGATTACAAATTCTTAATCTGATTCCCCGTGGAAAATTATGCTCGCATGGAGCCCAGGTTCATTGGAACTTTATTTATGGAATATGATGCAATTCCAGTTTGTATCATGTGCCATCCATCTTATCATTGTCATAAAAAAATGAAGTCATGTCAATTTGGGATTTTCTTATGATCTGGATAACTGAGCCCCAAAAAATGTCATATGTTTCAGCTAGTTGTCACCCTGGTGTCAACCACCTCCTTGAGAGTTGAGACTGGTTGGCTGGGTCTTGCATTTTGATGTTCCAATGGCAAGGGCCAAAATCCCTAGCTCCTCTGTTGGCTGGTATTGGAATCTGTGGAGGTAAAATAAAAGTAATGTTTTAAATTAAGATGAAGCAATGCTGTGATAATGCCCTAGTTTGAGCGTATGGGTAGAAAAAAGTTGAGGAAAGAAGGAAAGAGACAAGAAAGGTAGGAAATGAAACAAGGGCAAAAGAGAAAGAAAAGGAAGAAAAGGAAAAAGAAGAAATGAAGCAGAAAATGACTTATGCATCCAAAACAATTACTTACTGTGTATGTCTTTCTTGACATTTGTGAGAAGGAATTAGTCTTCAAATTTGAGTATTTTTTCCCGTCTGTTAAGGTAGGCAACTTCTAAACCCCTTGTATATAACTATATATTGTGTCCCTGTTAAAGTTTATGGTTGGATAATGCATTCTATCTGTACTCCATAAACAGGATCCCTTAGGATGACAAAGTGGAACGAGGATCCACATTGGCCTAGGATCTCTGAATGCAAAGATTCTTAATAGATATCATGGTGGAATTATGAGTTAATATGTATGTAAACCTATTCTCTGTTGCTAAATTGCTGCTGTATGTGTACAGGATGGATGGATTGAGTATCTGATCCTTTGCTTGGGAAGGTTTATCAAAATGAAATTGGGTGAGAGCTTTTCACCCGGTGAGCATTGCCTCTATTGCAGTAATCCTATCACAGAGAAGGATATAGTATATGTTGGAGCCTTAAAAAAAAGATGAATGGAAGAAAATAAAAAATGGGAGAAAACTTACCCGGGTGTTGGTTACGGAATATTCTTTTTAAAGAATTGGGGCTCTATAAATTTTCCACTTGAGTCTTTTGATGAAAAGGGAAAATTTATAAAGATGCACATATAGGGGCTATATAAATAGCTTGTGCAGGGTTTATTCCGTGAGTGCACTTCGTATACGATGATTTGGGTTCGAGTGCTGGACTTTTCCCCAATGGCCGCAGTCAATGTTGATTTATATCGGCTTAACGTCTAAACACCCTTGATTGACTATCAAAGAAATCTCAGATCCTTTACATAGGCTATGATATTGAGAGCAGACATCCTTGCACGGCTCATATTTAACTCTCATTCACCACCGAAAGATTGATAGAACTAGGGTTTTATTAAAGGCCTCATTAGGTTTAGGCAAACCCTATAATTTGGGAGCATGAATGTAATTTTGCAGAAGCCATAGGCATTTTGAAGTGTCGGGAGGGTTTCCGGACTCCAGGGATATTTTGATAATTTTTGATTTCCAAGGACATTTTGATAATTTTATCAAGTCAGGGGGTTTTCTGTAATTTTTGGGTTGGAGGGAGACTGTGGTGTAATCTCTGACTTCCAAGGACAGTGAGGCTATTTCTGGAAGGTTCTAGGGGTTGTTAGGCCGTTTCTAGGTCACATGGGTATTTTGGTAATTTCATCAGATCCAGGGCAGAGCTAAGTTTGAGATGACACTTAGGTGCAAGAGTGGTTTGACAAAGCCTCTAAGTGGAAGAACGACGCTGGGCTTCATGGAAGGCACACAAATGTTCATTTATGGGAGAGGGGTATATGCACAATTTACTGGTAGTTGGGGTCAATTTAAGAATTACTTGATGAACGCAAAAAGAAGCAACTGAGTACATTCATAACTCATACGAGTACGAAGATTGTCGGCGAATTGTCGACTATACATAAGTGGTGTCCACACTGACACGAGGCGTGAAAGCATAGCCACAGTTACAAAAAGTCGCAGGTTAGAATTGCAATTACATGACTTTGGATCTTCTTGCAATTTTAGGGAGGGTATTTTTTTTTTGTAATTCTCAGTTATCTAGAGAAATTACATAATTTATCCCCCACTAGAGTGCGTAGCAAATTACTGACAGCCTTCAGGGGCATAAGTACAAAGCCTGGGGATATTTATATAATAACATACCCTTAGTGGGTTTCACAAACAGACTAACGAACGATACTTGCGTGAGTTCTCCTTCGTGTTTTTTGCGTATACTCTGCGTGTTCTCTCTTCCTCGGACCCAAGGGGTATTTATAGAAGGTAGGGGGACCCACCTTGACAAAAAGAGGGATTTTTGGATCCCATTTTGACAGAAAAGACGTTTTTTGGATCCCACCTTGACAGAAAAGGCCAATTTTAGACCTTAGGTGGTCAAGGTGGGTCCTCTACCTTTTCTTTTTCTCGAGAGAGAAAGAAAGGGCGAAGGGCCCAATTGCACTCGACGGGCCTAGGCAGGGTTTGCAGACCCCGGTGGGGTTTGTTTGATCCCTGTTGGGGCCGGCGGGGTCCATCGGACCCCCGTGCTACCCCAGGCAGGGTCAACAGACCCCGCCGGCCCCAACGGGGTCAAACAGACGCCACCAGGGTTTGTTTGACCCCGCTAGGGTCCGATAGGGTCCACTGGACCCACGCAGGACCCAGGCGGGGTCAACAAGACCCCGTCGGCGTCTGTTTGACCCTGTTGGGGTCCAACGGGGCCCATCAGACCCCGCACTAGACCCAACAGGGTCGACTAGACTTCCCGTGGATCCCAGAGGGGTCAAAACCCCCCGCGTGGCCCCGTTTTTCCCCGATGGAATCTTCCGGCCGGTTCCCCCTCTTTAAGCCCTGCTCTGGCCCCTTTTTCTGTCTTTGCTCGCAGCGAGACGCGTGGAGAGGAATACGGGAGGTCTTCGGCGTTTGTTTGTGTTGGTTTCGTGCCGTTGGCGCTGAGAAAGGAGCGTGCCTTCGTTTAGACCATGTGATACACGGCGTTTGGTCTCTTCTGCGAGTGCACGTAAGAATCTACTTCATCCTTCTTTGCTGCGACACATTTCATGACTGAGCATGGGTCGGGTTAATGGACCCTGGTATCGTGCAGATAGGCCACGGCATAATGGTGCTGGCTTGAAGCCATGCTGTGCCCGTCGATTAATCATGAGTGCAACCTCTCAAAAATACTTCGAGAAAGTTTAGGGTGCAACAAATGCCCCCCACGGGTCGTTCGCCGAAGCCGTAGGCAGGAGGTGGATGGCCCGTGTCCTCCGTAGGAGTTTGTTTGTTCTATGTCTCTCAGAAAGTGAGATGACGCGGTGGGGTTTTGTAAGGCTCTGTTTTATTTTTATATTGCCGTCCTTGAATGTCTTGCCTGTCCTTTTGCTGCTATACAATGCTTGTAGACATGGCTCGCCGTGGCAGAGACAGAGACCGATCCAAGAGTATCAGAACTAGGGATGCTGATGACTGTTATATTCGGCGGACTGATTGACCCATGTTGCCTTTTCCTACTCACACTATCACTGATGATAACTTCGATGACGTGGATCGTGGTTGTTACTGGGTCGCTGAAGGCCCGACTGAGTGTGCTGGTGTTAGTGAGGGGCTTGTGGATATCTCTCGCATTATAAGGCGAGACGGAATTTATACATTTGACCGGTCAGGGGGATATCCATCCCACTATCCCTTGGACTGTCATCTTCATCTCTTCATCTAAGGTTTCACCCTATTGGCATGGAGAGCGATGATCTTCTTTTGCCGGAGGAGAGGCGTCGCGTCGAGCGAGCTATATTACTGGAGAGGGACAGCATGCAAGGTATACGCACCCTTTCTTTTCCGAGCTTTCTAGAGGGCTTCACTCGGCAGAAATAGTATCATGACTGGCAGAGTTTGGGTTTCTTCCAGCACTATGACAGCATCTCTGTCCGTGCTGCACCACTGGCTCCCAAGGATGGCAGTATCGGTTTCGGTACCGGTTTCGGCTGGTGCCGAAACCGATACGTACCGGTTTCGGCACCAAACCGGTTGAAACTATTCAAAAAAATAAAAAAATTAGTGATCCTCTATGGTTTCGGCCGAAACCGGACGGTTTCAGACCGAAACAGGTCAATTTCGGTCGAAACCCTTAATGGTTTCGTCCGAAATCATTAAAAAAGTATTTTTTTAGGTATCGGACCTGCTACAGTGTTGGGGCTCAGTTTCGGATCGGTACCGGCCGAAACGTATCGGTTTCGGCCGATACTGCCAACCAAGCTGGCTCCGACAGCTTGGCATTTACATGGGCAGCATAAAGCCATGGAGCCTACTGTAGATGGTTTGTTCTTGACACCCTCAGGGGTGAAATTCGCAAACAATGACTTTGTCCACGATTGCTTACTGGAGAGGATCTTAGCATTGAAGACTCCCAGTTGGTATGGGAAGTGGTCAGTTGTCCCTTCCCATAGTTATCACCAAGGGGCGACATAGTGGCTCTGGGGAACTCTTTCTGTCTACAGGTCAGTGTTGGATAGAGCAGGGATACGCCACGTTGTTACGATAGCTTTATATTCTTATCATTGTCATACAGGTCTGCTATAGGCTCTGGCTAAAAAATTTGACTGCTGCTGGAACACATTTATCACTACTGAGGGAGAGACCTCTCTGGTTTTTGGACTTTCTAGAGGATTTCTGGCCTTCCCATTTGTGGGCGGCCCTATGAGGAGCTATCACTTGATGACTTGCATCTCAACCATGCAGATAGAGCCGGGAAGCACTGCATGCCTTATTGTTTCAGATTCTTGGTGAAGACATGGAGGGACTTAGCTCGAGTAGGTAAGGACAGGACCCCATGTACTCCTCGGGTGACTTTAAATGCTTGGGTAAGCTTTCTACAGTGGCCCATTCTGCTTCCATGGGGACTTTGCCTAGTTAGGTGTGAACCGGGGTCTGGGGATAATGTAGAGAGATCATCCTGAATTTCCCTCCACATCCGCGTCATCTGCCTGCTCTTACATAGGGATGGAACTCCAAGGGATTGCCTCCTCTCACATATTTAGCTGCCTACTTGGCCTATTGGTTGGCCAGCTTTGTGATTCCTCATGGCGAGAAAGGACTTTTGCGGGCTGAGGTGATATATCCCGCATGCTTGATGGCATGTGGCTAGAGAGTTGCTATTGTCCCTGCTGCCCTAGCGAATATTTATCACTCTTTTGGGGTTTTGATAGCATATTCATCTCCCAGGGACAAGAATATATTGATGCCCACTCATTATTTGAGTGCATGGGTCGGTTTACTTTTCTCAGAGCTCTCTCGGAGGTCTCCAGTCGACAATCCTACAGCTCCGCTGATATTTGCTTTTATTGGTCAGCCTTCTTAGGACACCGTCACACAGGTGGTGGGTGCCCGCAAGGCTCTATCTTTCTTGCCTGTTAGGAGAGATGAGGGCTTAGCCCTTGACTACTTCTCCCACCATTATCACCCTTATGTGGAGCAGGAGGGTGGCTCAGCAGTTTGCAGAGTGTCTTCGCGGGCTTTGCCCTCCTGTTACGATCTTGCCGAGTGGGTTATGTGTATCCGCCCCAGCGTGCTGGTTTATCGTCGTTCCAGTACGGCGGTCCTTGATCCCTATTACTCTCACCGATTTACCCGGAATTTTGGGTATGATCAGGGCATCCCTTCGACTGCAGAGTTCCCTTTGGCTCTCCGACTATACAAGCACAAGGATGTACATCTCGTGGCAGCAGCATGGCATGACTTCCTCTGCCGTGAGGTAAGGGAGGATTATCCCATTCCAGCACAGGCGCACAGCGGTCATTTTGACACACATTATGCGCGCTGGTGGTTTAAGGCAGCAATGTCTTTAGAGAGCATCGTGAGGCCATCCGATTTGATGAGGAGAGGCATTTGAGGAGGGATGATCTACCTCCTTTGTTCCTTGACCCAGGCTTTGTCAGGGCACATTTTTCTGGAGCCGCTAGGGCTATCAAGGATATAGAAAAGGCCTAGAAGGTAGAGGGCTGATCCGTTCCTATTGACAGAAGCCAGTACGTTGGGGCTCTGAAGTCCCTGGAAGGTGTACCAGCAGCCGCTTCAGCTCCTCCTTTTGGCCAGGGGGTGGCCTCTCGCCCTTCACGGGCATATTCTTGGTGGGAGGAGTTGAAGACCTCCTGTGGTTTGAGGAGGAAGTCTCAGCTATCCCTGCCGGTGCCCAAGGGAGCACTTGGGGGTAGCACGTTTGTTGAGTGGAAAGTCCACGTGATCAATGCAGTGGAGTAACTTTCCGAGCTGGAGGTGGCTGTCACTCCAAATGTCTTTTTAGATAAAGTGTAGAAGTTGGCTCGTGCTCTTCGACTGAAGCCTGAGCAAATTGTTTTGAAGTCTTCTAGACCCATAGGGACGACAAGTGACTGCTTCATTGCTTAACCCTTTCCGATGTTTTTTTTTTTAAGACTGCTTATCGTGTGCACCCTCTTTGTTGTTTGTAGGGGTCGCCATTGACCAGGGCACTCCTGATGTAGTTTTCGGCGAGCCTAACACCTCCTCAAAGAGGCCTCGAGCTGAGAGCCACGAGGGGGATGCCAAGCCTTCTTCCCGCCTCTGGACGGGAGAAGAGTCTCCCACTAGAGTGGAGGTTTCCAGTAAGTAATAGAAAGCTCTATTGTAGGCTACGGCTTTAATCTGCATATGATGCTGAAAACACTTTTTTTTTTTGGTGCACCTCCTCCCAGAGCCAGAGCTGGCATGAGGTTCTCTCCTCCTCCTGGGAATGCCTTCGCAAGAGTGGGGCTGATTCTAGATGAATCCATCCCCGATGTTACCTTTGATATTGAAGACTTGGCTGCTCTTGCTGATGATTCTACACTAGTGACTGTCGCCTCACCTTTGGTTGATATTGAGGATTTTCGTCGCTCAGGCCCCAGGTATATCTTCTTTGTATGGCTTCCCCCTTTTGTTTAAGAGGAGGTTGAGTATTTTTATTGGCACAAGATTTTTTGCAGGAGACCTCAGAGTCCTCCCCAGTCCTCCTGTGATTAGGGAAAGTGATCATTCCTCTCCTAGCAAGGGAGGATCTCCGTTGTAGTCCCCGAACGGGGAGAGTTCAGGCACTTCCTCTAGCACAGGGGCTACTAGCTCCTCATATTGGGAGGACCTGCCTTCTCCCACACCGAGTTCCCCCGAGAGCGGGGAACTGAGGGCTACCCCAGGTAAAATAAGGGTCACTTTTGCTGCGTGCATATGTACTTTGCAGCCTTTTTACTCATCCTATTCCGGATCGTGCAACTGTCGAGGTGTTGACCTCTGTCGGGATGTTCTCCTAACTTGTTGAGCCTGGACCCTTTACGGGGCTCCCGGACTATCATGACGATCTGGGAGCCGTACATTCTGGGATGGGGGCTGACACATGCCTCCCAGAGTCAGGGGCTCCTAGTAGTGCAGGGCTACCTTTCGCCCCAGGATTGCTAGAGCGCATTGCCAGCTTAATGGAGATCAGTGCAGTGGATCCTTTGGGTATGAACTCTGCCTTTACATATGTTTTCATTTATCCCTTTCACATTTGAGATTGTTGACGCCTGCTGCTCCATTGGTTTGAACAACTGTTGATCCATCTGAAGAAGAGTCTGCCCCTCAACCTGCTAAGACTGCGGTTTTTCAGACCCCTCTAAGGGAGGGCGACAGTACTGGCCACATGGCCGCACCCTTTGAGCCTTTAGCTCCAGGTTCCTCAATGAAAACCCACATTATTGGTCAATAGGCAGACCTTTCTTCCCTGTGACATTCTCCACCTTTTTTTGTTTTCCGGCAGGTCTTCCTTCTATAGAGTTGGTGACAGAGACGCCTGGAACGATGGAGCCTCCAGCTGTAGGAGTATCGGCTCAGATGCGGGTGAAGTCTCCTTCTAGGATGGCTCCTTGTGTGGAGCCCGCCTCTATTGTTATGGCTGAGGAGAGTGCTGCCACAGAAATAGGTATGCATTTGCCCTTTTAAGCTCTCACCCTCGTTGTTTGACAAATGAAATGGTCTGAGCCATTTACGTATATTTCATTTGCAGAGGGCATGGCTACAAACACAGAGCCTGCAGGACTAGAGTCAGCCTTTAGTGGGATCTCTGCTCCAATTTCTGAAGAAGAGCCTTCATCTGCTGATCCCAAGGGCAGGATTACCTCCAATAAGGGCACTATAACTTGCACCTTGAAGCCTTGCATGTGTTTATTTTATCATGAAAGGATACTTATCACTTTCTGTCTCCTTTCTTGATTTCAGCTTCGATGGGTGAGGCTCCAGAGGTCTCTCAGAGTTTCCCTGCTCTTGGGATAGAGTGGCCTGACGGTCTCAGCTTGGCGTAGCACTAGCAAATACCGACATGGGTGCCCGACTTATTCAGAATCTTCAGCTGCTGCTCCAGATTGACCCCCTTCCGTCCGTCGAGGCCATGAGGGGCAACTTGGAGTGTTGCACCAGAGGCTACCATGCATTCAGTTTCCCTAGGGACGCTTGGATGGCAAAGCTCACCGTTGTGTGGGATGAGTTCGCTCGTCTTCACGTTGCCCAGGAGTAGAGATGGAGGGCCCAGATGATAATCCAACAAGTGGAGGAGCAACTTGGCAGACTGTGAGCGACTTATGCCGAGGTTTACGCCCAAGTTGAAGTTGCTCGAGAGTGTGAGCGGGTGGTCTCCCTCCGAGTGGAGGACCTTCTGCAGTTGGTTCGAGAGGTTGAGGAGTGCAGTCTTGTGCGGACTGAGGTAGAGACTCTTCATCGCAGACTCTAGGGGCTCCAGGAGGAGGTGCTTCTGAGCGAGGCCCACATCGCCAATCTGAGGGGCGGACCCATGCCTTGATATGCATCACCTGTTGTCTCTCTTTTTTTTTAGAGATGACTTTTGTAGTTCGCCCAATTTCTTATCTTGGTTGATCCAAGGGCCTGTCTCGGACTCCACTTTGTTTGACGAGAATGATGAATAAAGGACAAAGTTGAGTAACTTGTTGCTTTCATCCTTTTTGCATATTTGCTGCTTGCTTCATCTTTCTCTCTTTTCTTTTTTTTATCACTTTACCAGCCCTATCGTCCTTTAAGGTTTTCACGAGGACTGGCCCCCTTTAGCTTTTTTCAGTGCTCTCTTGCGGGTTTTCACACTATGGAGTTACCCACTTTTACCTGAGACGCCCTTGCGGGTTTTCACCTTAGCCAGGTTGAAGGCATTTTTGCCCTTAGTCAGCCCCCAGATGGGAGGTGGTTAAGTTTGTCAGGGCATCAATATTTTTAGCCCCCACTCTTTTTTTTTTTGGCGAAGGGTACCTAGCCCATAGGGCGGATGGCATGTCCATAAGGATTGGGTAGTCCAAAGAGGGCGCGTAAGCCAACTCTTACAAATGGGACTGAAGGATATGACGACCAGAAAGGGGCGTACAAGTCAAATCCGAGGGTTCGAAATGCGAGTAGGGTTAGCAGCCCGAAGGGGGCACATAGGCCAACACTAAAGGTGAGATGAAAGATAAATTGGACAGCCCTAGTGAGACGTATGAGTCAAATCCGAACGTCGGAAAGCGGGGAGGGTTGGTAGCTCGGAGGGGACGTGCAGGCCGAACCCGGTGGGACCAAAAGGATGGATTTGGCAGCCTTAGTGGGACGTGTGAGTCAAATCCGGAAGCCGAAAGGTGAGTAAGGTTGACAGCCTGAAAGGGGAAGCATAGGTCAAGTCCGATGGGACTGAAAGGACAGATTTGACAGCCTTAGTGGGACGTGCGAGTCAAATCCGAGAGCTGAAAGGCGCATAGGGTTGGCAGCCCGAAAGGGGACATATAGGCCAAACCTGAAGGGACTGAAAGGACAGATTTGACAGCCCTAGTGGGACGTGCGAGTCAAATCCGAGAGCTGAAAGGCGCATAGGGTTGGCAGCCCGAAAGGGGACACATAGGCCAAACCCGAAGGGATTGAAAGGACAGATTTGACAGCCCTAGTGAGACGTGCGAGTCAAATCCGAGAGCTGAAAGGCGCATAGGGTTGGCAGTCCGAAAGGGGACACATAGGCCAAACCCGAAGGGACTGAAAGGATAGATTTGATAGCCCTAGTGGGACGTGCGAGTCAAATCCGAGAGTCGAAAGGCGCATAGGGTTGGCAGCCTGAAAGGGGACACATAGGCCAAACCCAAAGGGACTGAAAGGATAGATTTGACAGCCCTAGTGGGACGTGTGAGTCAAATCCGAGAGCCAAAAGGCGAATAGGGTTGGCAACCCGAAAGGGGACGCATAGGCCAAACCCAATGATGCAAAGAGGGATTTGACCGCCCTAGTGGGACGTATGAGTAAAATCCGAAAGTCAAAATGCAGGTAGGGTTGGCAGCCTGGAGGGAACGCATAGGCCAAGCTCGAAGATGTAAAGAGAGATTTGACCGCCTTAGTGGGACGTATGAGTCAAATTTGAAGAGTCCAAAATATGGGTGAAGTTGACATGCCATATGAGTTAGGCTAGAAAAGGAATTGATAGATTTGACAGTCTAAGGGACGTAGGAATCAAATTCAGAATTGAAAATGTGAGTAGGGTTTACGAGCCGAAAGACATATGAGTCAACTCTACGAGAAGAAGCTCGGGGGACATACGAGTCAAATTCGAAAGCTAAAATGTTGACGATCACGGTGAGACTGAGCATCGCATGGCGACATTGGAATTGTAACCATGGCATTGTCGTGATGAACTTGTCGTCACAGGGTGAAGTCATTGACTTGGATCCACCCATGGAAGTATGCTGCAAAGGGGTTGTTTTTTTTCCCCCTTTACATTATCAACCTCACTGCCCTTTCGGGTTTTCGCCGATGTTGGCCCTCTTTAGCTTTTTCCAGTGCGCCCTTGCGGGTTTTCACATCGAGAGGTTGCCCATTTTTGCCTGAAGCATCCTTGCGGGTTTTCACCTCAGTCGGGTTTATGGCTTTTTTGCCCTTAGCCAGTCCTTGGATGGGAGGTGGCTAAGTCTGTTGGGGCACCAGTATTTTTAGTCTCATTTTTTTGATTTTTTTTGAAATTCAATTTGAACCTTCACCAAGAAGAAGTGTGTCCTGAGAGGACTGCTGCGGAAGCTCGTGCGGTGGCATATGGTAGAGCTTCATATGTTTGTCATTGAGAGGAGCAAAGGGATTGTTTCCCTTGTGGTCGATGACCGTATAGGTACCTTCTTCATAGACCTTCTGAATGACATAAAGTCCACGCCAGTTGGGCTAGACTTTGCCACTAGATCTTCCCGCCAGGACCTTTCTCCTTGAGCATGACAAGATTACCTTTTTTGAACGCCCTTTGTTTGATGAGCTTATCATAAGCGCGCGTCATGCGGGCTTGATAAACTTGCAAATGTTTATAGGCTCTTAGTCTTTCGCCCTTTCGGTTGGACAATTCTTCGAGCCTTCTTTCTATTTCAGATTGATCTTGGCCTGACAACCCAGCGTGAATAGCAACCTGATAAGAAGCCAATTCATTCTCTACAGGAACCACTTCTTCAGCCCCGTAGACCGGGGAAAACGGGGAACAACCTATAGGTGTCTTGTAAACGGTCCGGTAAGCCCATAGAGCTTCGTGCACCTTTTCGCCCCAATCCCTTTTACGACTGGCAACTATTTTGGCCAACAATTTGCAAAGGGTTTTGTTGAAGGCATCAGTCAGCCCATTAGCGTGGGGATTATAGATCGACGATGTCCTTCAATCGATGTGGAACCTAGCCGCCAATGCGTAGACAATCTTGTTCTTGAATGGCGTGTCATTATCTGACACAATTCTGCTGGGGGTGCCAAATCTGTAAATTATATAGTGCCCCATGAATCGAGCAACAATTTCACCTGTTACCTCTCGTAGCGGAATAGCTTCAACCCAACGGGAGAAGTAATCTGTGGCCGCAAGGATGAACTTGTGACCTTAAGATAAAGGTGAGAATGGTCCCACAATAACCATGCCCCACTCTACAAATGGCCAAGTAGGCATAGTCGGATGAAGCGGGTTAGGCGGCCTCCGAGACACTAGCCCGAATGCTTGGCATTGGTGACATGTACGAGCATACTGATTGCAATCCTCATACATGATGGGCTAGTAAAACCCTCTGAGCTTGATGTTATTTTTCATCTTGGCTCCTGTTTGATGAACTCCGCACAATCCCGAGTGGACTTCGTGCATCACAGTTCTCGCCTCCTTCGGCGAAAGGCATCGCAAGAGGACCGATCGGTCTTTCTCATGGATAAGTCGGAAGAGCCATCCATCAATTAACTGATAAGACGTTGCCCTGCGTAGCAGTTACAGTCTTTAGGCCCGTTCGAGAGGAAGCCACCCGTTCTTTATCTTTATAATTGGCTCGCGCTAATCCTCTTCTTCTGGAGCATTCTCCTCTTGAATGTAATTGACCTCATAAAAAGTGAGGCCAGATTCTTCGTTCAACACGCTTGGCATGAGCCTTCGGTGTCTGACGGTGACATTCAATTCTCCTTCAGGCGGGAGTTTTAAAGCTGACGCTAATTTCGCCAAAGCGTCTGCTTGGGAGTTATTGCTCCTTGGGATATGACCTATTTCAAATAGGTAGAATTTTTTCTTTAACCTCATGACGGCTGCATGGTAAGGGATCAACTCCTTCTTTCGAACATCATTGTTGCCTAGAACTTGTCGAATGACAAGTTGGGAATCTCCATACACTTTGATGCACTTAACTTCCATCTTTAGTGCCAGCTGAAGTCCAATGATTAATGTTTCAAACTCTGCTTCGTTGTTAGTCAACAACTTCATGAGAGCACAAGAATTATGGAGAATGCCGCCCTGCGGAGATATAAAGACTATTCTGGCACCAGATGCATAGTCTGTGAGGCCACCGACCCTCTTGATCGTCCGGGAAGTGCCATTAAAATATAACTCCCAGAATGAGAGGTCAAGGGTGAGGACATTCGGCTCTATTTGTGATGGGACATTTTCAATATGTTCCCCTACTTCTTGTAGAGGCACTAGCACCTCCTCATCGAGCAACTCGGTGTTAAGCGGCAAGTCTTCTGGCACATAATACGTAGCTAAGAACTCGGCCATTCCTTGTCCCTTGATCACCTTGTGTGGTATGAAGGTGATATCAAACTCCATGAGGCTAAGTGCCCACTTTTCGAGCCTTCCTGAGAGAACAGGCTGACTGAGAAGGAATTTGAGCGGATCATATTTTGAAATGAGCTTTACTCGGTGTGCCAGAAGGTAATGCCTTAATTTCTTCACAATGAATACCAAGGCTAAGCACACCTCCTTAATAGGTGCATATCGATGGTCAGGCCCGATGAGTTTTCGGCTGAGCTAGTACATCGGTTGCTCCTTGCCCTCCTCGTTGATTTGGGCTAGAAGTGCCTCCAGAGAGGCATCCATGGCCGCAATGTAGAGGATAAGGGGCTTCCCTTTCACAGGTGCTCCTAGGACCGAAGGAGACGATAGATACTCCTTAATTTGATCGTAGGTCTTCTGGCAGTCTTCGTCCCAAATGAAGGGTACTCCTTTCTTCATCAGTTTATTGAAAGGCATGCACCTTCCAGAGATGTTAGAAATGAACCGCCTAATATAGGCAAGTCTTCCTTGCATAGATCTAAGCTCCATCAAGTTTTTAGGTGGAGGTAGTCCTCTTATGGCCTTGATTTTGCCATGATCGATTTCTATCCCTCAGTACTTGACGACGAAGCCAAGGAACTTGCCACTGAATACGCCGAATGCACATTTTATTGGATTCATTTTGAGTTGTTACTGTCGAAGCCTTTCGAAGACTTGGCGCAAGTCAGCCAAGTGATCCTCTCGTCTTTTTGTCTTGATGACCTGGTCATCGACATAGCACTCGACAATGTCATGCATCTCATCGAAAATCTTGGTCTTTGCCCTTTGCTAGGTTGTACTAGCATTCTTTAAGCCAAACGACATCTTTTTATAGTTGAAGACTCCCTTGGGAGATCGGAAAGGTGTATGGTCTTTGTCCTTGATGGCCATATGGATTTGATTATAGCCCGACGACCCATCCATAAAGGACAAGGCTTCATGACCGGTGGTCTTGTTGACCATTGTCTCCGTGATCGGGACCAGGAAGTCATCCTTTGGGCATGTCTTGTTCAAATCTCGAAAGTCTATGCAGACCCGTACTTGGCCATTCTTCTTTTTGACGGAGACTATGTTGGCGAGCCACACTGGGTATATGCATGGCTCTATGAAGTCCACTTCAAGTATCTTGTCAACCTCTGCATTGACTTTAAGCTCCAGTTCGTGGTGCATGCATCTCTGGGACTATTTGGATGTTGGAAGTATTGCCAGTTCGTGTTCAGCCATGGAGGGATCGAGCCCGAGCATTTCTTTATAGGTCTAAGCGAAGTAGTGCCTGAATTCTTCAAGGAGTTGTTGGTATGCACGCCTTTCCTCCTTGCTCAGAAGAGTGCTAACGAAGGTCGGCTGGTAGTCCTGCTTGCTCTCGAGGTATATATCAATCAACTCGTCCACAGTTGCTTGACCACTGTCTTCAAGCTCCGGTGGAGCTAGTTGGAGGTCGATGAAGTCTTCCTCATCATCAATATTGGCTTGATAGACTTTAAATTCTTCGGAATCTTCCTCAGAGTTTGAATCTGAAGGACCTTTTTCGTCTTGTTGATGACTAGCAGACTAACTCGACTCCTCCGACAGGGAGGCGGTCGTCGTTAACTTTTGGTGAGGGTGACATTGAGATCTCACCGGACTCCCTTACAAAGTTGTCAATCTTGGGCTCAGCTTCTGTTTGCCCGTGAGGAGGAGGTGACAGTTCTATGGCATTAACTGTGTAATGGACCTCATAATCCCTCTCCTGATCATACCCGAGTCCTCTTGTATCTTTGCGGAAGAAGGGAGGTTGCCCCCGGACCTATGGCAGGTTCCACAGTTGACGGAAATATGCGGTCCGCGTGGGGTATTGGACTTGAGGGACATGTTGTTTTCTGCACGTCTCCCTGATATATTCTGGCATATGGTCCATTTCTTGGACTAACTCTGGTTCATTGTCGGCGGGAATATCCCAGCCAAACTCATCCTCAGGAAGGCCTTGTGGGACCAAATCTCCTTTATAAAAAGACAATTGGCTTGTCTTCCTTGCTTTTCTTACTCCTCCTTTTCCGTTGGTAGGAGACGATGAAAGTCTTCAGTTGCTCCACCTCGTGCTCTTCCCTCTGAAACGAGAGCTGAACACATTTGGGTGGTAAGGAGATGCTCTGGTCGATGACCTGACTGATGAGGTTGGTTTCAAAGTCAATGCTTCGTCTTTCTGGTTGAGTCGGCTTGGAGCCGACTTTAAGACTTAACCTGTGCAGTTTTGCCAAGTCTTGGTTGACAGTGAAAAGTTGCCCTTCCTCAACTTTGGAGTCCACATTTTGCTTTCCTTTGTCTTTTGTGTACCCAGGGATTGCTAGAGTAGGTTCTCCAAAATACAAGGAAGCATCTGCCAGATGGCACTGATTGAGACGGAATGGAGCTTGATCCGCGAAGGCGGTATCTTGCTCCCCTCCCTTGGCATACTTAAGGTATAGGTGCATAGTTGAAGGAACAACCCAATTTTCGTGCAACCATGGCCTTCCCAACAACACCTTGTAGGATGTGTCGGCAGTGATGATGTAAAATGTCACTTGGATGTCAAAATTGCCTAAGGCGAGCTTCACTTCGACTCTGCCGAGAGCCTCCTGGAATTCTGGTTGAACCCCAAAATTTTGACCGCATTCACCTTCTGCAAGTAAGGTATTAGATATAAAGACTTGGAAGTCTTCAGAGATATGATGTTGACGGCTGCTGCTGCATCAACCAGAATTCGGTTTACATTGTGCCCATTGATCGCCCCTTACATATATAAAGGGCGATTATGACACAGAGAGGACAGCAACATGCCCTTGTCCGTGAATGTACTATTGGCTGTAAATGCCTCGTATGCTTGGCCCTGTAACTCTGCAACATGGGCTTCATATGCCTCAGGGTCTTGGAATATTTTGACGAGAGCCTTTCTCAAGTCTTTGCTCCAAGCGATGGCTTCCCAGATGGTGGCATTAGTTGGGAATCGTTTCATTTGATGAGTAATCTTGCGATCTGCCCGAGCTTAGGTCTTATCAAATAGCGGAATGATCTCTGCCAGAGTCTTCGACGCTCTGCGAGGCTTCTCCCACTCAGGAGGAGGCTGCTCCTCATTCCGGCCATCCACTTTTTTCTTGGAATAGTGGTGCCAGAGACCCCTCCGGGGATGGCAATGGCTCATCAAATTTGCCCTTATCAGAAGGGCCTGCTTGGCTCGTCGGCTTAGCCCTGCCAAAGGGACCCGCTTGTTTTGACGCCTTATCCTGCACCGGCGACTTGGCCGGCTCTTCCTCTTCATCAGAAGAGTCAAGTAAGAAGGGGACACCACCCGATTTTCTATCTTATGGGATGGGGCTCAAACCCTCTTGAGGAGTCGAGTAGAAAGGGGATTCTCTGAACTTGAATTTCCAGGATAAGGCCCGGTTCTTCCCCTCTGAACAATATGACTCGATCGAGAGTGGGAGGACCTTTACGTCCGCGACCTCGGCCTCTGCCACGGCCTCAGTTGTTTCTCGCCGAAAGACGCTGGTATGTTGCCGCAGAGGCATTATGTCTGGGGCCGTCGGTCACGTTGCCTTCTCCAGATGGGGAGTTTATGTTGCCAGGCAGTGGGATCGCCGCCATATTGCAGGAGAGCTCCTAAAGCATTTCCTCGAGTACCTTGGCGGTGAGTTCCTCATCTTTGTAAAATAAGGAGAGCTCTTCTGGGATCGGAAACTCTTCACCTTCTTTCAGACGGCGGTCCATCTCTCGGAGACACTGTAGGAGCCGGGCTTTACGCCCAAACTTATCCTGGGGAATGTATTTGTTTAGAGTGACGACCCTGGTGGGGCCAGGGGGAGTATAATCCTCCAACTCATCCATGAGCTTTTGCAGCCGTTGTAAAGGAGTTGGCTCCTTGGGGGCTTCCACAGCCACTGCCTGCTCGGCTTGCTTCTTTAGCCTCCTCTTCAAATTCTTCTTCCAGTTCTTTTCTTGTTTCTTCAGGCGTGCAACCTCTTGGGAAGAAGGTGAAATTAGTTTTGGAGGTTGGATTGATTTGTCCCAGTAATTTTGCCTTTTACTCTGGGCCAGCTCCTTAGGAGTCTTGGTTCCACGGTTTCTTCTTGGAGTGACCTTGGTCCAGTCAGCCTCTTCTGGTCGCACCTGAAAAGTGGCATTGATCACTTGTTCAACTATTTCTTGCGACTCTGTAGGCTTTGCTTTGTTGAGTAGTTGAGGGCTTCGCGACTCCACATGCCTTTGTTCAATTAACGACCTTACTTGTTCAATGCGAAGTGGAGGTCTGGCTCTGGGCTCCTCAAGCTTGGCCTTGCCCTTATTTCTTGGTCGAGGATTCTCGCTTGTGGACGTGCCTGATTGACTCGATCAGGAGGCGGGCTTAGAGCCTCCTTCCTTGGCTTGGCCTTTTTGGCCTTAGACCTTAGGCCTCTCGTATTTAGCCTTGCCTTTGAGGCTTGACTGTTGGTTTTCGCCCATGGACTCGCCTATTTGAGTCTGCTTGGAGGTGGTCTTAGGCCCTCCTCTAGTCGGGTCCTCTTGAACCTGTTGGAGGATCTTCTCGACAGCCTGCCTGAGGCATTGTCTAGCCGTTCGATTTCCTTAAGCATCAATTTCTCATCTTTGGATAAGGGTCTCGATACAGTCCTGCACCTCCTGGCATTCTCTCGTGGGGTGAGACACCCTGGCATGATACTTGCAGTAAAGAGGGTGACTCTTCGCCTTTTCATTGTAATACGACGGTGGGTTGTGCACCATCACTCGACCCTCTCTTAGGAGGTTGTCGAATATCTTTCACTGATGAGAGGGTTGCCACCCCGGATACCACATTGTGGGCTTAACCTGGCCGGAGCTGGCTCCTGCTTCTCTTGACTCGGGGAGTGAGAAAGAGGCCAAAGCATGCATCACATTGACGGAGAAGTTTAACTCTCTCCGCACATGTGGCTGTGGCAGACGGACCAAATGATGGCCCATGTCAAGTACCCCCTGGTTTATCAGGTCTTTCACAGTGTCTTTAAAGGCATGGTAGTCCTGGATGACGTGGTCAACTGTCCGGTGGTACAGACAATAGCCTTGCTGCAGCATAGTGCTCGCTATTTCATCATTTTTTGACGTTGGGAGATCCAGTAGCCCTTCACAGTGACATACGTGAAAGATCTCCAAGGTTTTGTGGCGGGGGAAGGAGTATAGTTTCTCCGGTTCTTCATCTTCAAATGAATATGATGACTCTTCATAGAGCCATTCCTCTGTCCTAGGAGGTATCCGGGCAATTGATGCTGCTTCCTCGCCCTGCACGTGTGTGCAGGGATGGCAAACTCGGTTTCGGACTCGGTTTCGGCCGGGTCTGAAACCGATACGACTCGGTATCGGTTTCGGCCGAAACCCAATTAAAAGGTTTAAAAAAAAACATATTAATTCTAAAAAATCTGAAAAAAATCATAAAAATTTTAAATAATCACTTAAAATCATGAAAAATAATACACATGTATTTGAGTGTATAAGTTAGTGCAATAACCTTGAAGTAGACAATTACGCATTGAACTTCAAACATTGAACATGTGAAAGTTAAACTAATATTCCATTGTACATTTTTTGATGATAGTGTGTTGATGTTTTGATAATAGCAACTCAATGAGTCACCACATAAGAATGATGATGATAGTGTGAATTGTTGTTGTTGTGTGTGCCCCTTGTGCATTCTTGTGCATTGATGATGAAATAATGTCTTCTGTAAGTCGGTGCATGCTAGCAAGTCTATACATCCATTAGTTGATAATTGAGCAAGTCTATACATCCACCAGCAAGTCTATACATCAGCAAGTCTATACATTCTCCATGCATCTTCATAGCAAGTCTATACATCAGCAAGTCTATACATCCAGCAAGTCTATACATCCATCAAGTCTATACATCCAGCAAGTCTATACATTCATCAAAGTCTATACATTCTTCAAAGTCTATACATTCTCCATGCATCTTCATAGCAAGTCTATACACTCTTGGACCAAGTCTGTACAGCCCGTGTGTTCCATACATACAAAGTCTGTACATTGTCCATTTGTTGTAGCTCAAAGTCTATACATTGGGTTGGCTGGTCTGAAGCAGGACCATATTGGTAGGGGAATTATGCTGGCTAGCTTGATTAATATATTTTTCAGGATCGACAGTTGTCTTGTCATTTTTCTTCTATACGATTTTCTGTTGAGCATGAATAAGTTACCTAGTTCCTGAAAAAACATTACTAGAAGTGGGTCCCAACCTTGTAGTATAGGATTGACTGTTGTCTTGTCATTTTTCTCCTATACGATTGACTGTATAAGTTAGTGCAATAACCTTGAAGTAGACAACTACGTATCGAACTTCAAACATTGAACATGTGAAAGTTAAACTAATATTTCATTGTACATTAATACAAGCAGTACAATAAACCAAATTAGACAAAATGAATGTTACAAAAATTCATTGATTCTTACCTAATATGGATAATAATTACTAGAAGAACCTTCTCCCTCATCGTCTGGCCCTTGATGTCGATACCCATAACCAGGTTGCATGTATGGTCTATATTCACTATAACCAAACAATGAGATAGCCAAGTCCTGCATCCCTCTTTGGATCCCTCTTGGAGTGTTTGGTTGGCTTGATTCGAATCCAGTATCAACATAGGAATCTTGAGAAAGAGAAGAGGAACTGGTCGGATATGGATAGAACTGAAATGATGGTTCATAATTCCACGACCCATAAATAGCTGCTTCCTGTTGGCCACCTTCGTAACCTGGTGAACCATATCCTTGCTGACCTTGACTGTATCCAGTAGTACCACCTGCAGCACCTGCATCACCTGTACCACCTGCATCACCTGTACCACCTGCAGCACCTCCGAGATGATCATCATCATCATCATCAGAACCATAAGAAACCAGTCGCCTTTTAGCCTTCGGGGATGCTTTTTTCTCTTGTGGTGCCAATTTTTCAGTGATCTTTGACATGAGTCATTTATCCCTTGGTGTGTGTCTCACATAAATCTGCTTCAACTGCTCAATTGCCGGGTCTTCTCGAGCAGCAGCATTTGTCCTCTCAGTTTGCCCATGCACTGATGTACTTCTTCTTAAGGAGATTCTAGGAGTGACTGGCCTGCTATCTGTATCTGAGTGTCTAGCTGGCTCAAACTCGAACTGCTCCTCAGTGTCATCAACCACCCTAGACTGGTGCGCATGAGTATCTCTGGCCCTCTTTGATTTGCATCTTAATTCGGGATCTCTTGCCTCATCTTCATCAAATATGCCCTCTGCCCATCTTCTATCATCAACATCAAAAACGGGCTCATCAACCTGCTCTCGTGTCTCCACCCAAGACTGCAAGGGATTATCATCATCAAATAAGGCATCCACATCAATCTCTGCGGCGGCATCCTCGGCGACGCGTTTGTCTCGCAGCTGTTGTCTCAACCTCATATTGTAGTGGCAGTACACTAATTTCTCTAACCGATCAGCCTTTAGCCGATTGCGAACCTTTGAGTGTATAAGGCTGAACGTGCTCCAATTTCTTTCACATTGGCTTGCTGATGTGGTTTGACTCAACACCCTGATTGCAATGAAAGCCAATGCAGAACTGCCCAATTCTCTATTGTTCACCATGATCCACCAGTCAGCTGTTACACCAACCAACCATAAACAAATAAATATAAGATGTAAATAAAAATTAATTAAAGAAGATGTAATTGCAAAGAAAGCACAAAGATGAAGTATACCTGGGCTCACTCTTCCCACTGCGTATTACGATTGGGAGTCAGAATACGTCCCACTTCTCATTCTATAGGAGTTCATCTACAAAAATTACATAATAGATTAGCATAACTACGTAAGTAAATTCTATACCTCTTATTCATGAAATCAAACAGGTCAACCTCTACTTCCGCCTGAAGCTTCTTATCTGGTGTCCTCGATAAACGACCAATGACTTTTAAAGTGCCTTGAAGCACCTCGGCATCAACATGTGCATTGGCATTGTACATTAATCGAGGGTTCAGAAAATAACCTGCATTTGTATATAGTTAATGTATGGTCAATAATATATGAATACAAATAATCACTCACCAGCTGCATGCAAGTCGTGGTATAATGTGGTGTCCCATCTATGGTCAATAATCTTCCACCACTTTGCATGTTCTTTGGGAAGGGACTCCTGCAACTCCAATTTCGCACGGTCCATGGCTTCATACAGATATCCCATATCATTCTTGTCATCGCCATCCACCAATTTTAGGATCTTTACGAGGGGGGTGACTACTTTCATGTATCATGTTACTCTGCCCTAGAATTTGTTGTCGTCCACGATTTGACAGACATCCAAATAATCCATCTGAGCATCAACATTGCCCTTGTCGATGTATTCCCGCAGGGCATTGTGGTACATGAAAGCTTTCAACTCATTCTTATACCTGTGCAAAGAAATAAAATTTGAATCAAATACCGATCATAACTATAAGGATAAAGAAGTAATAATTGAGTTCAACAGTATATCTATGCAGAGACTCCAAAGAAATGAAATTTGAAGCAAATCTAGTTGGCCCTGCACGGATGATATCCCGCCCCCCACTTGCATGCTCCCTGAACATGTTCAATATCCTAGGATGGCCATAAATATACTGGGTAATCTTTTGTGCCCTTTCAACCGTCTTCTTCACATGTTTGTCCTTCCCTATGTCTTCAAGTATGAGATCAAGACAATGTGTTGCACATGGGAGCCAATATAAATGCCTGCGCTTATGCATCAATTTCCTCCCTGCAGTCTTATAACTGGCTTCATTATCAGTCACAACTTGCACAACATTTTCTTCACCAATTTCGTCTACCATGTTGTCCATCAAATGAAACAAATAATTGGCAGTTTTTTCAAAATTTGATGCATCTACAGATTTTACAAATACTGTACCTTCGATGCAATACACCAAAAAGTTAAGCATGGACTTTTTCGTGGTACCAGTCCAACCATCACACATAATAGTACATCCTCTCTCCATCTATATTTGCTTGAAGCTTTGAACCCAGTCATGGAGCTCCTGAACCTCTGCCTCAAGCCCACGCCCGTATATGTCCCGACATGACGGCGCCTTCAAGCCAGGGTCAGCATCTGTTATGGCATCCAACATAGGTTGAAAATATTCACTTTCAGCAGCATGTGCAGGGACACCTGCATGAAAAAATCATTTATAGATGCTTTTAAATGCATGTCCTGCAACTTCTGCAGATTTTTTGACCCCTCTTAATGCACTTTTGATCTTAGGTTGTGTAGCCTGGGGCCTTTTGTGGAGATAACTGTCCATGGGGCCTACTCTCTGCGTCTGCGGGGGCGGGGCAGCAACATCAGGACGTCGTGCAGCTGTACAGCCTGTACTGGAGTAGGTCCCTCCTGAACCCATGGGTGCCTTTCCTTTCCTTCGAGCGGCTTCTTCACGCTCCCTTGCTTCAGTCAGCTCCGGATCAGAATCTTCAGTGCCTTCCTCATCATCATCCCTCCTAACCCTTCTGCCAGAAATCTCCTCAGCAATTTCCTCCTCATCCTCAGCCCTTTGTTGCACCCTCTCCTTTTTCCCCAAAAGACATTGGCGCATCTCCTCTCGCACCTCTCGTGGACAGTGGTCACATTGTCTCACCTCTCCTCGTACCCCTGCGAAATGTTGCTTGCCTCTGACAATTCCGTCATACATCTCCCTACCACAATAATTACATTTAACCTTCCTTCTCTTAGCATCAACTAAGGATATGTGGGCCCACCCCGGATCCTCCTGCCCTTGCTGCTCCTGTGTTTGCTGACGTCTAGGCATGATGCTGCATTAAGACAGTGACACACAAAAAGGTATAAGTACAATTAAAAACTTAACCCTTAATTAGCAAGTAACCCTTAATCACCCTTCAAAAATATTAATTACGAGCATTGATCCCACCCCAAATTATTCAATGAAGCTTAATTAAGCTTCAATTTAGCCTAAGCAAACCGACTTAGACAAAAGCCCCAAATTTTATAAACTAATTAACCCTTAATTATCATTTACCCCTTAATCACCTTTGGAAAAAATCAATTACCAGCATGATCCCACCCCAAAATCTTCAATGAAGCTTAATTGAGCTTCAATTGAGCCTAAGCAAACCGATTTAGACAAAAGTCCCAATTTTTATGAACTAATTAACCCTTAATTAGCAATTAACCCTTAATCACCCTTCGAATTAATTAATTACCAGCATGCTCCCACTTCAAATTAGTCAATGAAACTTAATTGAGCCCTAATTGACCCTTACTAAACCTAATTAAAGAAAAGCCCCAAATATAAACTTCTAATTAGGGTTTAATTAGAAGTGTTAAAAACTTAATCATTGTTTTAAATTAACCTACAACACAACATTTAACCTACAACAAAAAAAATTTCAATAACTCAACCAAAAAAACACAAAACATAAAAAATCCTAAATTTACCTCCACAAAATTTACCTCCACAGTGGCAGTCGGACGGTCGCTGTGGAGTGTGGACAGCCCCCTGCCCCCTAAAGGCCTAAACATGCACAGCAGCAGCCCCCCAAGCGGCCTTGGCCTTGGGCCTAGCCGGCCCCACTAGCACAGCAACAGTAGCCGGCAGCCGCTGCCTCCAGGCCCTCCACAGTCCACAGGCCGCACAGCAGCTGGCAGGCGGCAGCAGCAGCAGCTTCCGCCAGCAGCAGCTCCACGGACAGGCACAGCAAGGAGGGGAGGGGTTTCGGCCGAAACTTCCCGAAAAGGTGACCAAGTTCACTCCCTAAAGGGCAGTTCACGTGAGTTTCGGGCCGAAACCGATTCGCCCGAAACCTACTTGGTTTCGGTTTGCTACAGTGATCCGAGTGGTTTTCGTATCGGGTATGGCCGAAACCGATACGTTTCGGCCGAAACCGCCAACCATGCGTGTGTGGGAGCATGCCCCCTGGCCAATGGCCCAAAGGGGAAGGTGGCCAGCTGCTCATCGATACTTTTCGAAAAGTGGAGCAGCTCCTGCTGTTCCTGTTGGAATTGCCTGATCTCCCTCTGAACCTTGTGAATGGTTCTCTGCAGCGCGAGGCATTCGGGCATTGAAGAAGGAAGGCTCTAGAGTCATTGCTGAGCTGCTGATTTGATGACCCGACTTCTGGTGCATTTGAGCTTGAGGCAGTTGCCACCATATGTATCACATTGGCTGACCGATTCGATCGATTCCAAGCGTGAGGTTGTGATGGATCAACCGCATGGCTCAGCATGTTTATCAGCCCCTTTTGGATTAATTCCTCTGCTACATTTTTGAAATGTAGCAGTCTCCAACGGTATGACCCAATCTTCAGTGATACACACAATAGTTCGGGTCTTTTGTCTTCCCGACCTCCGCAAGCTTCCGCGGGTCCAGCATTGTGATGAGTTTTTACCTCATACATAAGGCGAAGAGCATCTTTGTATGCTCTTTTCTGAAGGAATAAGATGCCTTCATGTGCTCTGCTAATAAAGCAGTGGCTGTCACCTTGGTGTCGGGCTTCTTGCCATTACCCTTTGGTTTTTCCTCCCTCTTTTCTCCATTCGATGGGGAGAAGTCAACTGCATTCACCTCCTTGCCACTGGCCGGACGATCCTTGGAGGGTTTTCCTCTGGCAGGAGTGTGTGCTGGGTGGTCGGCGAAGAACATCTCAATCTCCGCCACCACGGTGTTCAGTTGGTTGAAGCTATTGATGTTTGATTTCAAGAGCTTCTCACTGCCTTCCGCCGCCCAGCCTTTACGACATATGGTGATCGCATCTTCAGGCGTCAAAGGGTTATCACACCTCATGTTGAAGTCCCTCCATCGCTTGATGAAGTCCAACACTGTTTCACCCTTCTTCTAACTGCGGGAACAAAGTTCTACAAGAGAGACCTTGCGTTCGGCCGTCTGGAACCAGTCAATGAACTTTTTCTGCATATCGGCCCAATCGGATACTAAATTGGACTTGAGCCTGGAGTACCATTGGAAAGTTGTGCCCGTCAGTGATGTGGCGAAGTAGTGGAGAAGGTATGACTCCTCCAAAGCCAGCTCACCCAAGGCTATTATGTAATACGCCAGATGCTCATGCGACGAGCCTTGCCCATTGAACTTTTGCAGTTTTGGGGCTTTTGGGCAATCTGGTAGAAGTTTCTTGAATTGATGGTGGAGGAGATATGGCACACTGTATAGATCAACGGTGGCCACCCCCTCACCATGTTAAGCAAACTTCGCCTCCACAATTCGTTCGATCATTTGTCTCTGAGCCATTAGACTTTCGGCAACAGGAGTAGCAGATGATCACACATTGGCCTCCTTTTGCGGAGCTTCAAACTCCGCGGCTATTGGTATCTTTGTCGTGATAACCGAAGCATTGGCCGTGATTGGAATAGGAGGTTGTTGTTCCACTCTAGTGGGTGTCGCTTGAGGCTGAATATGGACCTCCCTTTCACGTAATAATGCTCGCAAGCGGTTCTTCAGCTTTTGCTTTTCACGCCGGAGTTTTTCCAGCATGGAAGTTTGAGCTTCTGTTCTAAGATCTTCCTCGTGTCCCATGTTGCTGTCCCCGTCAACACTGTGGATATCCTCTTCGTGCTCCTTTGGTAGTGCTGACTCGTGTTGAGATGTTCCAACTGCGGCTGCTTGCTCCATCTGAGCAAGAAGTCAAGGTCTGGAGAGGCTGATCCAACTCTCCTGAGGTGTTCTCCGGCTGCTTATCGGTGGATGATGTATAGCTGGTGAACACTTTGACAGTGTCGTTGGTCACCTGAACCACCCGCCCCTTTCTAGGTGGTTGTCTTTCAGGCCGAGATGCCATCCCTATTCTGTCAAAGGCAGACACTCGGGACGTAGAAGCCTGTGTGGAATAAGCCTCCTCCGTATGCGTTGCGCTGGCAAATAGAGAAGTCAGCTGAATCTACTTGTGAGCTTCTCGGCGCTTCTGCCCTCGTGGGCATTGAGTTGTGGACCTCAGAGAGGTTGAGGTTTCAGTGTTTGCCAGACTACGCATCTGTTGCAGGTTCGACATGCAGAAAGGCCTTTCTGACCTTGCCCGCCTAATAATTTGGGCCTCCTCCTTAGTGACCCATATCTTTTTGAGGCGGAGTTGACGCTCTTCAGTTGGGTTGCTCCCTGACTTTGATTGGGGAGCTGCTGGTTTGGGCCGTTGCATTTGGTCCCGATTTGCTGCTGATACGACAGACTTCTTCAATTTCGCTCCATCTTCCCGGACTTGTTGGAGAAGCTCGAAGCGATTGGAGGTGGAGATGGTCAAGACGTGTCGGTCCCGAGGCATGATCGGCTCGCTTCCATCGATCCCGATGTGAAGGTTTCCGACAATTATTGTCTTGCCGGAGCGAGATGTTGTCGCTACAGGCTTTATGCCCTTGCGGCTGCGATGCTACCCCTATTGAGTAGGAGCGGCGCTAGTGGCGCCCGCCGTAGGCGTGGCGTCATTGCGGTGGCTGTGTTGCCCCGTTGTGCAAGGGTTGTACCTCTGAGGGTGGCCGCTACGGAGTTGATGTCGTTACGGCGGCGGCGCTACCACCGTTGAGCAGGGGCGACGCCAACCGTAACTTGGTTGCTCGAGAAAACTCGGCCAGCTATTGGGGCTGAAGGCCTGACACCTTCGACAGTTGATCTGTTGACCGAGTAAAGTCGGCCAGTTGCGGGGGCGGAAGGCTTGACACCCTTTGCCGCTTGTGTTGTTGGAGTAGCCGATTTGTCTTTATCCACTGGGACCACGCCCAAGAAAAAGGATGAGCCGACGACCGGTGGAAAGTCGCCGAAGAAGATCGATGTTGTCAGGTATCCGAACCTGGCGTGGTTCGCAATGATCTGTGACCCATAGGTCACAACAGCCATCGCGCCTCTGTTGGATGGTGGGGGTGGTTCTAGCACAACCAAAGAGGCATGGAAATGCAAAAAGGAGCATGCAAGTGAGCAAAGGGGATGCCCTCATTTTCTTGTCCTGTAAAAGGGAAAGGGGCAATCAAGACCTTGAAAAAGGTTTGGGACTTCTTTGACAGAAAGAAGAAAGGCGAGAAACGGTCCCACCGAGCGTGCTAGTCTGTCGGTCACGGAATATTCTTTTTAAAGAATTGGGGTTCTATAACTTTCTCACTGAGCCTTTTGAAAAGGGGAAATTTATAAAGATGCACGTATAGGGGCTATATAAATAGCATGTGCAGAGTTTATTCCGTGGGTGCACTTCGTATCAGACGATTTGGGTTCGAGTGTTGAACTTTTTTCTGCTGACTGCAGTCAGTGTTGATTTACATTGGCCTAATGCTCGAACACCCTTGATTGACTGTCAAAGAAATTCTAAGGTCCTTTACACATAAGCTCTGATATTGAGGGCAAACTCACTTGCACGGCTCATAATTAACTCTCATTCACCACTGAAAGATTGATAGAACTAAGGTTTTATCAAAGGCCTCATTAGGTTTAGGGAAAACCCTATAATTTGGGAGCATAAATGTAATTTTGCAGAAGCCATAGGCATTTTGAAGTGACAAGAGGGTTTATGGACTCCAGAGATATTTTGGTAATTTTTGGTTTCTAAGGACATTTTGGTAATTTTACCAAGCCATGGACTTTTCTGTAATTTCTGAGTTGGAGGGAGACTGTGGTGTAATCTCTGACTTCCAAGGGCACTGAGGCAGTTTCTGGAAGGTTCTGGGGGTTGTTAGGCCGTTTCTAGGTCACAAGGGTATTTTGATAATTTCATCAAGTCTAAGACAGACCTAAGTTTGAGATGACACTTAGGTGCAAGAGTGGTTTGACAAAGTCTCTGAGTGGAAGAACGACGCTGGGCTTCATGGAAGGCACACAAATGTTCATTTTTGGGAGAGGGGTATATGCACAATTTATTGGAAGTTGGAGTCCATTTAAGATTTCTTGATGAATGCAAAAAGGAGCAACTGAGTGCATTCATAACTCATACGAGTACAAAGATTGTCGGCGAATTGTCGACTGTACATAAGTGATCTATACACTGACACGGGACGTGAGAGCATAGCCACGGTTACAAGAAGTTGTAGGGTAAAACTGCAATTATAGGACTTTGGATCTTTTTGTAATTCTAGGGAGGGTATTTTTTTTGTAATTCTCAGTTATTTGGAGAAATTACAGAATTTGTCGTCCGCTCAAATGCGTAGCAAATTACAAACATAGCCTCCTGGGGCATAAGTACAAAGCATGGGGGTATTTATATAACATACCCTTAGTGGGCTTTCACAAACAGACCAACGAATGATGCTTGCGCGAGTTCTCCTTCGTGGTTTCTGCATATGCTCTGTGTATCCTCTCTTCCTCCGACCCAGGGGATATTTATAGAAGGTAGGGAGACCCACCTTGCAAAAAGAGGGGTTTTTGGACCCTATTCTGATAGAAAAGATGTTTTTTGGATCTCACCTTGACAAAAAAGATCAATTTTGGACCTTAGGTGTTCAAGGTGGGTCCTTCACCCATTTTTTTATTTGTTTTCTTTTTTTGCTCGGGAGAGAAAGAAAGGGCGAAGGGCCTAATTCGACTCGACGGGACCGGGCGGGGTCAACAGACCCCGGTGGGGTCTGTTTGATCCCCCTGGGGCTGGCAGGGTCCACCGGACCCGCACGCGACCCCAGGTGGGGTCAACAGACCCGATGGGGTCTGCTTGACTTTGTTGGGGTCTGGAGGGCTCCACTGGACCCATGCGGGACCCAGCGGGATCAACAGTCCCCGTCGGGGTCTGTTTGACGCCGCTGGGTCCTAGCAGGGTCGACTGGACCTTGTGTGGATCCCAGAGGGGTCAAAAACCCCTCACGCGGCCCCATTTTGCCCCGGTGGAGTCTCTCGGCTGGTTCCTTCTCTTTAAGCCGTGCTCTGGCCCCTTTTTCTGCCTTTGCTCGCAGCGAGACGCATGGAGAGGAATACGAGAGGTCTTCGGCATTTGTTTGTGTTGGTTTCGTGCCGTTGGCGACGATGAAGGAGTGTGCCTCCGTCTAGATCACGTGATACACGGCGTTTGGTCTCTTCTACGAGTGCACATAAGAATCTTCTTCATCCTTCTTTGCTGCTACACATTTCATGGCTGAGGATGGTCGGGACAATGGACCCCGATATCGTAGAGATACTCCACGGCATGATGGTGCTAGCTTGAAGCCGCGTTGTGTCTGTCAATTAATCATGAGGGCAACCTCTCGAAAATACTTCGAAAATGTTTGGAGTGCAACACCGGGCTCACCCCCCTCTCCTCCACCTGTTTGGACCGGATAGGTCTCCCAAGGGACCCATCTGGTCCCATTCCTCCCTCTCTTTAATAAACAAAAAGGGTAAGAAGAAAGGAGGGAGAGACCTATCCATAGTTGTCAAGGCGGGCGCCTAGGCGCTGCCTAGGCGCCCAGGCGCTCTTGAAAGGGCAAGGCGCTGCAGCGCCTTGTTAACACTGGAAAAGGCGACCTAGGCGGTCGCCTAGGCGGGCTAGGCGCCAAGGCGGGGCCAACGTTGACCTGCCCGAACCGGATCCGACCTGGTTATGTAAATTTAACTCTTTCTTTTTATAATTTTTTTGATGTTATTATATTCTTTTGTAATTTTTCTGAACTTCTTACATTTACTTTTGAATCTTTTGCATTTACTTCTAAATTTTTTATAATTTTTTGATACAACATAGTTTTCTATAATTGTCACATAATTTAATTATAATAATTTCTTCATGTAATTTTTTTTATATTTTTCACATTTTTTATTCTTGATTTATATATTGGAGGATATATATTTTAGATTTTTTAATTAGTGGCCGAAGTGTCGCCTAGGTGACGCCTAAGCGCTTAGGGACCCCGTGAACGTCTTTGGTCGCCTTGTCGCCTTGACAACTATGGACCTATCCGGACTGGGTAGGTCCCATTCCCCCTCTCTCTGCCTTTCTCTCCCTCTGTTTAAAAAAAAAAAGAGGGGGGGGGGAGACCTACTCGGACCAAGTAGGCTCCCCAAGGGGCCTGTCTTGGCCCAGGTGGGTCCCAAGGATGGCAAACTCGGTTTCGGTCTCGGTTTCGCCCGGGTCCGAAACCGAGTTGACTCGGTTTCGGTTTCGGTTTCGGCCGAAACCGGCCGAAACCCATATAAAAGGTCAAAAAAATTAAATTAATTCTAAAAAATATGATAAAAAATTATAAAAAATATTAATAATCACTTAAAATCACAAAAATCATTACACATGCATTTGACTGAATAAGTTAGTGCAATAACTTTGAAGTAGACAACTACAAAAATTGAACTTCAAACATTGAACATGTGAAAGTTAAAGTAATATTCCATTGTACATTAATACAAGCAGTACAAAATTAGACAAAATAGATAAAATAATTGTTACAAAAATTCATTGATTCTTACCTAATATGGATAATAATTATTAAAAGAACCTTCTCCCTCATCGTCTGGCCCTTGATGTTGATACCCATAACCATGTTGCATGTATGGTCTATATTCACTATAACCAAACAATGAGGTAGCCAAGTCCTGCATCCCTCTTTGGATCCCTCTTGGAGTGTTTGGTTGGCTTGAGCCGAATCCAGTATCAGCATAAGAATCTTGAGGAAGAGAAGAGGAACTGGCCGGATGGAAGTTGAATGATGGTTCATAACCCCACGACCGATAAATCGCTGCCTCCTGTTGGCCACCTCCATAACCTGATGGATGCCCATATTGACTCTGTGACTCATGTCCTCCCCCACCCTGACTGTATCCTCTGCCTGTGTCTGCGTGGAAGGAGGAAGGACCACCAGCATCCCCACCGCCAGTAGTAGCACCTGTAGCACCTGGCACATACGAAAATATAGAATTTATCTCCTACCAAAACCTTTTCTGATTCGAACTGATAATAAGAATTTAAGTTACTTTCCAAAATAAAAAATCAAAGGATCACGAAACCTGCAGTCTCCAGTCGCCTTTTGGCCTTTGCGGATGCTTTTTCCTGTGCCGGTGTGCTTTCTTCTTGCACCCTTGACATGAATCCTGTTCCCCTTGGCGTGTGCCTCAAATAAATCTGCTTTAACTGTTCAATTGCCGGGTCCTCTCGAGCAGCAATATTTGTTCTCTCAGTTTGCCCATGCACTGATGTACTTCTTCTTAAGGATGTAGGTGCCTTGCCCATTCTAGGAGTGACTGGCCTGCTATCTGAGTCGGAGTGTCTAGCTGGCTGAAAATCATGTTGCTCCTCAGTGTCCTCAACAACTCTAGACATGTGGGCATGAGTATCTCTGGCCCTCTTTGATTTTCTTCTTAATTCGGGATCCCTTTGCTCATCTTCATCTAGTATGCCCTCTGCCCATCTTCTATCATCATCATCAAAAACGGGCTCATCAACCTGCTCTCGTGTCTCCACCCAAGACTGCAACGGATTCTCATCATCAAATAAGGCATCCACATCAATTTCTGCGGCGGCATCCCCGGCGGCGCGTTTGTCTCGCAGCTGTTGTCTCAACCTCATATTCTTTATTCTCAACCTCATATTGTAGTGGCAGTACACTAATTTCTCTAACCGTTCAGCCTTTAGCCGATTGCGAACCTTTGAGTGTATAAGGCTAAACGTGCTCCAATTTCTTTCACATTGACTTGCTGATGTTGTTTGACTGAGCACCCTAATTGCAATGAAAGCCAATGCATTGCTACCCATATCTCGGTTGTTAACCATTATCCACCAGTCAGCTGTTCCACCAACCATAAAAAAATGCATTTTAGTTGTAGAAATATATATTCATCAGGTTAAGAAATCCAAAAAATAAAATATACCTGGGCTCACTCTTCCCACAGCGTATTGCAATTGGGAGTCAGCATATGTCTCAGTCCTCATTCTGTAATGGTTCATCTACAAACATAAAGTAATAGATTAACATAACTACTTAAATAAATTCTATACATGTTATTGACAGTATCAAATAAAGGCGAACCTCTACTTCGGCCTCTAGTCTCTTTTCTGATTCCTCGATAAACGACCAATGACTTTTAAAGTCCCTTGAAGCACCTCGCCATCAACATGTGCATCGGCACCGTACATAAATCGAGGGTTGAAGAAATAACCTGCATTTGTGTATAATTAACTAAATGAAATTTATAAAATAACATAAAGGCATTACCCCAATTTCAGTACAATTAATCACTCACCAGCTGCATGCAAGTCATGGTGTAATGTGTTGTCCCATCTCTGGTCAATAATTTTCCACCATTTTGCATAATGTCTGGGAAGGGAATGCTGCAACTCCAATTTGGCACGGTCCATGGCCTCGTATAGATAGCCCATATCATTCTTCTCATCGCCATCCACCATTCTTAGGACCTTCACGAGAGGTGTGACTACTTTCAAGTACCGTGACGCCCTGTCCCAGAATTTGTTGTCGTCCACGACGTGGCAGACATCCAGATAATCCATCTGAGCATCAACATTGCCCTTGTCGATGTATTCCCGCAGGGCATTGTGGTACATGAAAGCTTTCAGCTCATTCTTGTACCTGTGCAAATAAATGAAATTTGAAGCTGCATCAACTGTTACATATCAGTAAGGATAAAGTTAATAGAATTGACGAAAGTGTTATACCTGTGCAAAGACTCCAAAGAAATAAAATTGGAAGCAAATCTGGTTGGGCCTGCACGGATGATATCTCGCCCTCCACTGGCATGCGCCCTGAACATATTTAGTATCCTAGGATGGCCATAGATATACTGTGTGACTTTTTGTGCCTTGTCAATTGTCTTCTTCACATGCTTTTCCTTCCCTATGTCTTCAAGCATCAGATCAAGACAATGTGCTGCACATGGGAGCCAATATAAATGACTGCGCTTTTACATCAATTTCTTCCCTGCAGCCTTGTAACTGGCTTCATTATCAGTCACCACCTGCACAACATTCTCCTCTCCAATTTGTTCTACCATGCCATCCATCAAATGAAACAAATAATTTGCATTCTTTTCATAATCTGATGCATCAACTGATTTCACAAACACTGTACTGCTGATGCAATAGACCAAAAAGTTTATCATGGACTTTTTCGTGGTATCAGTCTAACCATCACACATGATGGTGCATCCTCTCTCCACCCATATATGCTTGAAGCTTTCAACCCAATCATGGAGCTCCTCAACCTCTCCCTCAAGGCCACGCCCGTATATGTCTCGACGTGAGGGGGCTTGCAAGCCAGGGCCAGCATCTGCTATGGCATCTATCATAGGTTGGAAATATTCACTTGAAGCTGCATGTGCAGGGACACCTGCATGAAAAAACCATTTGCAAATAGATTTAAATGCATGCCCTGCAACTTCTGCTGATTTTTTGACCCCTCTCATTGCTTGCTTGATTTTAGGTTGTGTAGCTTGGGGCCTTCTGTGCAGATAGCTGTCCATGGGACCTGTTCCCTGCGTATGTGGGGCAGCACCAACGTCAGGACGTCGTGCAGCTGTACTGTCATAGGTCCCTGAACCCATGGGCACCTTCCCTTTCCTTCGAGCGGCTTGTTCACGCTCCCTTGCTTCAGTCAGCTCTGGATCAGAATCCTCAGTGCCTTCCTCATCATCATCCCTTCTAACCCTTCTGCCAGAAATCTCCTCAGCAATTTCAGCCTCATCCTCAGCCCTTTGTTGCACCCTCTCCCTTTTCCCCAGAAGGCATTGGCGCATCTCTTCTCGCACCTCTCGGGGACAGTTGTCACATTGTCTGACCTCTCCTCTTACCCCTGCCAAATGTTGTTTTCCTCTGGTAATTCCGCCATACATTTCCTTACCACAGTAATTGCATTTCACCTTTCTTCTCTTAGCATCTATTAAAGACATGTGGGCCCACCTCGGATCCTCCTGCCCTTGCTGCTCCTGTGTTTGCTGACGTCTAGGCATGATGCTGCATTAAGACAGTGACACACAAAAAGGTATAAGTACAATTAAAAACTTAACGCTTAATTAGCAAGTAACCCTTAATCACCCTTGCAAAAAATCAATTACCAGTATGATCCCACCCCAAAATCTTGAATGTAGTTTAATTGAGCTTCAATTTAGCCTAAGCAAACCGACTTAGACAAAAGCCCCAAATTTTATATACTAATTAACCGTTAATTATCATTTACCCCTTAATCACCTTTTGAAAAAATCAATTGGCAGCATGATCCCACCCCAAAATCTTCAATGAAGCTTAATTGAACTTCAATTTAGCCTAAGCAAACCGATTTAGACAAAAGCCCCAATTTTTATGAACTAATTAACCCTTAATTAGCAATTAACCCTTAATCACCCTTCGAATTAATTAACTACCAGCATGCTCCCGCTTCAAATTAGTCAATGAAACTTAATTGCGCCCTAATTGACCCTTACTAAACCTAATTAAAGAAAAGTCCCAAATATAAACTTCTAATTAGGGTTTAATTAGAAGTGTTAAAAATCTAATCATGGTTTTAAATTAACCTACAATACAACATTTAACCTACAACAAAAAAAAATTCAACAACTCAACCAAAAAAACACAAAACATAAAAAACCCTAAATTTACCTCCACAAAATTTACCTCCGCAGTAGCAGTCGGACGGTCGATGTGGAGTGTGGACAGCCCCCTAAAGGCCTAAACAAGCACAGCAGCAGCAGCCGGCAGCGCACAGCAGCTCCACACTCCACAGGGCAGTGGGCACAGGCCGCACCTAGCACAGCAGCCTGGCAGGGGAGGCAGCAACAGCTCCACAGGCAGGGAGGCCCGGCAGCAGCAGCAACAGCCAGCAGCTTCAGCAGGCAGGGAGGCAGCAGCAGCACCGCAGCAGCTTGGTGCCTTGGTCGCAGGCCCACCTCGCAGGCAGCAGGCTCGCACGGGCCGCAGCCGCAGCCGCAGCCGCAGCAGGCAGGAGGCAGCAGCTGCAGCACAGCAGCAGCCGCAGCAGTGCAGCACGGCAGCAGCAGCAGAGCGGCGGCAGCAGCAGCACCCGGCAGCAGCGGCAGCAGCACAGCACGGCGGGGGGGAGGGTTTCGGCCGAAACCGCTGCAGCAGCGGCGGAACTTCTGCGGAAGTGGGGTTTCGGGAGGGAGGCGACAGGAATATCACAAGTTTCGGCCGAAACTAACAGGTTTCGGGCCGAAACCGACCGGGCTCGGGCGAAACCAGTATCGATTTCGCCCGAAACCGATATCTCACTTACGTTTCGGGTTGCTACAGTTATTAGGCCCGTTTTCGTATCGGTTATGGCCGAAACCGATACGTTTCGGCCGAAACGTATCGGTTTCGGTCGAAACCGCCAACCATGGTGGGTCCCCCCTTCTGCTAGCCCTATAAATACCCTTTAGGCAAGGATGGCAGTATCGGTTTCGGTATCGGTTTCGGCCGGTACCGAAACCGATATCGGTTTCGGTATCGGTTTCGGCCGAAACCGGTTCAAAACAGTCAGAAAAGGCAAAAAAATGTATTGAACAGGTCCGGTTTCGGCCGAAACCGAACGGTTTCGGTCCGAAACCATTAAAAAAATAATTTTTTTTGTATCGGACTTGCTACAGTGACAAGGCCCGTTTCGGTTTCGGTATAGGCCGAAACCGATACGTTTCGGCCGAAACGTATCGGTTTCGGCCGATACTGCCATCCATGCCTTTAGGGGGTCCGCATTCGAGAGACACGGATTGAAGCCCATGGAAGTGGGAGGAGAAGCAACCTCCTAGTTCCTTTATGTTTTATGTGACTCCACCAAGGAGGGTGTGCGCCCAATAAGGGTGTGTTACACATATGTCTTTGGGTTTGCATACATGCCCATGTGATTATGCCCCTTGTAATTTTTTGGGTAATTCCTTTGTGGGATGATATTGTAATTTTCTGAAATAATTAGAAATTACATAAATTTCTTTGTTCAATCTTGAAATCACCAAAATGCCCTTGAACCTTCCAGAAATTATCAAAATATACTTGAAGTTTAAAAATTATCAACATGCCCCTGAGCTTTCCAGAAATTACCAAGATGTCCCTAATCTGTCCAAAAAATACATAAAAACGGTATTCAGCTTAGGAATTGCACAAAGCTCCTGTCCAATCCAAACAATTATCATAATGCCTTTGTTCATGTTTACGCCTTCTATACGACTCGGCGGAGCGGAACCATGCCACTTTTTTAAAGCGACGTGCGCTCCTCTGAACTTTGCTTCAAGTTGACTGTCCCCAAAAAAGGCCAAAAATTTCCAGAAAGTGCAAATATATCGAGAAAGGGAATGAAATTACAAATGTGTCCAGGAAAGGGGAGAAATTGCAAATAAACTCTGGTATGTCAAGAAATGATAGAAAAGTCCGAAAAAAATTAAGAAATTACAGATATATTCTGAAAAGTTAAGAAATGGCAGATAAGTCCGGTGAAACCAAAGAAATTGCAAATATATCTTGGAAAGTCAATAAATGGCAGATAAACTTAGGAAAAGTCAAAAAATTGTAGATAAATTTTTAAAAGTTGAGGAATGCCAGATAAGCCCAGGGAAATCGAGAAATTATAAATATACCTTGGAAAGTTAAGAAATGACAGACAAGTCTAGAAAATCTATAAAATTGCAAATATATCTTGAAAAGTCAAGAAATGACAACAATCTTTAGAAAATCTAGAAAATTACAAACATATCCTGGAGAGTCAAGAAATGATAGGAATCTCTAGGAAATCCAAAAAATTGCAGGTATACCCAGAAGATTCTAGAAATGATAGAAAGATTTAGGGAAGTCAAAAAATATAGAAATACCCTAGGATGTTGACAAATGACAGAAATGAAAGAGATGTCTTGGAAAGTCAAGAAATGACATAAATATCTCGAGAAGTGAAGAAATGATGGAAAGGTCCTGAAAAGTCAAGAAATGACAAAAAATCTAGAAAATTGTAATTATATCTTGGAAAGTCAAGGAATGATAAACAAGTTTAGGAGAACTAATAAGCTGCAGAAATACCCAGAAAAGGTCTAGAGCTGTAAAAATATCAAGAAAGGATCAAAAAGTTGTAGAAATACCTAGAAATGGTCAAAAGTTGCATAAATATCTAGAACAAGTCAAAAATTGCAAAAGTATCCAAGAAGGGTTAGCAATTGCAAATATACTCGAGAAGGGTCAAAATCTGCAAATATACCCAGGAAGGGTCAGAAGTTACGTGAATACCCATGAAGGGTCAGAAATTACATATATACTCAGGAAGGGTCAAAAGCTGTGGAAATATTCAAGAAGGGTCATAAATTGCAACTATACTCATGAAGGGTCAGAAATTGCAAATATACTTAGGAAGGGTTAGAATTTGTAAATATACCCAGGAAGGGTCAGAGATTGCAGAAATATCTAAGAAGAGTCTGATTATGATGAAATTTAAATCCAATGGTTCGATCTTGACCAGAAGCAAATTCAACGATCCGATCGTCGCTTGGAGTCAATCCACTCGTCTGATCGAGGACAAAGCAAATTCAACGGTCCGCTAAAAACTAGAAGCAAATTCAATAGTATGATCATGGATTGAAGCCAATTCAATGGTCTAAGGGTGACGAGAGCAAATCTACAAAACCAAGTGTAAACAGAAGCTCATCCAACGGTCGGAATGTGACCAGATGTAAACTTGAAGACCCGATTACATAATCGGGACTAAATCTAAAGATCTCAAAAGACAGATTGTAATGTAAAGTTCTTATCTTCAAGAAATGAAAGTCTTCTAGTTTCTTGCAAGACTATGTCTCTAATGAATGATCATCAAGATCATATCCATTTAACAAAATCCACAATATCATAGCGTATATTGTAGAGAACAAAAATGTATCTTTGACAGTTAATTAAGGGTGTTCGGATTTTATACCGATGTAAATAAACACTGACTACGTTATGTGCAGAAATGTCCAGTACTCGAACCATCCGCGAAATTAACAATGGGCATGTTATTTAAATAGCTGATAAATGTGCATTTATGTTCAACAAATGAACACACTTAAATTTTTTCGTGTGAAACAGATTGGTATGTCTGATGGGACATTTCCTGTCTTTCATGTCTTTGTGAAGAAATATCATTTTCTCTATGAAATTTGTGATATCTCCTCCATACTCTTGCAAACAAATTCAAAGATTTTGGCGACAATAGTTGTTACTCTTGGGCTTCTTGCAGTTGCAAACCACGCCAGATGCGGATAAAGCCCTCATAGGGGACCTTATAGGGGGGCCCTCTCTCTCCCTCACCTGGCCATTTTGACCGAATAAAACTCTCATAGGGGCCTCCCAAACCGGATAAAGCCCCAAAGGGCCTTCCAGACCGAATAAAGCCCCCAAAGGGACCTCCCAGTCCAGATAAAGCTCCAAAGGGGCCTTTTGGACTGTATAAGACCCCCAAAGGGGCCTCCCAGACCGGATAAAACCCCTAAAGGGCCTATCCGGACCCGGGGGTTCCCCTTGGCAACTATTGCGAGTGGGACTAAGTGTCACAACTAATACCATAAAGGTCAACGATTTTCGTTGGCAGTCAATCAAGGGTATTCGAACTTTATGCTAATGTAAATAAACACCGATTGCGGTCAATGGGGAATTGTCCAGTATCTGAATCCTAAATCGTCTGATAACATTAAATTTGTGGAATTAATGATATACAAGTTATCTAAATAACTTCCAAATGTACATTCAATGAACCCCCTATAAATTCTCAATTAATTCCGCGTGTTAAACCCAAGTATATCCTAAAAAGTCAAAAAATGACAGGAATCTCCAGGAAATTCAGAAAATTGCAAATATATCCTTGAGAGTCAAGAAATGACAAGAATCTCCAGAAAATCTAGAAATTTGCAGATGTACCTTGAAGGGTCAAGAAATGGCAGAAGGGTCCAAAGAAGTCAAAAAAATTACAAAATACCCTAGGAAGTCAACAAATGACATAAATGTCTAGAAATGTCAAGAAATGACAAAGATGTCCCAGAAAATCAAGACATGATAGAAAGGCTCTGAAAAGTCAAGAAATGACAGAAGCACCTCAGATAGTCAAGAAATGACAACAAATCTAGAAAATTACAAAATATATCTGGGAAAGTTAAGAAATGATGGACAAGTCCAAGAGAACTAAAAAATTGTAGAAATACCAGAAAGGATCAAAAGTTGTAGAAACACCCAGAAAGGGTCAAAAGTTATAGAAATATCCAGAAAAGGTCAGCAATTGCGAAAGTATCCAAGAAGGGTCGGCAATTGCAAAAATACCCAAGAAGGGTCAAAATCTGCAAATATACTTAGGAAGGGTCAGAAGCTGTTGGAATATCCTAAAAAGGTCAGAAACTATAGATATGCCTAGGACGGGTCAGAAGTTGCGGAAATACCAGGGTTTGCCAAACCGGGATGGGACGGCCCGAACTGTCCGTCCCGGACCGTCCCAACCACAGATCGGGACGACCGGTCCGTGGTACGTAACCGGTATGATTTGTATAACTATATTATATTTTATAACAAAATATGATTGGTAGGTTGGTTGGTTTAAACCGTTTCATTGCAATCGTAACGCTCCGTGTTCGAATCTCAAAAGACGAATCAAATTTTTAATTTTTTTTCACTTTTCTTTAACTATTGAAGGGAAAAAACATTAAAACCCCATATGATGTTAATAGGAATCGAACCCCAGCCATCTCATTTACACACAACACCGCTTAACCAACTGACCTAAAGAACAATTTACAAAATTTTACTTATAATCTTTATATTAAAGTCTTTATTTCATATCGGTACGGAGCGGTATGGTACCGTACCGTCCCGTCCCTGGCCGTGACTGGGACTGCCGGTTCGGTCGGCACGGCTAACCCTGGGAAATAATACCCAAGAAGGGTCAGAAACTGCAAATATACTCAGGAAGGGTCAAAAATTGCGAAGGTCTCTAGGAAGGGTCAGAAATCGCAATATACCTAGGAAGGGTCAAAAATTGTAAATATACCCAAGAAGGGTCAGAGATTACAGAAATGCCCAAGAAGAGTTCGATCATGATGAAATTCAAATCCAACGGCCAGATAATGACTAGAAGCAAATTCAACTATCCGATCGTGGCCGGGAGTCAATCTAGTCGTCCAATCGAGGACGAAAGCAAATTCAACAGTCCGCTAAAGACTAGAAGCAAATTCAATAGTCTGATTGTGGATTGAAGCTAGTTCAATGGTCTAAGCGGTGACGGGAGCAAATCCACAAAACCAAGTGTAAATAGGAGCTTATCCAACAGTCGGAATGTGACTAGATGTAAACTCAAATACTTGATCACATAATGGGGACCAAATGTAAAGGTCTCAAAAGATAAATTGTACTCCAAATTTCATGTCTTCAAGAAATGACCCAAGAAGGGTCAGAGATTACAAAAATGCCCAAGAAGAGTTCGCTCATGATGAAATTCAAATCCAACAGCCAGATCATGACTAGAAGCAAATTCAACTGTCCCATCGTGGTCGGGAGTCAATCTAGTCGTCCAATCGAGGACGAAAGCAAATTCAACAGTCCGCTAAAGGCTAGAAGCAAATTCAATAGTCTGATTGTGGATTGAAGCTAGTTCAATGGTCTAAGCGGCGACGGGAGCAAATCCACAATACCAAGTGTAAATAGGAGCGTATCCAACAGTCGGAATGTGACTAGATATAAACTCAAATACTTGATCACATAATGGGGACCAAATGTAAATGTCTCAAAAGACAAATTGTAATCCAAATTTCATGTCTTCAAGAAATGAAAGTCTGCAATTTCTTGCAAGAGTATGTCTCTAATGAATGATCATCAAGATCATATCCATTAGACAAAACCCACAATATCACAACGGATATTGTAAAGGTCAAAATGGTATCTTTAACAGTTAATCAAAGGCGTTCGGACTTTATGCCGATGTAAATAAACATCGACTGCGATCGGTGAGAAAATGTCTAGTAACCCGAACCCTAAATCGTCTGATAAATTCAATCCACGGAATTAACAATGCACATACTATTTAAATAGCTAATAAATGTGCATTTATGTTCAACAAATGAACACTCTTAAATTACAATATCCTTTCTGGAAGGCGCATAGCAGCAAGCAATATCTTTCATGTTGGCCTCGGGTTTAAGTTGGTCTTAACTGATATGAACGATGCAAGATAAAACCACAAACAAAATTTTGATGTATACAAGGATTGGCAGGATCTTTCATGTTAAATTGGCCCAAATTTTGTGGTTCTTCAACACTATTATATTCCTGACAACAGAAACTTGCTGGAGCTGTGTTTGCATTACCTTTTGGTGAAAGGGTTTTATAGTGGTTTTCTTATTGGCCCATTTTAGTATCCAAGTACAATAACGTGCTCAGTTTAACATGAAACTAAGATTAAAGATATGGTTTGGAAGTAGAATGTTGAGATTGGATGTTTACAAGAAATTAAGATTCAAGAATGCCAACTTCAGCTGATCCGAACAGTTTTGAGTCCAGGAAGTTCATTTTGTCATCAGAAGAGCAGAAGGTTTTTCAGGAGGGATTCTTTTACAGAAGCACATTGTGAAAAAGCTATACCACAAGAAATGGAAACATGATTATGAAATCACTTGTTCTTTTTGTTACCTAAAAGATGTTAAGTGTGGATAACTATATCTCTTACAAGTTAAGTTGATACTAAGATCTAAATGAATTTGTTTCCAAGTTGGTACCAAGATCTAAGTGAATTTGTTACACAACTTGTCTATTATCTTGATGTTGTAAGCGTGGTTGCAGAACTGGCCGATCCGGAGCAAACCGGCCTGAATCGGCTCAGGATCAGAGGTGACCAGTCTAGTTCAGCACATTCCAGGACTGGACCGGTTGGTCCTTGAAGGAAAAAAAAAAGGGAAATGTGAGTTTTTTAAGAAAAAAGAATAAAAACTTAAAAATGAATTAATTTGCAAATCAACCAACAATATTAATGTCTATTAGAGACTTAAGTCATTTGAGACTCAAATCTAATGAGATTAAGTGAGATTAGGGTTCAAATCTCCTATTAGAGTTTGAATCTCATTGCGATTAGGGTTAAAATTGCATTGAAATTAAAGTTTAGGTGAGATTAGGAGTTTAAATTCACTTGATGTAGTGAGATTAGGATTTAAACCTCAAACTGAGGCCTAATGTCTTGAGATTAGGGTTTTAAACTTAATGTACAAGTATTTGAGGCCACCGGTTCCCAAGAGTTGGAACCGACCAGTTTCTGATCTGAACCAGAACTGGCCCCGACTGGTTCCAGTTCTGCAAACCTTGGTTGTAAGTTTAAAAGTAGACCAGAAGTGAGGGTTTAAATCTCACTTGATGTAGTGAGATTAGGGTTTAAACTTCAAACTGAGTCCTAATGACTTGAGGTTAGGGTTTTAAATTTAATGTACAGGTTTTAGGCCCCCAGTTCCGAAGCATTGGAACCGGGCACTTCTGCAAATGCTTCTTCTCAAAGTCATCTTTCCCAAATTATTAATCATGCCAGTCAACTACGACTTTTAGTGAACCCACAGCATCTCTGACTAGCACTTTCATTGAGTGTCCCCATCACTCTGTAAACTCCATGAATCTTTGATTGTATGGTGTAAATCACAAGGCACAACTCCATGAAATGAACATGTGTTGGCCCCTTTAGAGCTTCACGCTGTCACTTATTGTGCACTCTCTTGACTTATATTCTTGCTTTAAACTTCCTGAAGGCCTTTATCTATCTATCTCAGTTCTAGTTTAGATTTTTCATAGAGTTCAATGACCATCCAGCTTCAATGTGTGAGTGGTAGTTTACTTGGTTTTATAATCTTGGAAATTTGAGTCAAGTCTCATATCTGTTGAATGTTATCTTCTTCCGCAAGTTTTATCCCTGGTATATTTTTTCATTCTAGAATCCATTTCATGTAATACTTGATTTATGTTTCAGTGACATCTGATGGCAGTATCCTTGCGACTGGGAGTTATGACACAACAGTCATGCTGTGGGAAATTTTTCGTGGTGGATCCCGTGAAAAGAGAGTTTCGAATGCACAAGCAGAGTTTCCTCGAAAGGACCATGTCATTGATGAGAGTCCATTTCATATTCTTTGCGGGCATGACGATGTCATTACCTGCTTATTTGTTAGCACTGAGCTCAATATAGTTATTAGTGGATCGAAAGATGCAACTTGTGTTTTCCATACATTGAGAGAAGGAAGATATGTAAGATCCATTCAGCATCCATCTGGTTGTGCTTTGTCGAAGCTAGTTGCCTCTCAGAATGGAAGGGTGGTTATCTATGCTGAGAATGACCTAAGTTTGCACATGTACTCTATTAATGGGAAGCATATTACCTCTTCTGAATCTAATGGCCGCCTTAATTGCATTGAACTTAGCAGTTGTGGAGAATTCCTTGTTTGTGCAGGTGATCATGGACAGATATTATTGCGGTCCATGTACTCACTTGAAGTAGTGAGGAAGTATGAAGGAATTGGTAAGATATTAACGTCTTTGGTGGTGACTCCAGAGGAATGCTTCTTGGCTGGAACGAAGGATGGCAGCTTGCTTGTATATTCCATAGAAAATCCCCAGCTTCGCAGAGGTAGCCTTCCACGGAATACAAAGGCGAAAGCTTCTGCAACAGGATAGAGATGTAGGAAGAATTTGCTTTGGTATTTTTTCAGGGCACAGTAGTCTCAGGTATCCCCTCGCTTAAGATCATTTGCTTATCCCAAATAACCTGCATAGATTTGCTACTTGATGTTTAATAGGTTTCTTATTGCATCAGTGTCATCAGGCCTCTTTGTTTCGATAGTTTTATTGAGTCATTAATACTGCTGAATATAACAAAATGCAATATGGTGTGGAATTTTTTTCTCTTTTTACGCTCTTTCATTGAATGGCCACTATGATATGCATTGTTAGCCTTCCTTTTATTCTAGCATTCAATGTGTGATTTATTGTATACAGGACACTAAAGATCTACCATTGCGTTTAGAGCAAGTTTGATACAGTTATTGGGAGCCCTCCCCCCTCAGTGGTGGTCTCATGCACTTGTAGTCTGATAAAGCAAAAAATGCATGCAATGTTTACTAGTTGTTTAGCTTTGATGAAATTGCCACATGCTTTGTTTTATTTTTTGGGGGATCTATTTTCCCATATAAACCAATGTTAGGATGAAAATTGCAGATTTATCAGAGATGAATGCTATGGTACCACCCTTTTACCACACTATTTTCTCAAAAAGTGAACTTACATTTGGTGCTCCCAAGCTCAGGAGGACCAAACTTAAGTTGCTCAGCTGAGCCATCTGATCTCATGATCGGACTCCCAAACTGAAAGTAATGGTTGGCCACAAAATGGCCTTTTGCGTACATTTAAGTGGCATTTTTGCAGGCAGAAATTGCGGTGTTTGCAAATTTAGTCTGTCCTCGAAAGCCTCCCTATCTACTTTCTATCCGCCTTCTGGATCAGAAGCTTGACTCTATCTAGGCAATATTCTTTTACAATGGCTACAGGGAGAAGAATACAAGGTAGCATGATATTGCTTGGGGAAGAATATGTAAAAGCAAGCAAGTAGGAGGGTTGGGTATCAAGAACATTAAGGATTTCAATCTCACTTTACTAAGCAAATGGCTACGGCGGCTTGGTAGAGAGGAAGAGGGCATGTGCCTTTCAGTCATGCAGTGGAGTTGGAGTCTAGATCTTCCCATCCCCTCTCAGCACTGTATATCTTATATATAGAGGGGTATCTTAAAAGGCATAGACATCATCAGAACTAGAGTTAGAGTATACCTAGGTGACGGTCATGAATGTCGTTTTTGGGATGACAGATGGTACACCGATAGCCCTCTTAGAGAGAGATTTCTACAGTTGTATGCAAAATGAGGCCAATGTGCGATCGTCTGTCACTCCAGCTGCCAAGAAGTCCAATGGCTCAGAGACAGATGATCGAACGGATTGTGGAGGCAAAGTTCGCCCAACATGGTGAGGGTGTGGCCACCATTGATTTGCACAGCGTGCTCTATCCCCTCTACCATCAGTTCAAGAAACTCTCGCCAGATTGCCCAAAAGCCCCGAAACTTTAGAAGTTCAACGGGCAGGGTTCGCCGCATGAACACTTGGCCTACTACAAGACGGCCATAGGTGAATTGACGTTGGAAGAGTCGTATCTTCTACGGTATTTTGCCACATCCCTGACAGGCACCACCTTCCAGTGGTATTCTAGGCTGAAGCCCAACTTAGTGGTTGATATGCAGAAGAAGTTCGTCGACCGCTTCCAAACGGCCGAACGCAAGGTATCTCTTGTGGAACTCTGTGTTCTCAGACAGAGAAAGGGTGAAACTGCGTTAGACTTCATCAAGCGATGGAGGGACGTCAGCATGCGCTGCGATAATCCTTCAACACCTGAAGACGCGATCACCATATGCAGCAGAGACTTAGCGGCATAAGTCAGTGAGAAGCTTCTAGGGTCAAATATTAAAAGCTTCGACCAACTGAACACGGTGGTAGCGGAGATTGAAATGTTCTTCGCTGACCACCCGGCGCACACTCCTGACAAAGGCAAGTCCTCAAGGATTGCCCGGCCAGTAGCAAGGAGGTAAATTTGGTGGACTCCTTCCCGACGAATGGAGATAAGGGAGAAGGAAAATCAAAGAGTAGTGACAAAAAGGCCGATTTCAAGGCTGCAACAGCTATATTAGCAAAGCGTATGAAGGCGCCTTACTCTTCAGAAAAGAGCATACGAAGATGCTCTTTGATCTACGTATGAAAGAAAAGCTCATCACCCTACCTAATCCGTGAAAGCCCTCGGAGGTGGACAAGACAGATGACCCTAACTACTGTGTGTATCACCGGAGGTTAGGTCATACCGTCGGGGACTGTTATGTTTTCAAAAACATAGCAGAAGAGCTAATCCAGAAGGGCCTAATAAATATGTTGGGCCACACGGTCGACCCGCCGCAACCTCATGTCTGGAGCCATGTATAATTTTTCATACATTCTAGACGGCCAAACTACATAATTTCTTTAGATAACTGGGAATTATGGAAATGCCCCTCCAAGAATTGCAAGAAAAACCAAGTCCTGTAAACTACAGTTCTATCCTGCAACTTTTCATAATTGTGGCCATGCCCTAATGTCCGCGTCAGGGCGGAGACCTCTTGTGTATAGCTGACAATTCGTCGACAACTCTTGTACTTATATGCATCATGAGTGCACTTAGTTGCCTTCTCTCGTGTATACCTAGAAGAATTGTAAATAAGCCCCGACTTTTGGGAAATTACGTATATGTCCCTCTTTTGAGAATCAACGCACGAGCGCCTTCTATGAAGCCCATTGTTGTTCTTTCACTTAGGGAGCTTGTCTGCTCAACCTTGCACCTAAGTGTCACCTCTAACCTGAGTCTGTCTCGGGTCTAGTAAAATTATCAAAATACCCCTGTGACTTAGAAATGGCCAAACAGCTCTCAAAACCCTCCGAAAACTATCTCAGTGCCCTTGAAAGTTATAGATTACCACATAGTCTCCCTCCATCCCAGAAATTACAGAAAAGTCCCTGGCTTGATAAAATGACAAAAATACCCTCAAAACTCAGAAATTATCAAAACACCTCGTGAGTCCAAGAACTCTCCCGACACCTCAAAAATGCCTACGACTTTTTGCAGAATTACATTCATGCTCCTAACTATATGGTTTTTGTCTAAACCTAATGAGGCCTTTAATAAAACCCTAGTTCTATCAATCTTTCGGTGGTGAATGAGGGGTAATTATGAGTCGTGCAAGAGAGCCTGCCCTCAGCATCAAAACCTATGTAAGGGACTGTTTATGTTTTGGCATCTAAATTCCATATCAATTGGAGGACATCGTCTGTCTACAATCCCCAAGCTAACGGGTTGGCCGAAGCCTTCAACAAAACCTTCTGCAAACTGTTGTCCAAGATAGTAGGTGGCCGCAGTTGGTAATGTGAAAGAAAAAAATCCTCTTTCAACAGGGACCTTAGGATTTCTTTGACAGTCAATCAAAGGTGTTCGGACGTTACGCCGATGCAAATCAACACTGACTACTGTCAGTGGGAAAAGGTCCAGCACTTGAGCCCAAATCATCTGATACGACGCGCATCCACAGAATAAACCCTGCATAGGCCATTCATACAGTCTCTATATGTGCATCTTTATAAATTTTCCCTTTTCATCAAAAGGCTCAGTGAGAAACTTATAGAAACCTAATTCTTTAAAAGAATATTCCGTGACCAACAAGAACTTTCACAATTTCACAAACTTATTTTCCCCACATGGGGCATATATGTAAGAACAAGATCCAACCTTTGCACAAGGGGTTTTTTAAATCAAACAGACACAATCTCGGGGGCTAGGTGAATTAAGTCTTATCCCAAGTCTTCAAACTTCTCTAAGAGTTCTTGGAGTTCTTGAGAGCCCATTCTCCTTGGAGCTTGCGCCTAGGCATTTGGGTCTCATGTGTGTGTCCGACAAATGAGACCTCCTTCTCCTTTTATAGGAGAGCGCACCCAGGTGGGGGAACCTATGGTGCATTAATGGGTGGTGCATTGACTGCACCTTGGGTTCCCCCGCTACCTTGTGGGGATGGAAGGTGGGTACGAGATTCCATCGGTAGAGAAGGAACCGTAATCAACCTCCCCCGGTTTGACTAGGGAGGTAAGCTCACCTCCCCATTTAATTCCTCCCCTTCTCTTTTTTTTTATTTGGAAAGATGAGAGGAGGAGGTAGGAAGGTGGGGTCCCACCCCAGCGGTGAGACTCAGGGGTGGAACCCAGTCTGCTGGCCCCCCCGATGCAAACCGGTGGCGGAATCTCACCCCGGGTCTCCCCGGAGGGGTGTAGAGGTGGGGGTGGACCCTTGGGTGCCATCGGTGGATGTTAGTGATGGAGGTGGACCTTTGGGTTCCCCCAGTGGGTGTTGGTGGTGGAGGTGACCTTGGGTTCTCCCGGTGGGTGTTGGTGGTGGAAGTGGACCCTTGGGTTCCACCGGTGGATATTGATGGTGGAGGTGGACCAGGTGGACCCTTGGGTTCTCCCGGTGGGTGTTGGTGATGGAGGTGGTGGAAGAGGACCTCCCCAGTCCCCCCGGTGCTTGTGCACAGGTGAGAGGGCAGAAGAGGTGGAGGCGGACCCCCCTTAGGTCCCACCGGTGCCCTGTGCCCAGGTGGGAGTTGGAGCAGGGGAGGAGGACCCCCCGGTGACTTGCGCACAAGTGAGAGGGCAGAGGTGGAGGAGGCGGACCCCCCTGGTCCCCCCGGTGACCTGTGTACAGGTGAGAGTTGGAGCGGATGTAGAGGACGACCCCCTGGTGACCTGCGCACAGGTGAGAGGGCAGAGGTGGAGGCAGTGGACACCCCCCCCCCGGTCCCCCCGGTGACCTGCGCACATGTGAGGGGTTGGAGTTGGAGGAAGTCCCCCCCCCCTCATGCTGCAGCCAGCCCTAGGGCCTATAAGAATAGCCCTTTGACTATTTAATTTACTCTCTTTCTTCTGCTGTGCAGTCTCAGGCCACATGTGGGGCTTCTCGTGTTTTGTGTCATTGACGTCGTCTTGCTGTCCAGATCACACAATGCAGGGACCACATTTTTGAAACACCGAGGACAATCCTCGGGTAATAAACGTGACATTATTGGTTGATTGTTTGCACGGGTGTGTGGCTTCATGTCGCCCGTCAAGTGTTTGACATTATTCCGGTGTCTAGAATATGCCTCAAACATGCACACCTATCCGTTGAACGAAAACTCGGAATGCAACGGAAATACGACGACAATGATTTAATATCATCTTGTATCGTTGTGAAATTAATTTATTTTTCTTCTGCAGGCACTAACCATGAAAATTATGAGGTCCAACACCCCCCTTCCCTCGCCTTGCAGGTGGCAGCTCCACCGTGGAGCAGAGTCACCCCCTTTCCTCGCCTTGCAGGTGGCAGCTTCACCGATGGCAGGTGGCGACAGCGATGGCGACGATGCTGTGGCAGGTGGTGATGGCAACGATTCCAGGAGAAGGTGACGACGGCGACGGCACTGGTGGCACCAACAGGTAAGTATTTTTCTGTTTCAGAATTCTTTTTTCATCTTCTTTGGCTCATCGTCGTCTTCTTATTCTTCTTCTTCTTCAGTACTTCTTCTTGACATTCTCTTTCTGCTGCTGCTTCTTCGATTCTTCTTCTTCTCGTTCTTCTTCTCCTCCGTTTTCTTTTTAATTTTTTTAAACTTAGGTGGGACTGGCCTGAGGATGGATCTGGATCGGCTGATTCCAATGCAAGAATCGCCTATCCGGCCCGATCTGAGGCCAATCCTCAATAAGAAACGTGGTCGGAGGGCTCGGCGCAGATCGGTTTGGCCCAAAACTGAACGGATTGGCCAATCCGAGCCGATTTGATCCGATTCTACCTTCCTTGCCTTGCAGCATACAAACTCTGTTCGACAATTGCTGAGAGACTGGCATAGGTAATGGCCCCTCAAGGGTGATAGGCACATTTGGTGGTTGATCCTACATGCCACATTGTGGGCCATTTTGGGAGTGAGAAACTACATAATCTTCAGAAGAGAGGCATCAACTCCTTAAATGGCTGGGAACTTTGTTGGGAATATGGTAAAAGAATGGGTAAAATTGCTTTGTAATGTAGATACACAGACTCCATCTATTTAGGTTTTGTTGGGTGGTTAGGGTGTGACACATCTCGTTGATGTGGCCTTGCGTACAGGGACATTTTGTAAGCAGACTGATCATACTTGTAAGCCTCTCTTTTCTATTTTAATATATTCAGTTGTACCATCCACTTTCATATATGTACATATTTATATATATATTATATATATAAATCCAAATTTAAATGCAGAAGTAATTGATTTATACGCAACTATGGATGAAAAAAAAGGATGAATCTAAAAACAAGGATGAAAGTATGGATACTAGGGAATTTGTTTTAACTCATGTGCTAATGGTGGATTTTTTGGCTTTGGTCCCTATTATCAAACTTTGCCCTTGTCTCTGTCCAGATCTGGAGTGTATTTAAAGGTCTTATCGACCACAAAATTGCATGTATAGGATGGGATCCCTCTTGCCCCGGGCTTCCATGCCCCAATGAATTTGCCACCAGATGCACCACAAGATGGTAGTGTATCATTATATAGACAAACAGAAACTTGCCCAAATATAATCTTATGTACAATTGCAAGTTTTCTGGAAGTGGACACCCCTAAGTGCTCAGCCAATTTGGTCGGACACAAGCAAATGCGAAGGATGTGCCACCACAAGATTGTAGTTTGTCATTAGGGTTTTTTGTATACGTACCCCTTCAATTCTAATCTGTCATATTTACAAATAGCCCTGACTTTCAATGAATTGTCAAAAATATTCTTGAATATATATAAATAGTTGCAGTTTTACCATTGTTGTAACTTAAGTGTAGTTAAATGTTGAAATGATGAACCTACCCTTACGATATGATAAAATCGCATATCTTAATGGTATTTTCAAACTTTTCACATTTATTAATATTTTTGTATCATATTTTGGTGCTATTAGAACCAAAAGTGTATAATTGCAACCATTTACAAATATCCAAGGATATTTTTGACAATTCATGAAAGTCAGGGCTATATGTAAATATGACAAATTTGTGGCGCCCCCTTCACACCTTCAAGGAATCCGATTTGGTCCGGTCCGGGGACGTCACATTTACAAAAACCCAAAATGTTGTAAGTCGGAAAAGTCTGCAAGGCACTAAAAACCAAACCATCCATAATTCTAAAAGTACAACCATATCATTTCCATGAACATAAATATACTTGACTACATCTAATAGTACTCTACGTCTCTCCGCTCAAAATAACATTTACATTTCATACATGGATAGAACTAACCCAAAAGTCACATTACATTCATGAACAGAAGGTAACTAAACCTACTCTATTCCATGCAGCAGATGCCAAAATGTCTCTTTGGATCTCTCTCCGACTTAGTCCTTGTTGGGGCCAAAAGCTCCCACTTTCTAATTTTCTGAAAAATAGTTAAATCGCATGTGTGGGTCCTAAGACTTAGTAAGCATCAAAACTAACGACATGCCTATCATATAATAATTTGGCAAATTTCATATGGTAACTTCAAACTTAACATGTTTTCTAACATGTTCTAACATATAGTATAAACTAAAGGAACGTAAATAGCAGAACTGTTCACATGTTTAGCAAATTAGTATATGCTTCAACTTTTGAATCCAAAAGGGTTTTCAAATGAATCATGATTACAAATAGCCTGTATCTCAAATCAAGTCATATTCATATGAGCTGAGCATAACAAATCATATGTGCAGGTTTCACAAAATCAGATCATCCATATGCAATTCCTGATTATTTAGCCCAGTCCACATTATGTGCAATTTATTTTCAGTCGGACATGTGTTTAAACCACAACATAAGGGGTTACGCACATATGCGTGCCCAAACGAAAGGCATTGTCCGGATTTTCATGATAGTCCGTCGTTGTCGGGCAATGGGTCTAATTCCCGTAGCAGACACTTGCTATTGGGGCACTGTACATCCCCCTTAAGGTGGCATTGTCTATACACTTGATTTTAACATGAAACATGGATGAAAAATTTTAATAGTTATCTCATTTGCACATCTCGGGCATGCATCCAAACCACAACATAAGGGGTCACCACCACAACTTTACTATGGGTCCTATATGTAGGGCATATTGACGAAGGGCCTAAACGCATGGGCCTGGCCATCTTAATCAATGTGTAGGACCGGGGAGTCTCAACTCCACCATCTACCAAATGGAAGTATGACTTTCACAAACAGTCCATTCATCCCCGAACAATCAGTCTAATTCTTGTGACGGACGCTTGTTGTCGGGGCATCCCACACCCCCTTAAGATGGCATTGTCCCTGTGCTTAATTTCATATTGATATCTTTGCCAACTTTTATCTAAATAACTTTAACTTGGCCAAATGAGCAAATTGACAAGATATTGGTTTTGGTTCATGGCAAATCTGAAAACCAATCATAAATAATCAGATCAGAAATATAATAATTAATATGCAGATTTTGGGGTTATAACCATGCATAATTATCTTAAGGACTGCATGCATCTAAGTCCTATTCATGCTGTCATTTTAATTAACTGATCAACCCCTCCCCAAATAATTTCTACAGTCTTCCCATGCAAAGATTAAGCTTCCAAATATCTAAATAAAATCAAAACGAAAGAAAGAACAAATAACATGTTCTCAATTTATCGCATGCTTATCTTCACGGTGGAATTCCAAACAACTTTTAAAATCTCTTTTGAGCTTCTTTAACAATCCTGCACAACTCCTTAATGTTTCCCACGCATTGAGGACTACGTCCTTACACTCCTTATTCTTGTTCTTCTTCTCCTATTCTCCTTCTTCTTTTGTTGTTCCCCTCACTCTCACTCGTTGTTTATGGAAGAAAAGAGGGGATTTGGGAGAAAGCAAGAGAGAGGGAAGGTTTAAATAGGTCATCCTCGTCACCGTCATGGTGCGGAAATTTTTTAATCAGAATTCCCTCCACCATCAACACCTTCACAAATTTCCCATGCATACACCACCCAAGTCTTTTAGTTCCTTCATTCATCCACCTGTCGTAAAATCTTCATTCATCTATCGTAACATCTTCATCCACCTGTCGTAACGTCTTCATCCACTTTTCACCTATCATAAACCACCTGAACAACCCATAGCCAACCTTCTGACACATGTAAAAATGGCATTTAACAATTCTATCAAACTTCCCCCAACAACACTTGTTCGGCCACATCACTCTTAGCTCGGCCACAACACTCTTAGCTTGGCCAGGCTCGGCCAACAACACTGCATTTTCATTACATGGTGTTTTTGGCCTACAAAACAATGAAATCTGCAAAAGTGCTAAACACAAACTTGTAGATAATTGAATTATCTTCCTAATAAACCCAATTTCACTCTTTTTGGACATTCCTACGATAAAGTTACGGCGCAATTAGCGAATTACTCCATTTGTATAGGGATTTTTTGGGAGCCTACTGACAATACTTGTACATCCCTTTTTTCCATTTTATACAATAGGGGTATCACCCACTTTCAAACAAAAATAATTTATAACACTAAGGGGGCTCTTATCAGGAATTCTAATATGTTTTTGAGCTTCTAAAATTGGGTTGTTACGAGATTACAAGGGTATGTAGAAACAAATCTTATGTTGCTGACATGATGTTATGTGCGATTGCAGATTTTCTTCTATTTCTAAAGGAAATTGATTGTTTAAACTAGTATCTTCCTAGACTTATATAATGTGCTCTGTCTTCTTTGTTGAATTGTTCATCTGTGGAGTCACGTATGACATTGGAGTAGGGCTTCTTGAGAAAAATAAATATATGTCAGGTGCCACATTTTGTCTTTTTTAATTCCTCAATTAAAAATATTATTTCAAATGCCAATTTAATTACTATAAAATGAGGTGTGTTGCTGTTTTGTACCATTTCGTGTCATTCTAAATGTCTTTTCCACATTAGAGAAGACAGCATTGGGATTCCATTTTCATTGGGAAATTTTAACAAGAATCTTAAATGCACTGTTTTCAATGTTCGACATGAGGAAAAAAGATTACACACATCAGACATGCGACATTGCATGTCAAATGCATAGAATGCACATCATTTCATGAATTTCATTAATGTAAAATGTTCTTTTTTACATTTTTAAAAGAAGCCCTTGGACGTATTGCACATACTGGCTTTGGATGTATCATCTTTTTATTATAATTTTAATAAAATTGGTGGCATGTCCCACTGAGTTCTAAAGTAAAGACAGGCATATAATGCGTAAGTTATAATTCTGCAATCTGTCTTTCACGTCCTTTTCCTTCTTTGTTCTTTTTCCCCTTTTCTATAGGGATGGGTGAGTATGAGTATTAACACAAAATGCTTAAAGGATTCCTATTCCTGTCCCTACAGTCAACTGTTGGGTCCTTAGATACAACAGCCAGGTCCTCTTTCTTTAATACAAGCATGAGAAACTTTGTTAAGGCTTCGCACTTTGCTGTATATAATGCTTCACATTCTTAACTGTTCTTTTTGTCCCTGTAGGACTACTGCCAAGGAGAATATCATGCTTTCACGAGGAAGATCTTGAGACCTTCCGTATCTACGCTGTGGCATATGAGGATGACAACAATCTGATCCATGCACGACGGTCAATGAATAGTGGAAACACCTAAATAAACCTTTTACTTCTCTGGATATTCTTCCCCAAGACTCTATTCATCATCTTGTGGCTCCGACTTCAACTGGATCATCACACTGCTGTTAATGATGGGAATATGTGATAGTCAACAACATCCATAAAACAATGCCCTTATTTTTTTTACTTTTAAGGGATTGAAGCAAATATTGTAAAATATGTGTACATTATAATTTTTTTTAAGATGGAAAGGTGTTTGGCATTTATTTTGATTGTCTCTTTCTTTTATTCCTCTCTTTAGTGCAGGTACTGAGTGCATATGGTCATTCATGTATTTGGTGTAAACAGGCCATTTACCTCAGTTTGAAAGAAAATTGGTCTGAACATGAACATGCCACTGTTTAAAAAAAGAGACAAGTGGGTTGAATGATTGTATCATTATATCTTTTCTGGCATAACACTTTTGGTTTTTGTTTAAAATTAAGTTTTTGGTGCATTTTTCTTTATTATCTAAATACATGTCTGCTGAGTTGTTTAAAAGGCACTCAGTTTCGACTGCATAACATGCCCATTTGGGAATTTGATAATTGTAAATCACAAGATGTAGCAAGGAACTCCTTTTTCCTGATGAGTCAAGAATTTTCTTCTTTTATAAATTGATTTCATTTTCCATTGTATATGCTATTCATTTGTAAATTGGAAAAATTATCAAAATTCAAAATTGAGATTAGAAGGGTGGCAGCTTCTTTCTCTTTACGCTGATGGTGGATGTCCAGGTTTGAAATAAAATCATACAAGATGTGATTGATATCCTTCTGTTTTAGCCAGCGTCAGTGGCATTTGTTACAATTCACCAAAAGCTAATGATAAATGTGCTTATCATGTGACAGTTAATTAGCAAATTTTTAGAGGCATGGATCTCTGGAATTTGTGCCATTCTATGTGAGGACATCCTCATCAATTCTTAGTAAAACATGACACTGTCACTGTCATCTGAGCCTTACTAGGGCCAATTTATTAGTAATGTACACAGGTGGTCTGTTTTCATTTGGCATTCTTTTCATTGGCATCTATTGTCTGTTTACTTTCCTCTTTCAGGAATAAGGCACATACCACGTGATATTGGTTTTTCCCTGTAGTTCTTGTAGTAAATGTGTGTTATATTGATAAAAAGGCACACGCCGTGGATATTGTTTGGTATATGAATGGTGGTGGTAGTTCTAACAACTGAAGCATGGACAAAGGTAGAGGTTTATACAAGCATGATTTTCATGTATTGTGGTTGGGAAAGAAATATTTGGTATGGTATTATCCCAAAATTGTTAGTTGTTTTAAGCGAATTAGTGAATAATTGGATTCTGTTGCTTAAAATGACTTGCTACCTGTAAGAATTTTTCTCTTGATAAGTGCAAAGACTGCCCGTGCAAAAGCAAGTGTTTATTTATATTTTTTATTTATATAAGTCTGTTATATTTTTAAATCCAATTATGTCACTTAAATAAAATGTATTTTGCTAGGTACATGTATTAATGTCGTCCTTTTGATGTTATCGGTTCCACATATTAGGCGAAGAAAATGATGGTGGTATAACCCAGGTTGGACATAACTGAAGTATCCATTCAGAATAGCTGTAAGGTTGATGACGTGATGTAGAGAATGATGACCACGGATATGGAATATTCCATATGGTTGTGTAGCATGACAAAATGTGAAAGAATATTTCCAAAAACATAGCCCTCTGCAAGTCTTTGGGGTGCAATTATGACATGGGAGGATGTGACAGTATGAAAAAAGATAAACTATGGATGACTAGCAGCATTTCATTCGAGTGCTCAATTAGGAAATGTTTCATCATTGCCAGGACTTCTTCCACAAGGTGTAAGTCCACCAGATTTTTGAAGCCCTTCTCCCCAGAGTGAGGTAAGTTTTCCACCGAACTGCCAAGTTTGTCATCTGACCTATTCATTGCAGTCAACACCTGACAAATTTAGTTCATAGGTAAGTGGGGAGCTCGTCATTCTATTCATTGAGGTAAGCTTTATGCTGAATTTGTAATGTATTCCTTCAGTAAATATTTGGGATTGATCTGCTGGTCTCCTGGAAATTGCTTACATTGGTTAAGGTACATTATTTCTTTTCTGTTTACTGGAGTTCCTTTCACATTATTGCACAGTGGTTGCTGATTTGCCTCAGTGCATGCAGTTTCCTGACCTTTCTCTTCAATATCATGTGGCAATCCATTTTTCAGGCTCAATGATGAGAATCTAAATGGAGACTGGTTGTCTGGTATGGTAATTGAAAATAGGACATGGTGCATGTCTGTTCTGTAAGTTCAGCACTTGAATTTCAGAGTTCTGGGCATCACGTTACCTACTACTCAGGACTGCATTGACGTTCGGGAGTGCACGTGTGGCACCGTCCTCCCAGAAATTTATGAGATAAGGTTCCAATGTGATGATGATGACAATAGAATTTGTAGTGATGGTTTCTGTTATGGAACATAACCTTTATCATGAATAGTTGACTGTTTTGGAGCATAAACTTTATCAGGTATAGTTGAAGTGTGGACTGTGGTTTTGAATTTTAATCTGAACTTGGAAGTGTTGAGTTTTCCATGATGTGTTTTCTTCACCCATTTTCTTGTTTGTGAAACCAGTATTTTTTTCTCCATTACCGAGGATTCTGGTAGATAGCTTCATTCTTTTGACTGTTGGCTGATTTTTACATGATCATAGAGACTGAAACACTGAATGGCCCTTGCTTCCATTTCTACAGAGGCAAACTGTCCAAGTTTATGGCAACCCCAAAGCCTGAGTCATCTGTCCAAGAGTGTGGTATAGAAAGAAGCTTGACCCTCCCGATATGTAAGGGAAGGTCTGTTCTCTCATGAGATGCTTGACACATGCAAATCACAGCTGACTACTCAGAGAAGTCAAGAGCTTTGATCAAAGGGCGGAAAGCGATCTTTCTGTGGTTAGTCCAATAACCTTCTATCAGGCACCAATTGGGGTGAAGAGGCTCGCATTCAGGATTTGCTGTCTGTTATCTTAGCCTTTTGTCCGGTGGGTCCCCATGGAGATCCAATTCATGTTGACGCTTGAATGTTGGCTGCTTTCCGGCGAGGAAATTTAATGCTTACGGGCAATGTGTTACATGACTGCCTTGGGGTTCTTTTTGTTGGTTGGCTTTTGTTGTGTTCCTTTTTTGGGGTTAGGGTTGGTAGGGATTTATTACTTCTGTTAGATGAAAGGCACTTCGCCTACCGAGCAGAGCATCGAATCTGAACTCTTGGCTTTCACTATGAGAAGTGAAATTTCTTACATTGATTAAGGTACGTTATTTCTTTTCTGTTGACTAGAGTTCCTTTCACCTTATTGGTGCATTTGTTGCCGATTTCTCTCTTCAGTGCGGTTAGTTTCTTCTTCATTAGTTATGGGGCGATCCAGTTTTCGGTCTCAATTACCAGAATCCGGGGAGGGGCGGGTTTGTTTGGCATGGTAATTGAAGATGCGTCGGGACGCATGTTTGTTCAGAAAGTTCAGCATGTGGATTCCAGAGATCTGGGCATCGCGGTGCCTGCTTCTCAAGACCCACGCAGCGACCTTTTCTGAGAGCATGTGCGTGGCACTCGCCTCCCAGAGATTATACTTGGTATCGGGTGATATTTTGTTGGCAGAAAACAGAGGTGGTTACACGTGCGAATGCAAAGCGTTAACCAATAATGATGCTCCAAGGGAAGACATGATTATATCTGTTTCTGTATCCAATATCTGAATCTCCTCTTTGTCGAATATAAAAATACAAACTGTCATTCTTGTTGTATACGGGAAGGCATAACTAGAAGAATGAGCTCCTGTCATCCTTGGTTATATATATATATATATATATATATTTATGGATTACAGAGTGTAACTCAGAGCGCATTGCCATCATCATCTTTTTTTTACTTTTGTTTTTGGAAGATTTTGAAGATGAGCATCATAGGTGAGATCTGAGTTGACAAATAATTTTTTTCATGTGTCATTACAAAGTCATCGTTCACATCACAGAATTTGTCTTCAAAGCCATTGCAAAGGATTTTTCCCTAGGGGCCCATCAATTGGGTTGTGATACTTCTGAAAGCACCTCTCATGGGAGAAAGCATCCACTCATTAAGGACACCTATAGTCCTCTATATTAAACAATTACGTCTACATTAAACACCTATATTCTATATCAAGAATTCTCAAATGATTTCGCGATTAGGTCCTTCTGACATGTCCAGTGACAGAGGAAATTGATTGGGCCAGGAACCCAAGAGTTGTAGCAAATTTTGAGTTTTTTTCTCAGCCAAACGATCAGTTATTTAGACTTCCCTTTGAAGCATTTTTATACCTGTCTTTCTCGGGTGTCATTTAAGAGTTTGTTTTAATTTTTTATAGACGCTGCACTTAGAAGACTATGAGACTGTTGGACACAACTCTCAGCCCATCAAGAAGCAGATGAATTAATCTCAACTGAGACCTATCAACAGTCTCATGACTTTAGAGCAAATCGAATCACTTGGAAACTTGTGTATTTTATCGATGCAATCCGAACTCATTTCCTCTTGTTCGACTCATTGTCAACCCGGCATCAAACCCTCATCGGTGGCTGTAGTGAGTAATGCCATCACGTAATCTAATCTGATCCTTTTTAAAATCGGCTGGACGTGACCCAATTAAAGGCCCGTTTGGATGGTCTGCGCAATATTAATTATTACTGAAAATCCATGCAATCGTACCAATCTGACAATAAAAGAATTTGTGCAAGAGTTCGGCCAATCGCATATGGGTAGTCTTCTGACATTTGAAGCGTTATGGTCTCCGGAAATGGCTAACACCTTAAAAATGTAAGTTATGCCCATCATCGCTTTATCCACTATCCTTTCACTTTCACCTTTAAACTTTAAATATATCTAAAATAAAATGATAAATAACAACAAATCAATAATAATAAGATAATTTTATTCACACATAAATAACAACAAATCAATAATTACCTTGAAATGATAAATAACAATAAATCAATAATAATTATAACATGTGCTCCCCCAAAGGGTTGACATCAAATTATCTTGCACCCTAGACTGCATGCTCCCCTATCACCAACGATGCTCTCCTGAGGTCTTAAAAGCTCCCCTGAGACTGCATGTGTTCACCTAAAGGGTTGACATATGCTTTGCCCTGAACTTTGGTCATGTATGCTCCCCTAAGACATCAAATGTTTTCCTGGGGTTGCGGATGGTCCCCGGAGACTGCCTGTGCTCCCCCAAATGGTTGACATCAAATTACCTTGAACCCGGACTGTATGCTCCCCTAGCACCAAGGATACTCTTCTGACGTCGTGGATGCTCCCCTGAGACTGCATGTGTTCCCCTAAAGGGTTGACATGTGCTTTGCCCTAAACCCTGGTCATGCATGCTCCCTTGAGACATCAAATGCTCTCTTGAGGCCGTGGATGATCGCCGGAGACTGCATGTGCTTCGCCAAAGTGTTGACATCAAATTACCTTGAACCCTTGACTGCATGCTCCCCTTTCACCAAGGATACTCTCCTGAGGCCGTGGATGCTCCCCTGAGACTACATGTGCTCCCCTAAAGGGTTGACATATGCTTTGCCCTGAACCCCTGGTCATGCATGCTCTCCTGAGACATCAAATACTCTCCTTAGGTCATGGATGGTCCTCGGAGACTACATATGCTCCCCCTGATCGTTGACATCAAATTACCTTGAACCCGATAACACATGCAGTCTCAGGGGAGCATCCACGGCCTCAGGAGAGGATCCTTAGTGACAGGGGAGCATGCAATCCGGTTATATGTATATAAAATAAAAATAAACATAGTTATATTTTGTATGATTTTATATGTATATAATTAAATAAGATTGTTTTCATATATTTTGTATGCTTCGGGGAGGAGAGAAAGGCGCCCAGGAGATGATGGCATCCAGCATTTGTGTAAAACCATAGCAGGGGTACTATAGTCAAATGATGCAAGAATCCCCGCCGCCCACCAGAGAAGCTCGCCCAAGGCCGCTTCTGGGAGGGTTGGGTTAGAAGAGAGACTTGTGTCTGCATCATCTCTCCTTTGAAAAATTCATGTACATGGAAGTCGAGATGCATGTGCGCTATTTGGATGGGCTTTGGATTGGGCAGGGGATTCCAATCATTGGAATCCCCTCAACAGCCCATCCAAACGGGCCCTAAGAATCGAAGTTCTGGGCACTCCGCCCTTTGTTCTGATTGTTCTTGGTCAAATCCATCTACGTCACGGCCTCCAGCATGGGTGGTCTACAACTTCCCGATTGGGGGGGGGGGGGGAGCGCCTAGGAGGAAGCATGTGGGCTTGTATTCTGGAGGACGTGTGCCAACACATAGAGGACTAAGTGAAGGACGTGTGCCAACGCATGCATCTACATATGTGGGGAGACAATTTCTAGGTGACACATTTTTCTCATATTTTTAGATATGCGCATCTTTATTGTTGATTTAAAAGAAAATTCAATGACCTTTCTTGAAGTTAAAATTTTAAAGGGGAGACAATTTTGATATTATGAAATGTTAATATCTGGAGAGGGGTAAATCAGCGACCCAAAAAATATGTGACCCGGAGCATCCCAACTAGGTCCAACTCGACCCACTAGGTCGAACCCCCCAAGTGATAGCCCCACTTAACGGGCCCACTTTAGTCTGAAGCCCAAAATCACTCGGACCCATATTTTCTAGGCAGCCCTCAGGCCCAAAAGACCGAGTAACTGTCGCTCGGGAGAATCCCAAGCGGCATCCGAGCATAACCGACCGATGACACCCCCGTCGCCCGAGAAAAGTCCTAAACGGGCGCCCCACGCTTGGACTGCCCACCGGACGCTTATCCAAGCGGATGTTACGTTACCGCCCAAAAGCCAGAAGCTCAAGGGGATAACGGAGGACAAGAGATCCTCAAACGGTGGAGAGCCCACAGCACGGACGTAACTCTCCCTAGTCCCTCAAGCTTCCTTGACTCTAGTATAGGGGGCGAGCGACTATATAAACTTAAAGGAAACCCATGAGAAAGGTAAGCAAGTTTGAGCACTCAAAACCACACTTGTTGGTGGAGGGCAATCTCGTGCCCATCTCTTTCCTTCTCCTACCTCTTCCGCCTACGCTCTATCAATTTGCTGACTTAGGCATCGGAGGGTTTTCCCAGGGTAATCACCCTGGGCTCCTCTGATCCGTTTCCTACCTTGCAGAATCCTCATCATTAGTGACGGCGATCAGTATCTATCAAGGATTGTACGACTCAGGCTTCAGCATGAGATCATGCGTCTTCATCTGACGTTGTCTGTGGGAACCCCGGCCCAATAAGCACAAAGCCCACCTTTGTTGGGGGGCTAGTGTAGAGGCCTAAGAAGGGGGCTCAAAAGATCGCATATTGGAAACTACAAAGATGGTCATGTGCTTATAAGTAAGACCCAAGTCTTCTCCTTTGAGGGCCCTTTTACTAGCAAAAAGGGATAAAACCCTAGCCGCCCTCAAGCGTAGCGGGGACAACACCTCAAAGGAGACACCCCAAATTTAACTGCACTTATTTTAAGAATAAGTGCGCCGACCTACACATTCGCAATCATTTTACCTCGGTAGCCCACCCTTAGGCTAACGGACTGGTCGAGAATGCCAATAAAACTATCCTCAAAGGCATCAAAACCAGTCTCGAAAAAGCTAAGGATAATTGACTCGAGGAACTACCTAGCGTATTGTGGTCATACCGAACCACTCCAAGAGCTGCCACTGGCGAAACTCCGTTCCAAGTGGTATATGGTACCGAGGCTGTGATTCCACTAGAGATTGGAAGCTCGTCCCTTTGAGTTATCAACTTCTCGCCCGAATCAAACGAGCAGAAATTACTAGAGAATTAATTTAGACCTGGCAGACGAGGATTGCGCGGCTCCGAGCAACGGAATACCAGCGTCGCATGGTTCGCTACTACAACGCTCGGGTCCGAAACAGACAGTTTCAACCGGGAGATTTCGTTGTGAGAAAAGTCGAAGTATCTCGACCACTGGAGGCGGTGAGGAAGCTGGCCCCTAATTGGGAAGGCCCCTACCGAGTGGTCGAGACGCTCGAAAAAGGAGCGTACCGGTTGTCTACCATGGAAGGAATACTTATCCCTCGGACGTGGAATGCTGCAACATTATGAAAATTCTATTTCTGAGCTCCTTCCATACATGTAAGAAAGCAATTTAAATAGCTGCTCTCATTTTTATTGCATCAAAAGTCTTATACATCAAATAGCCATAGCTAGTACAATGTAAATAAAAAAAACTGATACAACGCAAGCTGATAGCTCGGTGCGGATAAAGTTAGCAGCTTCAAACCGAGCCACTGACTTCACCCAGTGTGGAAACTGGCTCGGGTAGGTAGGCGGCTGACTTAATTTGCTCGGGTAGCTTGGAAGAGATGGTATCAGAAAATTAAAAAAATGAAAAGAGTTGTATGCCCGACTACCAACTTGGTAGAAAACAAGAGAAGGCCCCCTCAAGAGGAGGTGACGCCGACAAGAAAAGATGGGCAGTCAAGAAGAAGCAGGAAAAAGAAATAAGAAGAACAGAAGATGGAGAAAGATTTGAACACTCCCTTGGGGTATAGGGCGTGGGAGGGGAGGAGAGGAAAGGAACGGAGGGAGACAGGTACAGCCATGGTGTTGAATGCCTTCCTCTCTCGTACCATCCTCCGAGCCGTCCCCCCTCCTGGTGTGGGCGACAACCCGGAAGTCCTAGGAGAGCGCCCCGTTAGGCGTCTCTCATTCTTGCACGTCGTTTGCCCACTCGTCTTCCATTCTTCCATGCCGAAGCAATCCGAACGCCCCAGCAACCGCTAAAGCCTTCGTCTTCAACGTCGGCCTCCATACTTCACCAGAGGACGGCAACAGAGAAGAAGACAGTCGCTTCACCAGAGAAGGAGGAAGAGGTGGAGAGTACAATGAAGACCCTTATGCAGCGTGAAGAAGAGGAGGCGCCCTTCTAGACCTTTTATAGGCCGAAGGGGGAGATCCCTACCTTAATTGACCCTCCCCTCGAAAAACGTGAAGGGATTTCAAGTCAAAGGCGGGCGTTCTCTCCGAGGAGCGGTTACGCCTCTACGGGAATACGTGAAAAGGCGATGCATTTAATGCTCTAGAAGATAGAAAGGCGCCAGATCAGCACTAGCGATTCGACCGATCGGCGTGTGACCTGATTTTTTGGTAGCGGATACGAAGAATCAGACACAGTCAAACACAGTAAGGAGCATTTAAATACGCTCTGAACACTATTGCCATCATATATATATATATATATATATATATATATATATATAAAGAGAAAAGTACATGAAAAGTTTCTAGACGGCCCCCTCAAAAAACAAAAAAGGGAAAGGCCAGCAAAACAAGTACAAGTCTAATCTATGGAGATCGGAGAAGAGTGGGAGGTTTGTGCCCCTCCTCGAGGCTCGGTGGTCGGAAGGCCCACGATACTCGGCCCCATTCTCGAAATTAAGGGCGACTCGCCCCCGGTTCCCTCAGTGATGGCCGGTCCAGGCACTGACCCCACCTGTGTGGGAACTGCCTCAACTGTGCGCTCTCCCGAGGTAGTCAGAGTTGGCGAACCTTCTTCCACTATAGGAGCAGAAGAATCTTCACTACCTCCCTTGCCGCTCGACACTGAAGAAGAAGGAGAAGGCAAACCTTCTTCGCTTGAGTCGTAGCGCTGCCCGAGAACGAAGACAAGCTCGTCAAGGACCTGCTTCTGGGCCTCCATGACTGCCCGCCTGAAGCCTTGCGTAAAACCCTTCCGCAGCCCCCGCCGATAGCCCGGTTCATAATAAGCGAATGCGCTCTTCTTTAAGGCTTCGCGATATTCCTCCGAGCCCTGATATCGCTCAATCGCCTCCGCCCCGACTCTTGCTGCCTTCTCCTCAAGCTCGGCTATCTTCGTTCCAGCCTCGGCCTCAGCCCGTGCCACTCTGGCCTGCCTCTTAGCCCGCTCGACCTCTAGGGCGTGACTCTCGAGCTCCTCTCGCTCGACCGTCCACCGTCCCAAACTCGCCGCATGGGCCTGACACTCCTCCTCCAGGAGCTTGCCCTTAAGCTCGGCCATATATTGAGCTTGAGACAATTGCTCGTATAGCGATCGAGATTCCTCTTGGCTCACCCGGTCGCGTGAGCGGAGTGAATCCACTTCCCGTTGGAGAACTCCGAGCTCGGAGGTTAACTGTCCAACCCTCCGGTCGGACTCAGCGCGAGCTCGAGCCTGGGCCCTCTCCTCGCTCTCCAACCGCGTCAAGTAATCTGCTAACTCAACCCCAAGTTGAGCCATGAACAATCCCCCCTCCATGAGCCTCTCCAGGAGCGTCAGAGGGGAACAATTCTGGAATTCATCCCGGAAGGACGAAGGAGCCAGAGCTCGGCAACGATCGTACATGGAAGCCTGGGTAGCAGATCGTCCCCGCTGCCTGGTAAAGTGCCCCCTTGGAGAGATCGACGTCGGGATACCTCCCTCGGACGCCCCCGGATTCGAGACTGCAACGTCTGCCTCGGTCGGGGCCTGTGAACCGACGTCCTTCCCGCGCGCTCCCACAGGCTCGGCAGAGGCTCCCTCGACCAGAGCAGGCAACTCTGGCTCAGCGACCAAAGAGCCCAGGCGAAGGGCAACCTCGGCCGGAGACTCCTCGGTCGGGGGAGGGACCTTTGTTTTCTTCTGCCTACTCTTCTTGGCGGTCAGGGCCTTCATCGAAGCCAACAGCAACCGCTCCTCGGGGTCCTTACGCTTGGATCCCCGTCGCTCCTGGTCATTTTCCCGAGCAACCTGCTTGCCCTTATCTCGGGCAGAAGAAGCACCCTCGAGGATATGAGGCATGTCCGAGGGGATCGCCTCCACTCGCTTGGCGGCCTCTTACTCCGACGATTGTTCCCGATCATCACCACGCCTCGTCTCTGCCCACCAAAAGGCAAGCCATCAGCAGAAGTTCAACCAAACAGAAAAGGGGAGCGCAAAGCGAAGCCCTAAGATCCTTACCCCTAGGAGGTAACGTGCGGCGTGGATAGTCCTCAATGTTGGCTGGGGTCATCAGCTCTACGGTCGACTGGTGATTATCCTGAAGATTTTTGATTGCCTCCTCCAACTTCGAGGAGATCACTGGATGCTTCGCAGGGAATACATGCTTAAAGTTCGGCTTGTCAGGGAAATTCCAATAAGTTGCATCCTTAGTGAATCCTACCCAGAATAACTGAGTTTCCACCCCTTATGCGAAGAATCCCGAGGGGAGAGGGTCACACAACTCCTCTCCCTCCTCGCCTAAAGATAAAAGAAACCTTCCCCGACGTGGGTATGCTCTTTCAGCTCGAAGAAGGCATGAGAAAGGTCTAGAGATGTGGTAACACCACACGAGCTACAGAGGGCAATGAAGGAAAAAAATGAAGGTATAGGAGTTGGAAACCAACTGGACGGGAGCCAGCTGATAGAATTTCAACAGCTCGACAACGAAGGGGTGGAGAGGAAGACGGAAGTCGCACTTCCAAGCCAAAAGGAAGGTACAGAAAAGGCCCGATCGGGTATCCAGGTTAGACTCATGCGGTTTAGCTGGAGAGAAATAGTACCGCCACGGCAACTTAAAGCGGACCTCGAACTCCTTCACCTTGGACTCAGTCAGATCGCTACGGAGGTGAGAGCTAGGCGCAGGCCCTGAGCCTCCCTTCCCTTGCTTGAACTCCTGAATCTCGACCTCAACGTCGCATTTCGCCATAGAAGAACAGGAAGAAGAAGAAGGGGCGCTAGAATCGGACGAGCTAACATGAAGGGGAAGCTGACGGATCGCCACCGTCGTTATCTCTGCTAACTCCGTGAAGGCTTCCGTGATCTCCCTCTCCCTTTGGCTGCTCTCCCAGCGCATAAATCCCCACTGCGAATATAACGACCCAAGATCTAGATACCGGGAAGTGCCCGATACCATTCGAATTCTGGTCCGCCGCCCACAAGCCGGGAGGGCTCGGAAGGGCTAAAAGGAGTGTGGAGGTACATAGAAAGAGGAAATAAAGTAGGATAATTCAACAATTAACAGAAATAAATAAACAACTACAACAGCAGAGTCCAGTCCAACAGAAAGTACAGTCTAAGGCAGAAGAACGTACCCAACATTGAGTGAACACTTGACCTGGCGAGCTGGCAACTAAGAACCTCCAAACAGCACCCTCGAACCTCGAAGAAGAACCGCCGCACCTGAAACGCAGGGGTGAGCCTCCTATCACTGGCTCAGTAGGGATCCCGCGGAACCCCAACCGAGGACAATGGTGTTAGCGGAAAGGAGAGCAGCTACAACGACAGCAGGAACAGTGAACCGGTGGCCGGTCAAAACTCGGCACTACAGCTACTCCTACTGTACTGGGAAAACACGCCCGATCTCATAGTCGGGGGACTACCGAACTAACGGGAGAACCTCTGGCTACGCCGCTAGAAGAACCCGTCACGACCTCGCAGTCGTGGACCTAACACTGTCTAGGGAAACCCTCGGTGACACTCATCGAAAAAACCCCTAGACCACTACCTCGGGAACACTCCCTGAAACTTTCGGGGGTACCATGTCTCGCAGACGGGAAACGAAACCCAAAAATAGGAGAGTCACGTCTTACGTGACAAGAGTACCTGCCCACCAGAAGCACGGCCGGATGCGCCCCCCGACGTCCTAGACCTCGCCTCAGGTGTCCCCTCATCGCACCCTGGCGAAACGGGGACACCGTACAAGTAACCATAGAACAAGAACTAGCTGGGGTCGCGCTCATCAGCGCGGGTCCAACTGCCCCCAACTACGTGTGCACACACAGACCATGCGTCCTAGGTCTGGCCCTCTGACTGGTTTTCCCTTCAGCCGGACTCTGGCTGCAAGACGTGGGGCCCGACAGTAACCAGCCTAAAACTGTCTCTCTGGGTAGCCTCGCCACTACTCCCTGGTGGAACCACTCGCGTGTCGGAAGGCTACGACTAGTAGTGTAACACCCGAATCCGTTCGAAACTTAAAAATAACTAAGCACTTTACTTCTGAAACCCATACAGATTACAGATTCTCTAAATCAAACCCCAATGCCTTGAACTGTATAGAAAATACGGGTTTAACGGATGTTAGTATACAAATTCAATAGACATCTTCTTTATTAATACGTAACTTCTCATAGGAATGTCAGAATAAGTCAATATTGGACTCGTTAGAAAGATAACTAAAAAATCTACAAGTTTCATGTTGAACACCTTTTCAAATGTTGATGTTTGAAAGGACAAAAATGAGATAGAGTGAGCTAGTTCTTAAAAATCATATTATTAAGAGTTTTTAAAGAAACAAAAAAAAAACAAAAAAAAATCCTAAAATATCTACCCCCCACCCCCCACGTGGCTCCCTCCCTCACTCCCCACCTTCCCCACTTCCTACCTCCCCCACTCCCCTCTTACCACCTCCCCCTCCCTCTTATCTCCTCTCCCCTCCCCCCTATATAAAGCCCCCCTCTCCCCCTCTCTTTCCCATATATCCACCCCCCTCTCCACCTCCAACTCTTTCTCTTCTCTCACTCCCCGCCTCTCTCTCTCTCTCTCTCTATCTCTCTCTCTCCCCCCCATCTCTCTCTCTCTTTCTATTTTTATTTTCTCTTTTTTTTACTCTCTTTTATCTCTTTACTCTCTCTAATCTCTCTCCACTTTCTCTCTCTACTCTTTTTTACTTTCTCTCTCTATTTTCTCTCTCTACTTTCTCTCTCTATTTTCTCTCTCTCTACTTTTTCTCTTTAAATATCTCTCTATACTTCTTTCTCTACTCTCTCTTCACTTTCTCTCTCTATATTCTCTATCTACTTTCTCTCTCTACTTTCTCTCTCTAATTTTCTCTTTTATATCTCTTCTAGTTTCCATCTCTACTCTCTCTTTACTTTCTCTCGCTATTTCCTCTCTCTCTACTTTCTCTCTCTAAATTCTCTCTCTACTTTCTCTCTCTACTTTTTCTCTTTACTTTCCACTCTCATTCTCTTATTAATAAACGGAGAATAGAAGATAGTACAGCATCAGAATAATATAAATAATTAATAAACACTTGGACGAAGGATTTAAAACTTATTTGGATAATTTCACCCTTCTATACGCATCTGGGACTGAAAAATTATCTTTTCCTACGCAAGGACTTTTACGGGAGCTCGGGTGAGATACTAAAGTCAATTCGGAAGTCCATTCTAAAGGTAGGCACATGATAAACTGAGTGCATGTTATCTGTTATTTACATTTCTTTGATTTGATTTTGTTTGAAATATAATTTAAGTCATTGATTTATTTAACCCAATGATCTATGTTTAGAATCAGTTATTTATTTAGTTACCATTCTGTAAAAATATTATTCTCTCTAATCTCTCTCTAATTTCTCTCTAATCTCTTTTCATTTTCTCTCTCTACTCTCTCTCTACTCTCTCTCTACTCTAATCTCTTCGAATGTTATATATATTTAGTTAATAATATTAAAATACGATCTAGTTATTTTGTAAAGTTTAATGGTAAGTTTTAAGTATTGAGACGACTATGTAATAAGTATCATAATAAGAATAAAAATTTGATTAAGTATATGGACTGTGTCACTTTAAGGAGGTGTGGGGCGACAAACCGTAGTTAGATTCCGCTACAGGATTAGGCCCATTTCCGAGGACAAACGGACTTCTGAAAAATCCGGAACCCAGAATAAGAAAATTATCTGGGGAATGGTGGAGTATTAACTCCCGATCCTGCGTGGTTGATCAAGGCCGACAGGCTCCAGCGTTTAGACCATTTATCTTTATGTCGACGTACGGATGCCTAGGTATGTGTTTGCTACTGCTTTTAGTGACGGGATGCCTGTCCAATATATGCTGCCAAATAATATGAAGTTCGGATTTGATATATGACTTTGATATGATCTGAAAATAAATTCATCTGTATAAGCTCTGATTTAGCTAAGATATGTATTATGCCACTTATATGTAAGTCAGATAAGATTTGTTATACGCATTCGCTTATAAATATGAAAATTATGTTGCTCTATTATATATCATATTTCCTTCGCATTCATAGTATATGTACAATCTAGTGAAATTGTGCTTAGCTTTATGTATCATGGATTTGCACAGTTTAGTATATGATAAGCATGTGATTGGTTTTAATGCCTACTGAGTCTTTGGACTCACTTTCGTTGCCTAACCATTTCAAGAAATTGACCAGTGTGCGTCTTGACTCCGACGGGCGGTAGGTCGGAGGATGATCCCGGGTTTAGTTTGGATTCCGCCGCGCAGAATAAATAGATTTAGTTTTCTTTTGAATAACGAATGTAAATATGACTTTTGGGTAGAAATATATAGTACTCTGTATACGATGTAAATTATGAGTGTTTATCTTATGGAAATGGTATAGTTTTGTCTTTTGGAATATGTGATGGTTTGGCCTTTAGCGCCTTGTAAATATCTCAGCCCACAACACTTCCGTACATCCGCTGTGACGTCCCCGGACACGATACGGGATCGCGGGAAGGGGGCGCCACAGAGAGTGGTATCAGAGCAAGTTGTGAGGCTTGAAATTATTTGCAGCCATATGAATTTATATACCATACCATAAGATCGTATGAATTTATTTTAGAATTTGATGTCAAACCTAGAATCATATTAATTCATATTAGTTCTCCCTCGCAGGAGATGGCAGAGAGTGATAGGGTTGAGATTAATACTTCTCCCGAGGAGTCTGCGCCCTCAAATGGGACATCACAAGGAGTTGTCGGGGAAACAACTCATGGCGAGCTTGCTCCCGATGGGCAAGGCACGTTACCTATTCAGGGTGTGCCAGATTTAGGAGGGTTCACACAAGCTTTTCAAGGGTTAGTGCATGCTATGCAATTACAGGCCCAAACTCAGGCAATGATGCAAGCCCAATTACAAACCCGTGTGCAAGAACAACCGAATAGGGCAGCAGGCGCTACCCTGATGGAGAAATTCAGACATATGAGTCCTCCTTCTTTTAAGGGGGAGAGTCACCCGGAGATTGTGGAAAATTGGGTGAGAGAAATTGAGAAGATTTTTACGGCCATTAGATGTGCAGAGCAGGATAAGGTGATATTAGCTACATTTATGCTAAAGGACCATGCAGACGAATGGTGGAGGTCTGCACTTAGAACCACTTTCAGAAATAGAGAGACAGAGATTGGCTGGAATGAATTTCTTGATGTCTTTCATGCAAAATTTCTCCCTCAGCATGTGAAGGATAGGAAAGAAGTAGAATTTTTAAATTTGACTCAAGGAGGTATGTCAGTTACCGATTATGAAGTAAAATTTACTGAATTGGAAAAGTATGTCCCTCATATTTGTTCAGATGAGCTTAGAAGGGTAAAAAAAATTGTTAGAGGTTTGAGAAGTAACATTAGAAGTAGAGTTGCAATCCTTAAGCCTCAGACTATGGCAGCAGCTTTGAGGACTGCTTTTATTGCAGAAACTGAATATGAGGAATTCTTAGTGGAAAGACAAAGGGATAATGCAAAAAGGGGTAATCTTGGTTCAATTGTGAGGAAAGATAAGAAGCCAAAGACGACTTTTCCAGAGAGAGTTCAACCAATTAGAAGAGATAATATGCCAGCTTGTCAACAGTGCGGGATGTAGCATAGAGGTAATGAATGTTGGCGGGCTGCAGGTAAATATTTTTCATGTGGTCAGATAGGGCATATGATAAGGGATTGTCCCACAAGGCCAAGACAAGATCAGCAACCACAACAGCAGCGAAGAGTTCAAGCCAGAGTATATGCACTAACAAGGGAAGACACCCGAGATGCCAATGCAGTAGCTGAAGGTATTCTTCTTATCGATGATATGCATGCAAAAGTTTTATTTGATCCGGGTGCTACACATTCCTTTATTTCTTTGAGATTTGTTGAATTATTGAAAGATAAATAAATTGTGAAAACTGATGAGATGTCCATTAACACATCAATTGTGGAGATAGCTAGAACGACTTCTGTTATTCCTAGCATTGATGTGGTGATTCAGAGGAGAATTATGCCAGCATGTGTGTATCTGTTGGAAATGACATATTTTGATGTCATCTTGGGAATGGATTGGTTAGATACAAATTTTGCCCTTCTAGATTGTCATGGAAAGAAAGTAATTTTTCAAAAACCTGGGGAGCAGACATTTTACTATCAATGTCCAAGGCACCGTTCAAGTAAAACACTAGTTTCAACACTTAAAGCTTTGAAATTACTTAGAAGTGGATGTCAAGGTTATTTGGCTAGTGTAATTGCTATTCCTTCTAATGAAAATCAGAAAACCCCCTCGGATATCGATGTGGTCAGAGAATTTCCAGATGTATTCCCCGATGAACTTCCGGGTTTGCCACCACACCGAGAGGTGGAGTTCACTATTGACCTCTCACCGGGTACTTTACCCATTTCCATCCCTCCCTACAGAATGGCACCAGCTGAATTGGCAGAATTAAAGAAACAATTACAAGAACTGATAGATAAGGGATTTATTCGACTAAGTGTATCCCCTTGGGGTGCACATGTTCTGTTTGTTAGAAAGAAAGATGGGTCGCTTAGACTATGCATTGACTATAGGAAATTGAATCAAGTGACCATTAAGAATAAGTACCATTTGCCAAGGATTGATGATTTATTTGATCAGCTACGAACTGCCACAGTATTTTCAAAGATTGATATCAGATCTGGATACCATCAACTAAGGATAAGAGAAGAAGATATCTCAAAAACTGCTTTCAGAACACGATATGGGCATTATGATTTTTTGGTTATGCCATTTGGGTTAACTAATGCACCAGCAGCATTTATGGATTTGATGAACATAGTTTTTCAACCATATCTGGATACATTTGTAGTGGTGTTTATTGATGATGTGTTGATCTATTCTCCTAATGTTGAAACTCATCAAGAACATTTGAGAATTGTGTTGGAAACTTTAAGGAAACATCAACTCTATGCGAAATTCAGTAAATGTGAATTCTGGTTGGATAATGTTCAATTCTTAGGGCATATCATTTCTGGTGATGGAGTGTCTGTTGATCTAGCGAAGGTTGACGCAGTTTTGCATTGGGAAAGACCGAAGAATGTTAGTGAGATTATGAGCTTTTTGGGTCTTGCGGGTTACTATCGCAGGTTTATTGAAGATTTTTCTTCTATTGCAGCTCCTATGACCAAATTGACTAGGAAATGAGTTTCTTTTGAATGGTCAGATAAATGTGAAATGAGTTTTCAAGAATTAAAAATAAGGTTAACTACAGCCCCAGTGCTTACTTTACCTTGTGGGTCAGGAGGATTTGTGATATATACAGATGTCTCTAGAAAAGGATTAGGATGTGTCCTGATGCAAAATGGTAAAGTAGTAACTTATGCATCTAGACAACTAAAGAATCATGAGATGAATTATCCAACACATGATTTGGAGTTGACGGCAGTGGTGCATGCTTTGAAAATTTGGCGACATTATTTGTATGGTGAGCAGTTTGAAGTTTTTACAGACCATCAGAGTTTAAAATATATTTTCTCTCAAAAAGAATTAAATTTAAGGCAAAGACGGTGGATTGAATTTTTGAAGGATTATGATTTCACCTTAAATTGCCACCCAGGAAAAGTAAATGTGGTAGCAGATGCACTCAGCAGGAAGAGGCTAATGGCAATACAGTTGCGCCAAACTTGGAGAATGACATCTGATGTAGTGGAGTATTCTCCAGTATGCAAAGGGAAGAATTTATTTTTGGCCCAACTAACTATTCAGTCTGCAATGGTTGAGCGAATTGTGCAAGCACAACTGAATGATCAGCAATTACAAAAATTTATTGGCACACCAAGTTTTACTCAAAGTGCAGACGGGGCAATCAGATTTCAGGGAAGATTATGTGTACCTCGGAATGAAGAAATAAAGAAAGACCTATTAACTGAGGCACATAAATCACTATATTCTATTCACCCAGGCAGTACAAAAATATACAAAAACATGAAAAGACAGTTTTGGTGGATTGGCATGAAGAAAGATATAGCAGCCTTTGTCAGCAAATGTCTTACTTGTCAACAAGTAAAAGCAGAGCATCAAAGACCAGCAGGACCATTACAGTTGATGGAAATTCCACAGTGGAAATGGGAACATATCACTATGGATTTTGTGATGGGATTACCAATGACTAGGAGAAAATATGATTCTATTTGGGTAATTGTTGACAGACTTACTAAGTCAGCCCATTTTCTGGCAATCACAAAAACACAATCATTAGAGGATTTAGCCAATTTGTATATTAGAGAGATTGTGAGACTTCATGGTGTGCCAGTGTCTATTATTTCAGATCGAGATGCAAGGTTTACAGCAAAATTTTAGAGGAGTTTATAGATAGCATTGGGAACACAATTGAAATTTAGCTCAGCTTTTCACCCTCAAACAGATGGACAATCAGAAAGAACCATTCAAACATTAGAAGACATGTTGAGGGCGTGCAGTTTAGATTGGAAAGGCAGTTGGGATGAACATTTGGCCTTAATTGAATTTGCATATAATAACAGTCATCATGCAAGCATAGGAATGACACCATATGAAGCGTTATATGGTAGACCGTGTAGGTCACCTATTTGTTGGGATGAGGTTGGTGAGCAGAGATTGATTGGGCCACAGATTGTACAGGATTGTGTAGAAAAGGTTGAGTTGATTAGAAAAAGATTACTTACAGCTCAGAGTAGGCAGAAAAGCTATGCTGATTAAAGAAGGAGAGATCTACAATTTGCTGTCGGGGATCACGTATTTCTGAAAGTTTCGCCTACTAGGGGAGTAATGAGATTTGGCAAGAAAGGTAAACTCAGTCCAAGGTATGTTGGACCATTTGAAATCTTAAGAAGGATTGGAGAGGTGGCATATCAGCTGGCTTTACCACCATCATTGTCAGTAGTTCATGATGTATTCTATGTGTCCATGTTAAGAGAATACATGCCAGACTCATCACACGTTATAGATCATGAACAGTTGGAAATTCAGTCGGATCTTACATATGAGGAAAAGCCAGTTCGCATTCTCGATCGGAAGGAACAAGTGCTGAGAACGAAGACAATTCCATTGGTGAAGGTATTGTGGAAAAGTACCTCAACAGAAGAAGCTACTTGGGAGATGGAAGATGAAATGCGGAAGAGATATCCACAGCTATTCGGTACGTATTGAGTAAATCTATAAATTTCGAGGACGAAATTTGTTTAAGGGGGAGAGATTTGTAACACCCGAATCCGTTCGAAATTTAAAAACAACTAAGCACTTTACTTCTGAAACCCATACAGATTACAGATTCTCTAAATCAAACCCCAATGCCTTGAACTGTATAGAAAATATGTGTTTAACGGATGTTAGTATACAAATTCAATAGACATCTTCTTTATTAATACGTAACTTCTCATAGAAATGTCAGAATAAGTCAATATTGGACTCGTTGGAAAGATAACTGAAAAATCTACAAGTTTCATGTTGAACACTTTTTCAAATTTTGATGTTTGGAAGGACAAAAATGAGATAGAGTGAGCTAGTTCTTAAAAATCATATTATTAAGAGTTTTTATAAAAAAACAAAAACAAAAAACAAAAAAAATCCTAAAATATCTACCCCCCACCCCCCACGTGGCTCCCTCCCTCACTCCCCACCTCCCCCACTCCCCTCTTCCCCCTCTTACCACCTCCCCCTCTTACCACCTCCCCCTCCCTCTTATCTCCTCTCCCCTCCCCCCTATATAAAGCCCCCCTCTCCCCCTCTCTTTCCCATATATCCACCCCCCTCTCCACCTCCAACTCTTTCTCTTCTCTCTCTCTCTCTCTCTCTCTCTCTCTCTCTCTCTCTCTCTCTCTCTCTCTCTCTCTCTCCCCCCCATCTCTCTCTCTTTCTATTTTTATTTTCTCTTTTTTTTACTCTCTATTATCTCTTTACTCTCTCTAATCTCTCTCCACTTTCTCTCTCTACTCTTTTTTACTTTCTCTCTCTATTTTCTCTCTCTACCTTTTCTCTTTAAATATCTCTCTATACTTCTTTCTCTACTCTCTCTTCACTTTCTCTCTCTATCTTCTCTCTCTACTTTCTCTCTCTAAATTCTCTCTCTACTTTCTCTCTCTAATTTTCTCTTTTATATCTCTTCTACCTTCCTTCTCTACTCTCTCTTTACTTTCTCTCTCTATTTCCCCTCTCTCTACTTTCTCTCTCTACTTTCTCTCTCTAAATTCTCTCTCTACTTTCTCTCTCTACTTTTTCTCTTTACTTTCCACTCTCATTCTCTTATTAATAAACGGAGAATAGAAGATAATACAGCATCAGAATAATATAAATAATTAATAAACACTTGGATGGAGGATTTGAAACTTATTTGGACAATTTCACCCTTCTATACGCATCTGGGACTGGAAAATTATCTTTTCCTATGCAAGGACTTTTACGGGAGCTCGAGTGAGATACTAAAGTCAATTCGGAAGTCCATTCTAAAGGTAGGCACACGTTAAACTGAGTGCATGTTATCTGTTATTTACATTTATTTGATTTGATTTTGTTTGAAATGTAATTTAAGTCATTGATTTATTTAACCCAATGATCTATGATTAGAATCAGTTATTTATTTAGTTACTATTCTGTAAAAATATTATTTTCTCTCTAATCTCTCTCTAATTTCTCTCTAATCTCTTTCTACTTTCTCTCTCTACTCTCTCTCTACTCTAATCTCTTCGAATGTTATATATATTTAGTTAATAATATTAAAATACGATCCAATTATTTTGTAAAGTTTAATGGCAAGTTTTAAGTATTGAGACGACTATGTAATAAGCATCATAATAAGAATAAAAATTTGATTAAGCATATGGACTGTGTCACTTTAAGGAGGTGTGGGGCGACAAACCGTAGTTAGCTTCCGCTACGGGATTAGGCCCATTTCCGAGGACAAACGGACTTCTGAAAAATCCGGAACCCAGAATAAGAAAATTATCTGGGGAATGGTGGAGTATTAACTCCCGATCCTGCGTGGTTGATCAAGGCCGACAGGCTCCAGCGTTTAGACCATTTGTCTTTATGTCGACGTACGGATGCCTAGGTATGTGTTTGCTACTGCTTTTAGTGACGCGATGCCTGTCCAATATATGCTGCCAAATAATATGAAGTTCAGATTTGATATATGACTTTGATATGATCTGAAAATAAGTTCATCGGTATAAGCTCTGATTTAGCTAAGATATGTATTATGCCACTTATATGTAAGTCAGATAAGATTTTGTTGAATCCCCTCCTCATGTAAAATGCCTTATGGTTTTGATGTTGACCAAATTATTTGTAAACTGAAAATGAGTCTTTCTAACGTCATGGATTTCAACTCATCATACGAGGTTTTGGCGTGTTATGAAGGCTCAAAGCAATCTTCTTAAGGGTAAGTGAGTTAATTTGGCATTTTGGATGAAAGAACTAATTGTGAGTTATTTTGACAGGCCAATCTACAAGGACAAGAATTTCAATGCTCTAGGACATTTGGTGAGATCGACTTCAACTTTGATATTCAATTCTATGGTTGAAGTTCTTTAAGATCGTCTCATGTTTGTAAAATATCTAGATGTGTTCTTGGACTTAGAATTATGGTTTGTGATTGTTGTTGAGCGTGGGACGACCCATCGAGGCGATCCCCAAGCCAATTGGAGCAACTTAGCAAGGGTTCTTAACCCCTGCTGAAAGGGTCGACCCCAAGGGTCGACCCCTGGCAATCAATTATAAAACCCGTCGGCCCCTTTTTAGCCCAACTGAAAGGGTCGACCCCAAGGGTCGACCCCTACAGGACCTCTTGCTGTTTTTTGTTGAGCCAGAACCTGGTTCTGAGAGGGTCGACCCCTGGGGTCGACCCATGACTTCTGGACTTCTAGCACAGCACGAGGGTCGACCCCAAGGGTCGACCCCTTCAGTTCTGGGCCGAGCCGTGATTGTTGACTCTTGGGATTTCGACCTCATGGGTCAAATGTATTAGGTTGGGAGCCCGTGTTTAGCTCCACGTTTTGTGGATCTGGTCCCTTGACCGTCCCCATAACTCTCTTGGCCTATATAATATCGTTTGGTTGATGAAAACCCTAAGGGAAAAATCGTATGTTGAGCTGTAAGCCTTCTTTCTAAACCCTTGTGTTTGCAGGTTGAAGCAGCCACCTCCTGGCCTTGTACCAGCTTGAAGATTGCGTGAAAGTGAAGGGAAGGAGAAGGAGAACTACTTCCATACAAGCCACAACTGCTGGATGCGATCCAAATCAACTTGAAGCTTCATTCAAGCCAAGATCATCACTGTGCTGCACAAATTGTCCGATTAAATTCGTGGAAGTGAAAGGGGGAGCTCCAACCAGGATAATCCAACTTCTTTTCATTCCTCTCACTCTGAATACTTTGAGTTTGACTTCATCATCTGTTTGTAGTCCATAAATCTGAGATTTGTGTGTGTGTGTTCGTGTTCGGCAACACGAACGTGTGTGTGTGTGTGCTTGCTGTTCTACACAGCGTGTGTGTGTGTTTGCTGTTGTATACAGCGTGTGTGTGTGTGATTCACTGTCTAGTGAAGGTTAATCCTCCGTGTGAGGGATGGACGTAGGGGACACGGTGTGTACCCGAATCACCTAAAAATCCCGTGTGTCCATTGTGGTTTGATTTTCCGCTTTATTTCGTGTGGGCTTCACGGTGAGGAGAGAATTCAATTTCTTGTTAATTAATCACACCATCATCACGCATTCACGTGTGTGTTTCTGTTCGTGCTAGATTTGAGTTTGTTGTTTATCTTGCTTAGCTCCCGTGTAGCTTATTTTTAGTTTTTATTGGCCATCAATTCACCCCTCCCCTCTTGATTGCCACCCTCCGGGACTCAACAATTGGTATCAGAGCTTTGGTCTCTGGTTGATTTACGATCTCACGGTCGTCAGAGCAGATCCCGTTAAATGGCAAACAGAGGGATGATGCCCGAAGGGCATTCCATTCAAAGACCTCCGTTCTTTGATGGATCGAACTACCCTTACTGGAAAAATAGAATGTATGTTTTCCTACGTGCCCAGGACTATGATGTTTGGCGTGTCATATGTAAGGGTCCATATGTTTTATCTGAAAAAGAAGATGAATGGGATGAAGAAGATATAGAGAAGTGTTCAACGAACTTTAAGGCTATGAATATAATTCAATGTGCCGTTCACCCTAACGAATACTCACGAATATCTATGTGTGCCTCTGCGCAGGAGATGTGGGACAAGCTGCGGCTTATATATGAAGGAACATCGCAAGTCAAGGAAACAAAGGCCAATCTCTTAGTTCGGGACTATGAGTTGTTCGCAATGAAGCCAGAAGAATCAATTTCTGATATGTTTGCAAGGCTAACAGAAATTACAAATGGACTAAAGGCGCTTGGCAAAGAATATTCAAACAAGGAGCTCGTAAGAAAAGTTTTGAGATCCCTTTCTCCCCAGTGGCATACAAAAGCCACTGCAATTGAAGATTCCAAAGACCTCAGCACCCTAACTCTTGATGAGTTGATCGGCTCGCTGATGACATACGAAATAAACATCAAAAGAAGCGAGGAAGATCACAAAAAAAAGAAGGTTGTCACACCACTGGCCCTAAAGGTGAATTCACCGGATTCAGAAGGCAGTGATAATGATTCTATTGGCAACACAGAAGATGAAGAACTGGTTGCCATGATCACACGACGAGCAAGAAGGTTCGTCAAAGGAACAAGGAAGTTCGGTGGTCAGTTCAGGAAGGGTCCAAGAAGGCAAGGACCAAACAAAGGAGAAAGTAGCAAGAAGGAAGAAATAATTTGCTACGAGTGCAAGAAACATGGCCACATGCGAGGTGAATGCCCCGACCTCATCAAGAAAGTGAAGAAAGGTAAATTCAGGAAGCCCAAGGCCATGATGGCCACATGGAGCGACGAGGATGAGGATGACTCTGGCATCGAGGATGGACTTGACGAGCTAGTCCAAAATCTATGCCTCATGGCCAATGATGATGAAAAGGTAGATTCTGAACCTGAAACTCTCACTTGTGAGTAATGGCAAATCGCATATGAGTCTTTGTATGAAAAATGTAGAAGATACAAATCTGAAAACAGAAATTTGAAAAAGAAAATTGATCTTCTTGTTCATACAAACAAATCATGTGAAGAATGCCATCCTTTGAAATCAGAAAGTGAAAGCATGAAACATCAAAATGAAATTCTCGTTTCAAAAATTGAATTGTTTGAGGAAGAGATTTCATGCATGAGAGAAGAACAATCTACATTTCTGAAAATGCATGAACACTTAAAAAATGAATTGGAACAAGAAAAGCTTGCAAGTATTGCTTGCAAGGAAGCCAAGGTGAAGGCTGAAGAAAAGATCCAATCTCAATTGGCTCAAATAAAAGAACTTGAGGATGCTCTTGTCATTCTTGAAAAATCAAAAATTCAAACGACCCATTGGGCTCCCACAAATTCAGCTTCCTCCAAAACCAAGAAATACATGCATAACTCTTATTCCAATGTTGGTATAAGGTGGAAAAGAGATGAAAATATCATTTGCTTTTATTGTGGAAGAATGGGTCATGACATGTATGACTGTAGAATTCTGAAATATGATGAAGAAGAGTTTGCTAAAGTCAGAAACAGATCATATGTGCATCATGCTTCTAACCACCATGGACCCAAGTTTGCTTGGGTACCAAAATCTCCATAAGCACTTCAATTGTATTACAGGTCCACACGAGAGCTCAGAAGAACAAATGGTACTTGGATAGCGGGTGCTCTCGGTATATGACGGGAAACAAGGAATGGTTTGTGGACCTGCATAAAAAGGATGGTGGAATGGTGGCATTCGGTGGTAAGGACAAAGGAAAAATCATTGGAGAAGGTAAGATTGGTAAGAATCAAAATCACACCATTGAAAATGTGCTGCTTGTGGAAGGTTTGCATCACAACCTTTTAAGCATAAGTCAACTTTGTGATAAGGGATGCAATGTTGTTTTTTATTCTAATCACTGCACTGTTTTGAACAGACACACTCATGAGGTTAAGTTCATTGGATTCAGGTATAACAATGTTTATATGATAGACTTAAATGATGCTTCTCATGAGGGTTTGTGTTTGATTGCAAGGAACAAGGATGATGCGTGGCTATGGCATCGCCGGCTTTGTAACGACCCGAGAATCCGATTACCGGGAAGGCCCGATAACCCGAGACTCGCACCACCACCCACGAGCCCAAAGACTCGGAAGGGTTAAAAGGATGGTGTCGAGACTACACAAGTATCACAAATAATTGCAAAAATTAAACAGTTATAATATTAAGCAGGAAATAAATTAACATTTTACATGGTCCACAATAGAAATTAACAACAATAACAATAGTCTACGACTAGTGGAGGGTCACAAAGGAGTAGACTCTCGAGTCAACGGAAAACAACGTCCGAATCCGACAACGTGTGGGAATCACCCCACGCACCAGCCCCGTCGCACGGTGGCCACAGTCGGAGTAAAAATGGGGTTGCCACCCTCATGGGGCAACCAGGCATGTGACGGTCCACCCTAGGGCCGTCACAAGTAAGTAACGGTCTAGGCGAGACCGTTACATGCGCCTAACGGTTCAAAACAGACCGTCACACGGTCAGAGGGGAAAGGGATGTAACGGCCTGGTCCAGGCGCGTTACAAGAATGTAACGCGCTTGGCCCCATGCGTTACACACCCCCACGCTCCCAAAGCCAAAAGGGATGTAACGGCCCAGCCCCGGCGCGTCACACGCATGTAATGCGCTTGGCCCAGCGCGTTACATGGCCCTCACACTTGGGGTGAAAACAGGAAGTAACGCGCCTGCCCCAGCGCGTTACACGCATGTAACGCGCCTAGCCCGGTGCGTTACATGGCCTGACCCCCAACAGTCACAAACCAACGGTCGAAAGCCCCTGACGGCCCTACCCAAGCGCGTCATAGGTAAATGGCGGTCTATCGTGAGGCCGTTACAGCCCCCGACCCCCAAAACACTACTCAGGAATGTAACGCACCCCTCTAGGGGCGTCACAAGCATGTGACGGTCACTGGAGTGACCATTACACACTCCCGAGCACGCTACGGCGGGAAAACCCCAAAAACTTCGACCACGCCCCCGTGCCTCCACCGGAGAGGGGGAAAACAAAGGGGAAGACCCCTGGGGACCCCTAGCATGCATCTAAGCCATCCAAACGTGAAATCGCGGGCTAAAACCATAGATCAGGCGAGCTCTCCCCAAATCATGGAAAACCCCAAACCCGCTCAATCAAGCCCCTCTCGGCCTCCCCGCGGCCTACAAACCACGGAAATGAACGGCAAGAGCCTAAGGAACGTCACCCTACCTCAATGGAGCGAATGCTCCACCGGATCGCCCACAAACCACGAAGAACGCCTTTGGAAACCCCGCCTCCTCACGCTTCCCACGCTCGCAATTTCATGATTTGGATGGCTTAGATGCATGCTAGGGGTCTCCAGGGGTCTTCCCCTTTGTTTTCCCCCTCTCCGATGGAGGCACGGGGGCGTGGTCGAAGTTTTTGGGGTTTTCCCGCCGTAGCGTGCTCGGGAGTGTGTAATGGTCACTCCAGTGACCGTCACATGCTTTTGACGCCCCTAGAGGGGTGCGTTACATTCCTGAATAGTGTTTTGGGGGTCGGGGGCTGTAACGGCCTCACGATAGACCGCCATTTGCCTATGACGCGCTTGGGTAGGGCCGTCAGGGGCTTTCGACAGTTGGTTTGTGATCGTTGGGGGTCAGGCCATGTAACGCACCGGGCTAGGCGCGTTACATGCGTGTAACGCGCTGGGGCAGGCACGTTACTTCCTGTTTTCACCCCAAGTGTGAGGGCCATGTAACGCGCTGGGCCAAGCGCGTTACATGCGTGTGACGCGCCGGGGCTGGGCCGTTACATCCCTTTTGGCTTTGGGAGCGTGGGGGTGTGTAACGCATGGGGCCAAGCGCGTTACATTCTTGTAACGCGCCTGGACCAGGCCGTTACATCCCTTTCCCCTCTGACCGTGTGACGGTCTGTTTTGAACCGTTAGGCGCATGTAACGGTCTCGCCTAGACCGTTACTTGCTTGTGACGGCCCTAGGGTGGACCGTCACATGCCTGGTTGCCCCATGAGGGTGGCAACCCCGTTTTTACTCCGACTGTGGCCACCGTGCGACGGGGCTGGTGCGTGGGGTGATTCCCACACGTTGTCGGATTCGGACGTTATTTTCCGTTGACTCGAGAGTCTACTCCTTTGTGACCCTCCACTAGTCGTAGCCTATCAGTACGCGTGTGCTGGTCGCACCAGGGAGTGGTGTACACGGGCTTACCCTGAGGACGGTTTTAGACTGGTTACCGTCGGGCCCCTCGTCACATAAGAGTCCAGTGCCAGGGGAAAACCGGTCAGAGGTCCAAACCTAGGACGCGTGGTCTGTGTGTGCACACGTGGTTGGGGACAGTGGACGCACGTCGACGGGCGTGACCCCAGCTAGTCACTTGTTGTGGTTACTTGTACGGTGTTCGCGCCTCTGGTAGGAGCTACCACGCCAGGCAGTTCACCTGCGGCGCGGCGTAAGACGTCAGGGGACGCTACCGGCTGTGCTTCTAGTGGGTGGTACTCCTGTCGAGTACGGAGTGGCAGTCTGTCAGTCGTGTGTTTCCGACCTTCGGGTTTTGTCGGGTTGGCCGTTGAGCTTCGGTCTTCTTACCGTGGCACGGGTGTCGGTTTGCGTGCCATGGGACCTTTGTTCTGTAGAGTACATGGCTTTCTTTTCCGAGGTACTCTCCTACCGCTAGTGTAGTGGTTTCTCGTTTTACGAGGTAGGGTTCGAGTGATCCCTACTGAGTCTTGTTCCGAGACTCATTCCCTGCGTGTTTTCACCGTGTTTCAGGTGAGGCGCCGCCCCGGGGGAACGCGTCTGGGGTGCAGCGTGGTGCGGGTGCCCAGAGGTAGTGCCAGAGGTCAGAGCCGGGATATGCCCCGTGTAGCTGTACTTTTCTTCCTTGTCTCTGTACTAGTCGTGGACTATTGTTATTGTTGTTAATTTCTATTGTGGACCATGTAAAATGTTAATTTATTTCCTGCTTAATATTATAACTGTTTAATTTCTGTAATTATTTGTGATACTTGTGTAGTCTCCACACCATCCTTTTAACCCTTCCGAGTCTTCGGGCTCGTGGGTGGCGGTGCGAGTCTCGGGTTATCGGGCCTTCTCGGTAATCGGATTCTCGGGTCGTTACAGGCTTGGGCATGCAAGTTTCAACGTACTGTTGAAATTGTCCAGAAATGACTTGGTTATTGGACTGCCCAAGTTGAAGCCCGTCGATGACGAAGTGTGTGGGGCGTGCAGCATGGGAAAACAGACAAGGACGTCATTCAAAAGCAAGAATGATGTGACCACATCGAGGCCTCTTGAAGTCATCCACATTGATCTCTTTGGACCAAGCAGGACACATAGCTTGGGTGGTAAACTATACGGCTTTGTAATTGTGGATGATTATTCTAGATTTTGTTGGGTTTACTTCCTTTCACATAAAAATGATGCCTTGACGGAATTTGAAGCATTTTGCAGGGTGGTACAAAATGATTAAGGGGTTTGTATCAAAACCGTGCGGAGTGATCACGGCAGAGAATTTGATAACCATGAGTTCAGCGATTTTTGCAGGGCTCAAGGCTATTCTCATGATTTCTCCGCACCAAGAACCCCCGAGCAGAATGGCGTTGTTGAAAGGAAAAATAGAACCCTGATTGAAATGGCAAGAACGATGCTAAATGAGAATAATCTGCCAAGGTACTTTTGGGCTGAAGCAGTGAACACGGCCTGCTACATAATCAACCGTGCCATGGTAAGACCATTATTGAAGAAAATCCCCTATGAGCTGTACAGAGGTAAGAAGCCAAACATTTCACATCTCAGACCGTTTGGCTCAACATGCTACATTCACAACAATGGTAAGTTAGACCTGGCGAAATTTGATCCCAAAAGTGTTAAAGGTATTTTTCTTGGGTACTCACTGAGCTCAAGAGCATATCGAGTGTATAACTTGAGAACTCTTGTTGTTGAGGAAAGCCCCCATGTTATCATTGATGAATCATCTCCAAATAAAACTAATGACAAACCTGTCTTGCAGGATGATTAGTTGGATATTGAAGATATCGAGAAGAAAGAAGGAAAAGTGGAGAAACAAGAAGAAGATGAAGAACCACATGAAAATGATGAAAAGAAACAAGAAGAAGAACCACAAGAAGTTGAGGCTAATCCGGAAAATCAAGCTGAACGGCAGCCACCAATTCAATGGAGTTTTCCAAAGGACCATCCCTCGGTCAATGTAATGGGCGATGTTGAAGAAGGAGTACGGACACGAGCCTCATTCAGGGAAGTTGAAAATCAAGACTATATTGCCTTGCTCTCTCAATTTGAACCCAAATCCATAGAAGAAGCCTTAGGTGATGAGTCATGGATTTTGGCCATGCAAGATGAATTACACCAGTTCCAAAGGAACAAAGTGTGGTTCCTCGTTCCATGTCCTAAGAATCACTCCGTGATCGGAACAAAATGGGTTTACCGTAACAAAATAAACGATCAAGGAGTGGTTACTAGGAACAAGGCCAGGCTTGTTGCCAAAGACTATAGCTAAGAGTTGGGTATAGACTTTGATGAGTCTTTTGCTCCAGTAGCAAGACTCGAGGCTGTGAGGGTTCTTTTAGCATTTGCATGCTGTCATAATATCAAGTTATTTCAAATGGATGTTAAGAGTGCGTTTTTGAATGGCTATATCCAGGAGGACGTGTACGTGGAGCAGCCACCGGGGTTTGAAGACACAACGCATGCAGACCATGTATATAAGTTGAACAAAGCTCTTTACGGTCTGAAACAAGCACCCCGTGCATGGTATGAACGATTAAGCGATTTCCTTGCCCAAAATGACTTCAAACGAGGTAACATTGATCAAACCCTTTTTACAAAATTGAAGGGTAAGGAAATCTTAATTGTTCAAGTTTATGTTGATGATATTATCTTTGGCTCCACTAATGACACTCTTAGCAACGACTTTGCAAAATTGATGCAAAGTGAGTTTGAAATGAGCCTCATGGGAGAGTTAACTTTCTTTTTGGGATTACAGGTACATCAAACGGTGGACGGGTTGTTCATACACCAAAAGAAATATGCAATGGAGTTGCTGAAAAAATTCGATTTGGCATCAACAAAGCCACAACCAACACCCATGTCCACTTCAATGAAGATTGATCAAGATGAGAAAGGTACATCAGTGGACCAAAAACTCTTTAGAAGTATGATAGGTTCACTATTGTATCTAACTGCCAGCATGCCCGACATACAATTTGCTGTTTGTCTATGTGCAAGATTTCAGTCAAATCCAAAAGAATCTCATTTGTCGGCTGTGAAACGGATTTTTAGATATATTGCTGGCACAGTTAACTTAGGATTGTGGTTTCCACGGAATTCATGCTTTGAACTAGTTGCTTATTCTGATGCCGATTACGTGGGCTGTAAGATGGATCGGAAAAGCACAAGTGGATATTGCCATTTTCTTGGGGGTTGTGTGGTCTCATGGGCCTCCAAGAAACAAAATTCAGTGGCATTATCAACAGCCGAAGCCGAGTATGTGGCTGTCGGTAGTTGCGTTGCCCAAGTGCTATGGATCCAACAGCAAATGATTGATTATGGCATTTCCTTTAAAAATACCCCAATTCTTTGTGATAACACATCCGCCATAAATCTGTCCAAAAATCCAGTTCATCACTCTCGCACCAAGCATATTAAAATTAGACATCATTTCATTAGAGACCATGTGAGTAAGGGTGATATTAACATCAGTTTTGTTGAGACAGATCGTCAAATTGCCGACATTTTCACCAAACCTCTTAGTGTAGACAAGTTCACATCATTTAGAAGGGAACTAGGGGTTTGTAGGATAGATCAATCTGAGTCTTAATCATGTGCATCAATGTCATCGCATTGCATGTAGTGTGTCATATATATTTGTCATGCATGTGCATAGTCGTGCTTGAAAAACAACAAAAAAAAATTTTGTGCATGAAAACCTGGATTGCCTGGTATGCATGTTCTTATTATAGAATACAACCATTGGTTTTGCAATTTCTATGGCCGATAGCTCCTTGAATTTTCTTAAGGCCAGCAAAAGAGCAATTGATATCAAAATCTGAATTTTAGGAGACGGTAAACAATGAACGCCTTCTATGGTCTAAGTCATTCTTGAAGCAAGTTCCCCAGTGTGTATATCCATTTAAATAACTCAAATTTCTTGATTCCAACACAATATGATCACTGGGGACTCAAGCCATATCATTCGATTCCTTGAAATTCCGTTTTCATCAGCTTTTGCAGCAAACCCTGTAAGGGTCGACCCACGAAAAGGGGTCGACCCCAAGGGTCGACCCTCGCTATCGGGTAAGGTTCTGGGGCGGGGTTTAAAAGGGGACGACCCATAGGGTCGACCCGTTCCGGTCGGGCGGCTTCGCCGCGTCCGAACCGGCTCCAATAAGGGAGGAAACCCTAAGTTTCCCCCCTCCCATCCATTAAAACCCCTCCAACCCCCTTCTAGGCTAAGCCATCACCTTCTCTAAGCCCTAAAACCCTCTTTGGCATCCCCCATTGTGCCCTAGCGCGGCCCTCTTGGTGGCTACCCGCGCGGATCGTTCTTCTGACGCTAGCACCGCGTCTCGTTGTTTTTCCTTGCATTGAGGTAAGTTCTTGATGTGTGGAGGATCCCCATTTTCTCGCGTGGAAGCATTTCTCTCCAAGTTGAGCCATTTTGATCTACTCCCTCATCTCCGGTTCCGTCGATTTGTGGTTAGATGGCCCCAAAGAGGCAAGCTTCACGCAGCCGTGGAGAGTCGAGTGCGGCCCCAGCACGACGTGGTCAGGCGGGCGCCCGAGGCAGAGGACTGGCGCCGCCACCCAAAGTATTGGATAGAAAAGGCCTACGGCCACGGTCAGTATCTTTTGTAAACTTGAATCGTCATCTTTCGGGACTAGTTGATGTGTTATGCAGTCAGCCGAATCTAGATTATTTCATGTCTGCACATCGGCATATATATCCCAACTTGGTACATCAGTTTTATGGAAATTTTATCATGTCCGGGGAGCACCCAACTACAATGGTTCATGGCCACCGGTTAATTCTAACTACAGAATTTTTGGGAGCAGGATTTAATCTCTCGACTGAAGGTTTTATGCTTGGAGATATTGAAATTCCTGAAGATGTAGTGTTTCAAATGATGAAAGGCGAAGAAAGGGGTAACCGTTCTGTGGTAGGGCTGAATGCCAATCATTTTCCGCCTTTGCAACACATTTTACACAGAATGATCACCATAATTTTACTTCCAAGGGGCGGCGGTCATGACAAGGTCACTGAAATTCACATGTTTCTTTTCTACTGCATTTTAAGTGGCATTCCTGTGAATTTCCCAGCCATGATTTTATTTCATATGAGCAATAGCATGAAGCACAAGAACCGCACCATTCCATATGCTGCTGCACTCACTGCTGTGTTTACATACTTGGGTATTGATCTCTCCAACGAAAACTCATAAACCATCCGAGAGGCTGACATTTTCACAATTCATTCCATTTGCCATAATATGGGATATGAGCTGCTTGATGGAAATTTAGTTCGCACTTTGAAAAGTACTGAACAAGAGATCAGTTCTGAGGATGAAGATGATGAATATGAACAGGTCCCACCTGCCGAAGATGTGCCTTCCGAGGAGGTTCAGCTACTCATGGATCGGTTGGACTCGATAGATGACCGATTAGACAGTTATGGGGAGACTTTGGAGGGCATGCAACACCAACTTGCGGATCTGAAGCTTAGTCATCAAGTGCACACCCAGTATGTTCAAGACTCATTTGATCATCAATCCAACTTGCTTGAGGAAATCTTGGGTTATATGAGGCGTCCGCACACCTCACCGCCTTCCGATGAAGATTAGATGACATTGCTCTTGCAGCTTGGACTTTACCCCCTACTTATTTCACCCCCTCCTTTTTGATGTTGCCAAAGGGGGAGAAAAGACTATTTCGGCTATTTATATGTATGTGTGATGAATGCTTGCCTGCATGTGTGCTCATTTTCAGTTGCCTTTTAGTTTGCATTTTAGAGTCATGGCATATTGTGTGAGTCTCAAGTTCTATTATGTCTCATTGTTATTGCATTTGAACCCTTCCTATTTCACCTTGTTGTCGGCACACCTTGTGGTAATGCTACTCAATCTCACATATTTTGTCAAGTTGCCCTTGATATCGGTTCAGTATGGTGATTTCAGTTCAATATTGGTGGTTGATATGTTTCATGATTATGTGGTTTCACTTATTCTTGAATGGTGGATTACATTGATCAAAAATGTAATTTTGATTAAATTTTGTCATCATCAAAAAGGGGGAGATTGTTGAACCCCCTCCTCATGTAAAATACCTTATGGTTTTGATGTTGACCAAATTATTTGTAAATTGAAAATGAGTCTTTCTAACGTCCTGGATTTCAACTCATCATACGAGATTTTGGCGTGTTATGAAGGCTCAAAGCAATCTTCTTAAGGGTAAGTGAGTTAATTTGGCATTTTGGATGAAAGAACTAATTGTGAGTTATTTTGACAGGCCAATCTACAAGGACAAGAATTTCAATGCTCTGGGACGTTTGGTGAGATCGACTTCAACTTTGATATTCAATTCTATGGTTGAAGTTCTTTAAGATCGTCTCATGTTTGTAAAATATCTAGATGTGTTCTTGGACTTAGAATTATGGTTTGTGATTGTTGTGGAGCGTAGGACGACCCATCGGGGCGATCCCCAAGCCAATCGGAGCAACTTAGCAAGGGTTCTTAACCCCTGCTGAAAGGGTCGACCCCAAGCTTCAAGGGTCGACCCCTGGCAATCAATTATAAAACCCGTCGGCCCCTTTTTAGCCCAACTGAAAGGGTCGACCCCAAGGGTCGACCCCTACAGGACCTCTTGCTATTTTTTGTTGAGCCAGAACCTGGTTCTGAGAGGGTCGACCCCTGGGGTCGACCCATGACTTCTGGACTTCTAGCACAGCACGAGGGTCGACCCCTTCAGTTCTGGGCCGAGCCGTGATTGTTGACTCTTGGGATTTCGACCTCATGGGTCAAATGTATTAGGTTGGGAGCCCGTGTTTAGCTCCACGTTTTGTGGATCTGGTCCCTTGACTGTCCCCATAACTCTCTTGGCCTATATAATATCGTTTGGTTGATGAAAACCCTAAGGGAAAAATCGTATGTTGAGCTGTAAGCCTTCTTTCTAAACCCTTGTGTTTGCAGGTTGAGGCAGCCACCTCCCGACCTTGTACCAGCTTGAAGATTGCGTGAAAGTGAAGGGAAGGAGAAGGAGAACTACTTCCATACAAGCCACAGCTGCTGGATGCGATCCAAATCAACTTGAAGCTTCATTCAAGCCAAGATCATCACTGTGCTGCACAAATTGTCCGATTAAATTCGTGGAAGTGAAAGGGGGAGCTCCAACCAGGATAATCCAACTTCTTTTCATTCCTCTCACTCTGAATACTTTGAGTTTGACTTCATCATCTGTTTGTAGTCCGTAAATCTGAGATTTGTGTGTGTGTGTTCGTGTTCGGCAACACGAACGTGTGTGTGTGTGTGTGCTTGCTGTTCTACACAGCGTGTGTGTGTGTTTGCTGTTGTATACAGCGTGTGTGTGTGATTCACTGTCTAGTGAAGGTTAATCCTCCGTGTGAGGGATGGACGTAGGGGACACGGTGTGTACCCGAACCACCTAAAAATCCCGTGTGTCCATTGTGGTTTGATTTTCCGCTTTATTTCGTGTGGGCTTCACGGTGAGGAGAGAATTCAATTTCTTGTTAATTAATCACACCATCATCACGCATTCACGTGTGTGTTTCTGTTCGTGCTAGATTTGAGTTCGTTATTTATCTTGCTTAGCTCCCGTGTAGCTTGTTTTTAGTTTTTATTGGCCATCAATTCACCCCTCCCCTCTTGATTGCCACCCTCCGGGACTCAACAGATTTGTTATACGCATTCGTTTATAAATATGAAAATTATGTTGCTCTATTATATATCATATTTCCTTCGCATTCATAGTATATGTACAATCCAGTGAAATTGTGCTTAGCTTTATGTATCATAGATTTGCACAGTTTAGTATATGATAAGCATGTGATTGGTTTTAATGCTTACTGAGTCTTTGGACTCACTTTCGTTGCCTAACCATTTCAGAAAATTGACCAGTGTGCGTCTTGACTCCGACGGGCGGTAGGTCGGAGGATGATCCCGGGTTTAGTTTGGATTCCGCCGCTCAGAATAAATATATTTAGTTTTCTTTTGAATAACGAATGTAAATATGACTTTTGTGTAGAAATATATAGTACTCTGTATACGATGTAAATTATGAGTGTTTATCTTATGGAAATGGTATAGTTTTATCTTTTGGAATATGTGATGGTTTGGCCTTTAGCGCCTTGCAAATATCTCAGCCCACAACACTTCCGTACATCCGATGTGACGTCCCCGGATACGATACGGGATCGCGGGAAGGGGGCGCCACAAGTAGGGAGTCGCTAATGTGACCACTCTCCGAGGAGAAACTCCGAGAAACACGCACGCACCCTGCGCAAAAGTCGAGAAGAACCAAGTGGCGCCGAGCCACTACACTCTGGACAGTCCTCTAGACTCACTAAATCCAACGGTCCTTGAGTCACAAGACTTGGGGTCAAGACCGTTGCACCGAACGGCTCCACGCCATCAATCTGCCCTAGCCATAGGGTCAGAAACCTCGGCACGATATCTCACGAGACAATTCACAATTGTTGAGACCATTCCCTCGGAAAGGGAACTGAGAAACCCTCCAGCCCCAGGCTAGGTAATTGGACTCAAAGTCCACAGGCCACACACACGGCCCATGCGAAAAACACAGAAGCACGATTCCCAAGGCAGTTCACAAGCCGCCACGTCGATTCCCCATCCCAGGGAAAAGTAGAAAACCTCTAGCCCCAGGCTGGATGACTAGACTCGCAGTCTAAGGCCATACACTTGGCCTAGTCGGGAACCATCTTCCGCAGAAACCCACGACATGCGGGGGAACCCCACCGCACTCACACCGATACACGGTGACTCGACCAAGCGTAACATAAAGTTTGGAACAAACACACACAGGGTCGCCCAGACCCTCTAAATCTACGGGCACGCTAATCAAGATAACACGGTATCTCCAGACACCCAGAAACACGGACACAGAACCCACGGGATATCTGAGACATCCACGAGACCGAAGGTCAACCACTGGGTCACAACCGAGTCGACCGGGGTCAACACAACGCAACAAAACACATCTAACACAGAAAACGAAGTGGCGGTCCTCCCTAGACCGTCATAGTGCCTAGCGATCTACCCCTAGACCGCAAGGCACAGCCTAGCGGCCCACCCCTGGACCGCAAGGGCTAGCCTGGCGATCTATCGCGAGACCGCAAGGAACCCAAAACAAAAACCCCAAGCGGTCACTACAGGACCGCCTGGAAGGTTGGCGGTCATCCCCCTGACCGATTGGCGTAGCCTAGCGGTCAGTCGCGAGATCGCTACCCCACTGACCTCAAACGACCAAAACACGGTCAAACGGTCACCCCTGGACCGTAAAGTAGAGCCAAGCGGTCTTCACCAGACCGCAAGGAACCCTGGCGGTCTATCGCGAGACCGCGAGGCTCGAACCGACATAAGGGGACCCAAGCGGTCTCTTCATGACCACTTAGCACCCTAGCGGTCGCTGGAACGACCGCTAGGTCGACCCGAGCATGAAAACAGCGGAAACCGCGAAAAAACCCATTCCACGCCCCATTCACACCCATGTGAAGGGGGAAATAAGGGGAAACTAGTCCCCAACCTCTCTAGTACCGAGAGAACCCAATTAGACCCAAAAAACGTGGTCAAAACTCTAGATCGGGCTCACTCCCCAAAAATATGGATTTCCCCCAAAATGCTCAAATAAGCCCGCTCGGCTCACCACGGCCTACAAAACTCGCGGGAAATGAAGTACACGAGCTGGGGGTCCATCTCCCTACCTCCATCGAAGATTTGACGTGCCGTGGACGCCGATCCATGAAGAAAACATCGTGAAACCCTTGCCGGGCACCCGAACGCACGTCCGAGCTCGCCGCACCTCCACCACCTCGATCCTTGCCCCATCCTCGCGCTCCTCGCCCTCACGCCATCCCTGCCTCGGCCACCATCGCCCTTGTCGGTCGCCCGGAGGAGAGGGGGAGAGAAAGAGAAGAGAGAGAATGAGAAAGAGAGAATGAGAGAAAGAGAGAGGTAGGGGTTATTTATAGAAAAACCCAAAAAATTTAAAAATTCAAAAAAATACGAAAAATTATCTCCGCGATCATCGGGAAGATCCCAACGCGTCGGTACTGTCCCAGAGTCAGAGAACGTGACGGTTCACCCTGCACAGAGTTCCGAAGACACATCAGGAAAAAACACGTGTAAAGCACAAAATACACTCCGAGACCCACGTGTAATGATCCGAAAAATATCTGAAAAAGTCGGGGCATTACAGCGAATCGGCGAGCACGACGAAGGGAAAAGCCCTAAACGGAGGAAACGTAAAGCGCAAGCATATAAGATACTTATAGGCCCAAGTGATCTCGAGAAGAATCGTTGCGCCGTTTCGAACTCCAAGAGGGGCCTCCCCGAACCAACACGAAGGCATCATCATCATGCTCGAGCCCCCATGTACTAGGACAGGCACATTAAATGGCCCCTAAAAAAGTGGGACAACTCACCTCGGCTAATCCTCGACTAAGCCACAAATATAGCCCGATTATGCCCTACTCTCCGAGCCCGATCTTTGGCTCGGGAGTAGGGGGAGCAAGTGGAGAGGGGTAAATCAGTGGCCCAAAAAACATGTGGCACGGAGCGGCCCAACTAGGTCTAACTCAACCCACCAGGCCGAACCTCCCAAGTGATAGCCCCACTTAACAGGCCCACTTAGTCTGAAGTCCAAAATCACTTGGACCCATACTTCCTAGGCTGCCCTCAGGCCCGGAAGACCGAGTAAAGGTCGCTCGGGAGAATCCCAAGCGGCATCCGAGCATAACCGACCGATGACGCCCCCATCGCCCGGGAAAAGTCCTAAACGGGTGCCCCACGCTCGGACTGCCCACCGGGTGCTTATCCAGGCAGATGTTACGTTGCCGCCCAGAAGCCAGAAGCTCAAGGGGATAAGGGAGGACAAGAGTCCTCAAACGGTGAAGAGCCCACATCACGGACGTACGTAACTCCCCCTAGTCCCTCAAGCTTCCTTGACTCTAGTATAGGGGGCGAGCGACTATATAAACTTAAAGGAAACCCATGAGAAAGGTAAGCAAGTTTGAGCACTCAAAGTCACATTTGTTGGTGGCGGGCAATCTCGTGCCCATCTCTTTCCTTCTCCTACCTCTCTTCTGCTATGCTCTATCAATTTGCTGACTTAGACATCGGAGGGTTTTCCTCGGAGTCATCACCCTGAGCTCCTCTGATCCGTTTCTTATCTTGTAGAATCCTCATCATTAGTGGCGGCGATCAGTATCTATCAAAGATCGTACGGCTCAGGCTTCAGCACGAGATCACATCTCTTCAATGTCCTTTATCTCATTATAAAAAATTAATATTTTTCCTAGATTCTTTAATGAAAAAGTATTGTCACATTACATAGATTTAAAGTCAAATATTTAATAGTCTAATTCTATATCTTTTAAGTCCCTCTTTGATAGAGGACAGACAAATGGAGGGATATCTCTCGTGAGTTAATTTATTTTAGAGTTTAGTCCTATTTATTTTGATAGATAGTATATTAAATAAGGAGATAAATTATTCCACTAATTTTATTGGATCAATTTAATCAAAATACATACTAGTTATCTCTCGTTACAATTAAATTAATTTTATTATCTTATTAAATTAATTACTAAATAAAATATAATTTATTCGAGAGATAAATAGAAGATATATCTCTATCAAGACGGGGCTTATTTTCTTCCGCACCCTTCCGCCCAATGACTTTAAAATCCACGTATACTCGGTCCACGTATCCCATCAGTTACCGTCGGCATCCGGCGGAGAAACAAGCCTTGAGTTGTAGTGAACTTAAACTAAACTCCGACGACTATAATAAGACGAGAGACACAGAAGCGGTAACTTGACCGAGGACTTGCCTTCTTTATTTTCTCGCACTTTTTACAACATTTTTTTTTGTAGAAGAAGGCAGGAAAATAACAAGCGGCTCCGCCGCAGGACTGGCGGTCCTCTGTCGAAGCACCGCCGCGTCTCCCGTCGTCCAGTTCGGTCCGTCCGTCGGCGATGGCGGCGGCGGCGGCGGCGGCGGCGTCGTCTGGGCAGCATCTACTGGGTGAGGACGGGCGGGGCTACGACCTGGCGCGGCGCCTGGAGGCGTGCGGCGCGTGGCGGGCGTGGCTCGGCGAGGCCGCCTACTCCGGCTTCGCACACTCTCTCACCTCCCCCGCCGCCTGGGAGGCCTTCATGCGGGCCGACGCTGCCGCCGGGAAGACCCGCTCCCAGATCCACCTGCAGCTCAGGGCCCGCGCCCTCCTCTTCGACAAGGCCTCCGTCTCTCTCTTCTTCACCTCCTCCGCCGGTGCCGGCGCCGCATGTGGTGCCCCGCGCAGCTCCTCGTCCTCCCACCGCCCGTCCATCCCCGCCGCTCCCGCCCTGTCGAACCTCAACCCCGCCTGTGAGAAGTTTGCATGGTTCCCCAATTTATTACTCGTCTTTGTTCCGGAACGCCTAATTATTTGGGCTTTAAGAAAACAACGTCTCCAATTTGCTGTTGATCGCCAGTGTTTTGTAAAGTCCAAGTCTCGAGTTTTTAATTTCTCGTTTTCCATTCGAACATCTGATCTGCAATTCGGTGTTGAATATTTCTCAATCCAGGTTTTATGTTTTGCTTTCATTTTTTTAATATTGTTTCCACTTTTTGTGGTGTGATGCCCTTTTTCCAGACTTGCAGCTGCACAGTGATGATGTTTACTTCTCGTTGGAAGATACTTCCCCAGATGGGATGCAGCATCAGGAGTGCTCCGGTGCCCCTCAGCCTAATATGGCGCAATCTATGGTAAGTGAGGTCTAGAATGTGAAACTTTTAGTGTTCTCCCTTAAATGTCTTTCAGTGTAAATTGGCTGGAATCGCGACATATATGAGATTCCTTCACATCTGTGAATAAAATTGCTTGAAGAGCAGCTTTTTGGTGTAGGTTCAATGTTGACACTGGCATGGAACAGTGCTTGTTTGCTTGATTATTGGTTGTCTGGTGTACGTTCTTATTTAAGTCCCTGTAGAAATAATTCCAACCAATTCCTAAGCTGTATGCTGCCGTGTATTGGCTGAATGATATGATCATGACGCAGGCACAATCTAGAACAGTCTTTAGTTCCTACTACGATCGGAAATCCAGCATTGAATCAAGGTACAATGATGCTGAAAATGAAAATATGGTTCAGAGAACCAGACTGGATGAGCTTCCAGAGACATGGTATAGTCAGTGCGTGGAAAGATTCAGGAAAGGGAAACCATGGAAATTCCCACTTGGGGACAGAGAATCTAACAAGCGGACACCTGATGGCATGTCAGCTTACATGAAGCTTCTTGAGGCACATAAGAGAAAACGGCAAGCATTTAGAGAGGAGGCGTACATGGGCACTGCCATTCCTATGCGGGATAATGGATCTCGCTTTCATCTGAGTGCTGTTCAAGACATGAGCAGTTCAGTTGATGATGACACATGTCTCCTACCAGAAATGATGTTTCCATCCAACTGCGTACCAGATAATGCATTGCCACCTCCAAACATACAGGAGGAAAATCAGAATCAGAGAGTAGATGTGTATGGTGTTCTTGATAGCCTACCTCTTGTTATAAGCCAAAGTCCCGCAATGATGGAACGATTTGGCATAAGGCCTGAATACCTAAAAGTAGAGTTCAGGAGGAGCCAATATAGGGGAAAATATGGGCCTGATGGAAGCAGGAAACTTAGTCCGGAACAAGCATCCCAGATGACTCAAAAGGTCATTGCTCGTGTGCTGGCTAATGTGGGTCTTGAAGGTGGAACTGAGGTCTCCATGGAAGTCCTTTCAAAATTTATGGTTGCTCATATATGTAAATTGGGTCGTATTTTGAAGATTCTCACTGATAGCTACCGGAAGCAATTCTCATCCACAGAACTTCTTAAAATGTTTGTGCAGACTGCAGGACTCGGGTATGCCATCACTTTGTTGCTTGTCCCCAAATCTTATTATTATACTTTCTCCCAGCATTTTTTTGAGTAGTGGATAATACCACAATTGTATTAATTGGAAAAGGAAAGTGGGATGTACAAGTATTGTCAATGAACCCTCCAAATCCCTGTACAAAAATTCCACACCACAAGATGATGCGGCCCTTGCTATCCCCTCAACAAAATGAAAAGGGAGGAGTTGTGAGACTCCAGTTTACAAAGATGCTTAGCCCAATCACTCACTTTCTCACAGACAAAAGAGACAAGCCTATACTCTACTTTCCCAGCATTCATACAGCATTCCATATAACATTTGTCTGCCTCAATTTGGGTAATAACATTATTCAGGAGTGTTTCTTACACTCATTTATTTGTCTGCCCCAATTCCAATATTAACTCCTTTCTGGAATATTTATCACACTCAACTTGTTTTCTGCATGTACAACGTATGAACCAGGATAGTCTGCATCCTTGCTGTTTTCACATTATGAAGTAAAATATGTAAGAATTCCTTTCCCATCCTTTTATGTCGAAAACCTCCAGCATTTGACAAATGATTGAAAAGAATCAAAAAAATATTGCATTGTTTAATCACTTTATCGTCTTCTGTTTTCTAAATGTTGTTAGTTGAACTCACATTTATCATTATATATTTACATTCCCTTAGTGTCCCCTTGTACTAAAAATATTTTCCCTTCAGATATTCTATTTTGTAAATTTGATTATGCTTATTAGAAGCTGTGCAACTAATCACTTCGTCATCTGATTTGCTTTCTTCTTTATTTCAACAGTAGTTTTGCAGCATTGGCAGACCATATAAAGGATGCTAATAAAAATCTCTCTTATCAGAACCAGCAGCATGTGAGGGCAGTTCAGGCATTCCCGAATCATCTCCAACAGAAACAAGTAAAATATAGTTTTATCTTGAATGATACTTTCCAGGCTTTTTTCTCATAAAATCTGACATCTGATATCACGTTGTTGGAACTTGGAACACTTGTTGAGTGTGGCCTAAGGTTTAAACTTGGCATATGATATCCTGTTGTTGCAATACTTGTTGAGTGGAGCCTAAAAGTTTAGGTTTTTGCCTCTTGGTGTTGGGTCTTTTAAGTATGTTATTCCCATTTGTATTCTTGTGGTTAAAAGATCAAGGCATCCGTCACAGTAGAAGCTATATTCAAGTAACTTTTTAAGGGTTAGAGTTGTTCGTGGCCCATATATGGGTATAATCTACAAGAGAGGGTTTGAGCTGGGACATGTTATCAATTTTACATTTTTCAAGTTCAATATCGGTAAGATTGACGAGATAAGTGGCAAAAAGGATGTAAGTTTAATCTCAGATCTTGTGACACAAAACAAGATGGACCGATATATCTAATCACATCCTTGTTAGCCCTCACAATAAAAAAGTTAGTTGTTTCTGGTAAGTCCATGATTCATGGATAGAGTGCTCTTTTAATTGTTAAAGGGACACAATGGTTTGTAGTTTATTCTTCTACTTTCTTCTGGAACATATTCCAGGTGCTGTCCATTTCGATCAGGAAAGTCCAAATTCACTGTTTTCTCAGTGTCTTTTAGTATGACCTTGCAAATTGAAGTACTAGAAATTCTTACAAGGATGGACTGATTTTCCTGGAGATATTATGTGGCATTGTTGGAAGGAATTTTTTCTGGAGATTGACTTCCTTTCTGGGTCTGCTAGAACTGTTTATGGCTAGAATTGTGAGAGAGAAATTTGAAAGATGCCCTGTGAAGTTCTCTGCATGCTGAACTGAGTGGAAGTATTAGGCTGCAATTTGTCTGTATATAATAGATCTTCAGAAAGTTGACCATAAATGGCTATTAGCTCTGTTCTCATGGTAATATTTCCAATTAGGTCTGAAATAGAAGTCTCAACCAAATCAATCAAAGAAATGTGGTCAAGGAAAGTAGGGTGACTTCGATGTTACGGTGTACATACAAGATGATTTGATGTTTTTTTTCTTTCTTTCTTTCTACAAGTTCTTTTGCCTTTGTCTGTACTCTAAAAAGCTACTTCCCTTGTTGAAGATGCTCTGTTTATGAATTTGAAGCATGCACAATCTGCAAAAATATTTGGAAAATGATATTGTGAATCTTTACAGAATGTTCAATTTCTGCTTTTGTTTACCATGGCCTTTCTTGGTCTCCACTGCCAGAAAATTAATCTCCAAAATAAGAATTTTAGCACCTTCTACCTATAGGCAACCTTTCATTTGCTTGCCAGCCGGTATCAGATACCCCTCTGCAGCACATCAGAAGTTGGTGACAAGCTTGCATTAGCTAAACGATGATGTAGAAAACATTTGAATTTGGTCAACCAAGTCTGAAGCCGATCCCAGACTGCTGGGATAAGGCTTCATGATGATAATAGTGATGATGGCAGCAGTGCACCTTTTGTTTCTTTATCAAATCTCAATATCTGGACATAACACTGTTGTTTGTTCCATGGCATTTAGATGAATCAGATCCAAAGGCCAATGCAAGCCCAATTAAACACATCATACTCCCAGAACTTTGCTTTTCAACAGCAGCTGCAACAGCAGCAGCTGCAGCAGTTGCGTAGACGACAAGCAACTACTCCCCGAGGCTCTGGTATGACAGCAGGGAATGCTCACCCCATTGTGGAAGTCAAGATGGAAAATGTTGAGTCTGCAACAGATGGTACATTCAACAGCGTCAACAAACAGCAACAGTTTAGACATCAGCAGATGGCTATGTCAAGCCACCATGTTCAATCAGGCCATCAGTTTAAGCAAATGGCTTCTGTCCAAGTTCCTCAGCTGCAATCACAGTAAGGGTCCAATAAAGTGTAACTAAAGACATAAAAATGCGCCCTTGTGGTTTTTGTAGTTCTCAACTCGTTATCCACCCGCCTGTTCAGGAACTCATTCAGCATGAGGACGCCACCAGTGAAAGTAGAGGGCTTTGAAGAACTGATGGGAGGCGATACTACATCTAAGCATGACAACGATGAGCATAAATTAACTTCCCCTTCAAAGTGAGGGTATGTGCATTTATATATGGACTCTATTCTTACACATTACTCACCGGTAGGAATAAATTTGTGGCATCAAAGTTCTCTTACGTACGATCTCTTTCTTCTCCTATCGATCGAGTGATCACATAGTCTGTATTAATTTCATCATCTTTTTTGGTTTTATTTTGAAAGTCATCCAACAAATGTGTACATTACATACAGCTTCTCACTAGACATGCATGTCATCAAAGGAAGACCCTTTAACGGAACCTATAAACTGTAATGAACTCACCGCTTTTGATCTTCAGGTATTTTGTCGAATAGTTTGCGTAAGACTTGGCAGAATCTACGATGCAAGGATGCCCCTAGCATCATAAAGATAGGGTTCTCTCTAAACGGGTAGGATTAAGCCAGTTGGGGGTAGGTTTAGGTTGGGTATTCCACCATTAGTTTGATAACTACTTTCTTATTTTATCTATAACAAAAACTAAATAGATAAAATAAATTTAAAAATAGAATAGATAAAAATAAAATAATTTTATTTCACTCTTTTTATGACTTGAATCTAGCACAGTGATATTTGGGTATACATGGAATGGGAGAGATTTGGGTTCAAATCTAGTGACGCTAACTCACAAGTATTTTTTTGCCCAAGGTTAGCAAATCTCATATTCACGTATTTCGAGGATTAAATGAGAGCATTAGAAGCCCAATTAATTCCTTTTTACCGTTTACTCACCGGATTGGATGGTAAGATAATCTTCCGTTTGTGATTGAATACTTGTTGCGCCTACGGCCCATCTCTCCGGCATTGCACTTTAAATCAAGTAAAGGTACAACCACGCAATAAAATACAATCTGATACTACTTAGGTAGGGTTAGTGAGATTTGTAATTGAATTTAGTACGTGAATCGTATTTTAATTGTGAAATATAATTTTGAATGTATTTCACTGAGTTTTGGTTGGATTTTGTTTGGAGATTAAATTCTTAAGATCAGTGTTATCAGCATTGGATCGGCCGGTCGAACCGGTTCGATCGTGAACCGGTCCGATTAGACCTGATCCGGTCTAATGTTAAAGAACCGGACGAATCGCAGTTCGATTGGTGAATCGGTCCGAATCAATTCGACCTAATTCACTTTATAAAAAAAATATAAAATATTTAAATATTTAAAATGATATGTACCTGTGAACAAAATATCTTATTATTATTGATTTGGTGTTATTTATCATTTTATTTTAGATGTATTTAAAGTTTAAATGTTTAAAGAGATATAAATGTCAATTGTGAAGAGTGAACACCAATGAAATGTTACAAAATTTTAAGGTCAATTTATTTAACCATGTTATTATTATTTTTTTACCTGTATAGTTACTAGTTACATAATCAGGACTAATAATTATACATATATGTTTATTTATTTTGATCATTATATCTTATTTTTTATTATCTTAGGTTATAGAATCAGGTCAGATCATATATCAATATTATAATGAGATCACGGTTCAAACCGGTTCGATTGAACGGTCAAATCGATTCGAACTGAACCAACTCATTATTCAGTTCAGACATCAGTCTAGTTCTGATAACACTACTTAGGATAATGAGTTAAGCGAGTTTTGACTAAGAAATTAATTTATGGGTCAGTGAACATGAATTTGTTTTAAGAATGATGTTTGAATGAGGAGGAAATTAAAATTTTATCTCTTGAAAGTGTGAATTTAATATCTCAAAATTTTTCTTTAAACTGACTCTCGGTGGAAACTGGAAATTGTAATTCTCGATGAAATATGATTCTCAACTAAACATATACGTACGATTTTCAATTAAACATATACGGTTCACTAACAAGGATGGTAATTTTCTTATCTTAGGAATTGCATTTTCAAAATTAAACATATACGGTTCACTAACATATACGGGCCACTAACAAACATGAAATCCAAGATAAAATCATACGTGCCCATAATATAAATTAACCTGATATATTTGTATTTAAAGCTGTGCCTTATATAAATGAAGCTGGAGTTTAGTTTCATTCTGGGTCAGTTATAATTATTGAATTATCATTCGTATATTGTTATTAATAGTAATAAACTCATCACACTGTGATATTTACGAAAAATATCCTTGTGACAGTCACGCGCCCTTAGCATTCTATTAAAATCTCTTATTTAATTTGATTAATGTATAACCAGATTTTTTAAAAAATTCAAATGTTCTTAATCCCTCCGAAATTCTTTCTCTCTCCTCACATATCTATCTCTTTTATCTCTCCCTCCCTCTTTCTTTGGCATAATGTGTTGGTTAAAAACATAGGAATGTTTTTGTCCAATTTTTAATTTTATGAGTCAAAATTGAATATTTTATATATCTTGACTGACAACTAACCTCACAGATAATTTTATACCTATTCTCGTGCAAAAGAATTATTGGTATTGACAGCTGTGTAATACCGACAATTTTGTAATCATGCATGTACCATAGTTATTTATGTAATTAACCTTTTCTTTTTCTTAAAAATTCAACTCACCTAGGTGATCAAACCAACTGTTCATGGCTTGTGTGATCAGGGAGTGATGCTTAATGCACCGCTTGTGGTGCAGCAAGTATCTGCACTGAACGTGGTGCAATTTTGTTTTTGAAATTTTTTGTTGTGGAGTCTAAGTCTTATTATTTTATCGTGGGACCCAGTGACTTGTTTAACTTGAGGCCCATGGCCAAAAAATAAAAATGAGTGTGATTTTTTTTCTTGTCATACAAGACAAGACCAATATCTTAAAATTAAAAAAAAAAACTGAACAACGGTTGCATGCGGTGCAAATACTTTATGCATGACTCGCATGATTTGTCGACCCGATGCGTCTCGCGCCGACTCGCACGACCCGACCCGACCCAGGCCGGGACCGGGTCGGTCGGGCCGTGGGTCGTGGACGGGTCGGTCTATTATTTTATTATTATATTATATTATATTATATATATAATGTGTGTTTTTCTATTTTATTTTATTATTTTATTATATATATATATATATATATGTATATATATATATAAAGTGGTGTTTTAGAACGGGACGGATCGGGTCGGACCGAGACGGGAGCGACCCGATCCGACCCAAGCCGAGACCGGGTCGACCGAGTCGACCGGGCCGGCAAACCCTGATGACTCGTGGCTAGGAAGTGATAAATAAAATTTAACTAAATTGCTAGTACGATCATAATTATGACAATTCTTGTGTCAAGGGACTTAAAGCTAAATACTGAAGTTTAACTCTCTGGGGACGAAAACTTCTCCTCTGTACTCTAAGCAGGGTTTGCCGACCCGTCCGGCCCGGCCGACCCGGTCTCGGCGCGGGACGGGTCGGGTCGGGCGGGTCGCACAACGACCCGGTCCGCCCCATTGGGCTCGCGACGCGTAGTTTTTTTATTTTTTTTTAAATTTGTAATAAATTTATTTTGAAAGATTAAATGTTATATATATTTAAAAACATTAGGATGTAGAGTTTATTTAAGATAATAGATCCATACTAAATTATACATAATTAATTATATAAAAATTACATATTACACCGCTTAATTAAACATCCTATTATATATAATACATAAAAATTTATTTCAATTACTAAATATGTAAAAGTAAACAGCGACATAATAATGACATTCATTCATGAAGTATAAAATACAAAAACTCACTAATCCTCGTCCATCTGTGAAACCCGAATCCCAAAACTCACTCATCCTCCTCATCTGTGTAACCCGAATCCCAAAACTCACTCATCCTCATCATCGGTGAAGCTCGAATCTCAAAACTCATCATCAGATACATGAGACTGATCACCCGTATAATCTAACTCTATCGTAGTGGGTGGAGGTACATGTGGGTGGGACTGAAAATATGTAACCATCTGCACAAATGATGGGTCGTGTGCTGCGGTGGAGGGTACATGAAAATCTGTAAAAAGAGTCCTTACTACATCTATAGCTTCAATTCTATCATGTGCGACTGGTGCTGGTGCTGCTCGAACTCTGGACGTGGAGGAAGATCCTGCTCCGCCCTGTGCTCGTGGTGGAGGTACCCGGGACGTAGAAGAAGATGTCCTCGGTGTGCTACGAGAACCGTATCTATCCTGTAACTGTGTCCGAAAGGAATGTCGAACATCTCCCGGAACTCGGTCGCATGCACGAACATCGCGTCCCACTCCCGCAAGGTGCTCCGCAAACCTGTGTATGCCGGTGGCGCGATGTTCGCAGTATCTACAGTGCACATATCCATCACCCTCAACAGAGTATCCATGCTCCCACGCAGGGTGACGCCGTTCGTCCATGATGACCTGCAAATGATGTAAAAGTTTACATTAGTGGTTTCAATGATAAGTACAGAACTCTATATATGAAGAAATCTACAATTAATTATTAGTTAGTTATAAATATAACCAAATGATACATACTAATTAAGAGTATGGACCCAAACTGGGCCAGTGTCCATCTCCAAACAATTTGACATTAAACGTGGTACGCAGATAGGACAGATAGTCTTCATAGCGCATTGAACCTGAATAGTTCTCCCAGTACATACGTACGTAGTATTCATACTCCTGCGAACTTTGTGCGTACACGACCTCTACTGGCGCAGCTGCGGCATAAGGATATGGATACGATGGGAAAAATGAACTACTGTTATCTGAGTCGCCATGATACATCGGCTGCTGCGGCCATGACCGTCCATACGAGCTTCCAGATCCCTGGGAGTCATGTGTGCTCATGCTCTCAAAATCAGACAACATGCCTTGATAGCTGGTACTGTCTGCAACCGAACTTCCATAGTAGGGATCCCAATGATCAGCTGCCCGTCTCGTCCCTGCCGGTGGAGCACCGTGGTCCTCATCTTGCGTGGCATGTGTGAAGTGCTGCTCCTCTGTCCATGCGCCATATTGACGGCCCCCACGACCTCTACTATGACCACTGATGTACTCTCTGCCACCAGCACTAGTATTCTGACGAGGACTCCGTTGGTCACCTTGAGAACCACCACCTCCATGGGATGAAGACCCTGTCGGTGTACTCTCAGCATCGGAGTCATGACTCCCACTAATGCGGGGCTCAACAGAAGGCTCGGGAGTGTCGTCATCTGCATTGGGATCTAATGTCTCCATGTCTGCAATATCTATCAGATTTAATGGTGGTCCCTTGTCCTTCTTGCTGGTGAATAATGTGGTCCATGATGATTTTTTCTTCTGTGGAGCAGGGGGCGGCTTACATGCTGCATGTTGTGTCCCTCTAGACGCCTGAGAAGCAGAAGCCTGCTTAGATAATTTTTCAATTTACTTTCTATTGTGTAAGTCTGTACGTATACCTGAGAAGACTGATTGGGTGCCTTAGTTTTAGATGTTGAGCGTCGGGGCGCAGCAGACTGAGATGGTTGCTTAGATAATTCTTCAGCCTCCTCGTCCAATTCTGCCTCACCACGCTCGGTTGTGGCTCTTGCAACCCATGCTACCATATGGTCATCATCGTCTCGCAAGTACACAGCATCCGCTGGGTCGTAATCTCCCTCTCCTCTTCTTGTATCCATTTGTACATGCCGGACCTTTAGCCTCATGTTGTAATGAACATACACCATTTTGTCTAGCCTGTGGTGTGTTAGCCTATTCCTCAGCTTAGTATGCAAGAAGGAGAACGTCGACCAATTCCGCTCACACCCACTCGACGAGGATGTTTGCGATAGAACTCTCATTGCGATCTTCCTTAATACGGGTGCATTTGTGCCGTAATTTAGTCACCACTCAGCTGTGTTTAAGACAGATCACGTACAATATAATAATTAGATGTAAAAATCAATTCTCGAGACATAGAAGGTACATTGTGAAGACACATTACCTGGGTCGAGTCTATCACGACTGGCCATGGCATTAGGTGTCGCAAATGAACCAATTCCCTCTCTAAATATTTTCATCTGCATTATCAAAAAATATGAAGTGTATATTTCATTTATTATTGTCAATGTTAAAATATCCAAGTATACCTCATTCAACGCATCAGCAGCATCTGTTGGGGTGAAAGACAATCGGTCTACCACAATGTTGATCGATTCTATCAACGTATCGTCATAAGCAAGGGCCCAAGCATATTGGAAGGCCGGATGTAGATAGTACGTTGCAATCGTAAGACAATAAATTACATATTAATATCAACTAAAAATCACAGCTCATTGATTGGACTAGAATGTAAGTGTTTACCTGCCATGTGAGGATCGCGGCTCATTTGTCTGTCCCATCTGTCCTCCACAATCTCTAGAATGGTGGGTCCATATTTTTTGGACGTTGTAAGGATCTTCCGCTTGGCTGCTTCTATTTTGCTGTACACCAACCCCATGGTTGGTACTCTATCCCCATCCACGCATCGTAGAACCTCATACAGTGGCTCTATCAATGACACTAATACCTTCGCTCGTTCCCAAAAATTCGAGGTGTTGACAATCCCCTCGACCTCCGCCCCTTCACGTGAAGCAGCAAAAGAGGAACTCAGCCATGTCTCACCTCTAAACATTTGCTTCAACCCATCCTTGTGCTTCAATAGGCTCTGCAATGCGATGTAGTTGGTGGCAAATCGTGTGATGCCAGGTCTCAACAGTTCGCCGCCACAATGCTCCCTCATCCATGCCAATACAAGTGTGTGGTTATAGATATATTTCGTGATTTTTTGTGCCACATCGACCACAGATTTTACCATACGAAGCTGCCCAATCTCCTTCAGCATCAGATCTACACAATGCGCTGCACAGGGGGTCCAGAAAATGTGCCGTTTTTTTTTCATTAGCTCTTCCCCGGCCTTCTTATAGTTCGACCCATTATCAGTCACCACTTGCACAATGTACTCCTCCCCAATCTCAGTCACCACTTGCTCCATCAATGACAAAATATATTGTTGACTATGAATTTGACCAGACGCATCCACTGATTTGTGAAAGAATACCTGTCTGTCACAATAAATAAGAAAGTTGATCAGGCTAGATTTTGTGGTACCTGACCATCCATCACACATCAGTGTGACTCCGTACTTTGTCCATTTCTGCTTGAATGAGTCAATGTAACTCTTGATCTCAGCAACCTGTTCATCAAGGTATACGCCAGCCAATTCTCTCGTTGTAGGTGGCTGCACGTGTAGCCCAAGGACCTGTGCTTCCTGAAACATTGACTTGTAGTAAGGGCTATTGGCTGCATTGAAAGGCAGACCCGCGTGGTGCCACCATTTTGCAACAGCCTGACCAAGTTTCCATTTAGGTCCCTTCTGGCCATACGCATCGTCCATCCTCGTTTGCTTGCCATGCTCTCGGGATAGTGCACCGGGCTCCACATCTTCAATGTTGATCGATTGTGTCCTTTTTCTTTGTGTCCCCGAGTCACCAGTCAATAAATTCCTTATGCCTTGTGGTTGTCGAGTCGTAGATGAACCACCACTCCCTGATGCTCCGGTCCTCGCCGCCTCGCGACTACGGACTGTAGTCTCCTCAGGATGTCTTGACTCTTCCATGTTCTGACGTACTGCCTCACGAAACTCGGCTTCGTATGGATCGTTCACAGTGACATACACATTAGCCTGCTCAGTACGTGCTTGTTCGTCTTCGTCACTGGGTGTCCATGCACATTCCTCCTCGTTGCTGCCGCTTGCTATTCCGCTCACTGCCGCTTGATCCATTTTCTTCTTTTTTTCCTTTTCTTGCATCTCAGCTCTCTTCTCCTGCAGGTGCCTAGCCATTGCAAGTTTCACATCTCTAGGCACATGGGTACACCCAGCAACCTCAGAGTATCCTGCCCCGGCTCCTCCTGCCAAATGCTTCTTCAACCGAGACACCCCTCCTCCCCGGTGTTCTATTTTACAATAGTTACAACGCCAACACCTACGGTTTCCATCCAACAAAACTCCGTGTGACCACCTAATATCATTTGTTCGTTCCTTAGGAGCCATAGAGTGTTATCTCCTAAAATTAAGAAATTCAAATTATGAAAATATATTATTTGCCATCTACAATTAACATTGAACATAATTTCATTATTTGCGTACCATGCAAGACTAAATTCAATATTTAATACATGTTAATATAATTTAGTTCAAAATAATAGCATTATTTCTATAACAAACATATAAGGTTAATATTTATAATTAATACATATACATTAACTTTAAAATTATTTATCACTAATTAGATATTTAAAATTACATCTCTAATTAAATTACATGACACATATAAATTATAAACATATCTAAATAATTTACATTATACATATAAATTAACTTTAAAATTATTTGTAAAATATTTATCACTATTTATATATTTAAATTATAAACATCTCTAATTAAATTACATTATAGATCTAAAGTAACTTTAAAATTATTTATAAAATATTCAAGAGAGTTTACATTAAAAACATCTCTATTTAAATTATATTATAGATCTAAATTAACTTTAAAATTATTTATAAAATATTCAACACTATTTACATTAAAAACACCTCTACTTAAATTACATTATACATCTTAATTACATTTAAAATTATTTGTAAAATATTTATCAATAAATTTATATTTAAATTCAAAACATCTCTACTTAATTTAAATTATAAATATTACCTTTAATTTTTTGTAAAATATTTCTCACTATAGATATATTTAAATGAAAAATATCTTTAAAATTTTTAAAATTAATTATTATATTATTTTACGTCTACAACTAATAATGAAAATAATATCATAAATTCAACAAAATTAAAATTTAAATTTAATACATCTCAATTAAATCTAATATTTAAACATGAATTAAGTAATATAGTATTTCTACAACATGAATTAAACGATATTTATATTATTTCTACAACACGAATTAAATAATATATCAATATATTTAATTCTACAACATGAATTAAATAAAAATTATATTTTTTCTACAACATGAATTCAACAATACATCAAAAATAATATTAAACAATGACAATCTAACAAATTTTATTCTTATACTTTTTTAAATTAAAAAAGATATAAAATTTTAAAAAATTAATTTTTTTTCCTCCCCCCCCCCAAACCGCCCTTGGCCCAGCCCCCCCCCCCACCCCACGGTGGCAGACGCCCCCCCCGTCCCCGACGGTGGCAGACGCCCACCCCCCTCGTCCCCCACGGTGGCAGACGCCCAGCCCACCCCCCCGCCGTCCCCCCACCGCCTTCCGGTGGCAGACGCCCAGCCCCCCCCCCCCCCCCCCCCCACCTCCGTCCACCTTCGGCCAGATCCGGCTGGCAGACGGCCTCCTCCCCCACCCCCACCTCCGGCAACATCTAGCGGTCGACGCCCCCCCTTCCCCACCCCCGATCATTTAAAAAAAAATTTCACCTACCTACCTCCGATCGCCGCCTTGAGCCGCCCAAAGCCGCCGGCCGCCGCTCTGATCGCCGTCCGCCGCCGCTGCACCGCCGTTCGCCGATGGGAGGGATGGAGGGAGCCTCCCCCTTCGGCCCGTTAAATGGGTGAACCGCCCCGACCCGCCCGTACCGAGCCGGGTCCCGCCTCGCACCGGAGCGGTACGTGGCGGGACGCACGGGACCTTGCGGTCCAGTGCGTCCCGTCCACGACCCCCAGCCCGTGCGACCCGATGCCCGCCTGGGTCGGGTCGGGTCGTGCGGGTCGGGGCGGGACGACAAACCCTGACTCTAAGACAAGTTTTGACGTCTCAAATCGGGACGTCTTAACTCGTGCGTGCGTCTCTATTTGATTCAAGTGATGAGCGAGACGTCTGAATTGTGAGTTGTAATTTGGATATTTTATTAATTTAATATTTTATATATTATATATATAAATTTTTTATTTTATTATATATTATATATATATAATTTTTTTATTTTAATATTTTATGAGATATATCGAGTCGAAATGAGATAGAACCGACCTGTACCGTGATCGAGATAGACGAGTCAGTCGAGACTCCGAACACTGCTCCAAGGTGACCACCTTCTTTGAGCGCTGCCGTCTCACCTGTCTCACGGAGACAGTAGAAAGCAAAGCCACCGTCTCCTCCGTCCCCTTTAACGGCTGCAGCCGAGGAGGTTGGTACTTTCCATCATCTGTTCTTCTCCTGTCCAAGATCTATTTTTGCCTTCTTCGCAAGGAAGGGCTCGAGGAAGGCACCCACCTGGCAGCCGGCCGGCGAGTAAAGGCCACTCCTTTGACCGTTCTGTCCCCTTTCTGTGGGCACCAGAGAAGAAAGGGTAGAGATTGGGGGGAAGTTGTTGGAGGGCTCGACCATGGGGCGGTGACCCCTCCGCCACCGTTCCCTCCTTTACCCATCGTATAGGGTTGCTTTCGCAAAGAACTCTCCCTTACCGGAAAGAAAAACCTCACTTTTCTCCCCTGGTTCTTCCGCCCAGATCCTTCCCTCTTTTCTTTGCACTATCTGTAGAAAGGTGTTGTTCTACACATATCACTTGATTACTTCCATGCATGAGGAGAATAAAGGTCTGTTTTAAAAGATTAATAGAAGATTTTGACACTTCTTCGGCTGTGGATTATTCTTCGTTCTCAGAAGACTTAATATTAGGGGGCGTCCAGATGTTTGTTTAACTCACTTTTTCTTGCAGTTGCTTACATGGTTTTGTCGTATTGTTAGCTGAATGGTTCCCAGTAATTTTGCCATGATGCTAAGTTTTAGCACTCCCATTGATTTTTTTTACTTTTTCCATCGTATGCATGCACAGGAACATTAGCTGCTTATGTGAACATTAACGAAAAAATTATAAACATATCGGCCACTTAGACTTCATGTAGTCTCGTAATCTCGATCAGTGTCTTTTGTTCTAATTACTTGAGATGGCGGTTGGAATTGGTGTTTTCTTCTACTAGGGTCTTTGTTCTCGGTTGGAGGAGCCAAGGAGTGATAGATGACTCTTAGTAACTTCATGATGCCATTTACACGCAACATTATGTTCTTTGTTACTGCTGTCCATAGTTTTTTCTTATGGTGCATGGCAGTAGAGAATTTGTGCTTATGGTAAGTAAAATATGGTATGGTGCTGGCTTAAGAATGGCATGTGGGGAGCAGTTTTTCTTCCCAATGAATGAATAGCTTGTCCGTAAGGACATCCTTTTTGCTCCATTTTGCCTCGGTTATTATTTTGAATCAGTGTAAAATTTATGGTATATACCCGCAGCTGACAAAATGCAGTACCTTGTTCAGGCCACAAGCATGAATTTCATGCAGATTAAGGCCTCTGCTCTTACGGGAGTTAAAGTCACTCCCCCTTCTATATTGCGTTCCTACATACATGCATCATGTCCATGGAGGTTACCAGTGCAGAGATTTGGATGCCGTAAGTTGTTGCCAACATTAAGTTGCAGCTCATCGGGATATCAAACGTCTCCTTCATTTGATCACAGGGATAAATTTAGAAATGATAAGGTAACCGGACATTTGATACTTATTTTGTTTCAATTCCTCCTTTTCATTGACCCTGTGGCACCACTTCTTGTTCTCAGCCATTCAATTAATAATTAATACCATTTTAGTTTATAAAGTTCATTGGTTTGTGTATCTAGGGTCGGCTATATGAATCTTATTCCGTCAAAGATTTTTATCGAGTGTTATATTCATATTTAAATCCAAGAAATTAATGTCCTTCCAAATAACATCACATCATCTCATTCTAAGCCTTGTTCGAGCTCTTTTATCGGCATCCACTAAGATTTGGTCACATCTTTTAACCGGCGTTGAGTTAGAGCGACGAAGCACATGTCCAAACCACCTGAGTCTATTTTCTCTCACTTTATTATCAATTAGAGCTATCCCCAAGTCCTTACGGATGCGCTCGTTCCTAATCTTGTCTTTCTTAATCTTGCCACATATCTATCGAGAGGTCAATTTGTGTATAATGCCAAGAAGTCAATTTCTGATAAGTGCTAGGCATTTGCAGGGTTCACTCCGTAATGTGTCATATGTCTCATCTCATCGGCATGTAAATGTGCACGCAAGCAGAAATCTTCACACTCATAAGGAAGAAAAACAATTAGTCGTTAGTCAGTCAAGGTGTGCGACATGTTCCAATGGCCTCTATGAGCCAAATTTTTACTGGCCAAATCCTCGGTGCATTTTTCAAATTACTAATGGAGTTTTCTACTTGATATTTCTCTTTGTACCTGAGATTGTTGGATCTGATATGCCTTTAGGCTGCTTGACTAGCCATATAAACTTCCAGACAAGGTTCAAGAAAGGGGCCTTCAGTGTATGACAAGTCGAGGAAGCAGATGTAAGAACGAGAACACGGAGGGGGTGGAGGTACTGGAAATTGTTCAGGCCATGGTGGCGGCGGCGGCGGCACTGGAATGACGACTTCAGAGCTTTGCATGAAATACGTCGAGTCATTTTAGCCACAATTGCTTTCATATTCCTGGTAATTTATGATCTCAACTGCAATCACCTGTTGCTTACGTCATATTAATTCGAGCACATTTATGAACACTAAAATTGTCGGAAACTAAATAAGATTTTTTTTCTATTTCTGAAAGAGACTTTTTGTTGGGTTTAATTGAAAATGCTTTTAGAAAGAAATATTCAACCATTTCAAAAAATGTGGCAGCCTTTCATCATTGGTAAAAGAGCATACACAGCAAGAGTACTGGGCTTTTGGTTTAGATGGTGTACTTTTGAAATTTCATCAGGCACAGTGGCTTTTAGAAGCAAAATTATTTGCAAAGCATATCATTTGTTGTCTCCAATATGAGAAACCAATAACTTCTCATATAGAAACCTCTTATAGCTAGTTTTATCTTGTCAGTGCTTGATTTGTTATCATCCACTATAAGTCTGTTAAACCCCACTCCACAATTCCATTTGACCTGTTTCATTTCTTTATGTACTTCCACCAACAATGTGATAAAACATGAAACATATCCTGATTTTCAGCCTAATCGTCTTTTGCAGTACCTTCATTTGATCAGAGGTCAGGGAATAACCTGCCTTTCAAGGGACTTCGTCAGATATCTAATGGGGGCTCAGGCTACTACATGTTCGGGAGGAGCGAAAAAGAGGAGGCAGAGGACTGGTTAGAGCATGCATAGTTTCTTCAGCAACATGCTGGCCCGAGCCGCAAGTACTTCACGACATTGGATCCGGGAGTTTAATTACCCTCTTCATATTTGGATCTCTAATCTTTGAACTTCTTTTGGGGGCCTGAATTATTTGGACATTTTTCACTCGTTTGATTGTGTTATACTTGTAAGAGTAATGCGTAGTGCACACCTAGATCTAATTACACACTCCGGGTGTGCACCAAGCAAATTTAAATATTTTTTTAAAAAATTTTGTGACGTGTGGTCCAAATCATCTTAACTTATGGTGTAAGATACTTCCATCCGATAGTTGAATAAAATCTAAAATAAAAAGGGTCGATTCAAGAGAAATTGAATCTAACATTATTCATTGAATCTGATTTTTTAAATTTTTTTTAGATCATCAAATTAGGGTGCGTCTTGTGTCACAAGTTAGAGTGACTTAGATAAGATATAAAAAAATTTAAAAAATTTTGAGTTTGCACGGTGCACACTTTCGGTGAGAAATGTCCCCGAGTGCACAGCATTTCTCTACTTGTAATGCATAGAGTGAACAATTAGAAGTGTTTCTAAGGTAGTAGAATTTACATTAGCGGTCTCCTTGAGAGCCCCAGCCAAAAGTCCCACTTCTTGGACCGCTGGCTCTGCAAGCAGCGTTTTTTTTTTTCAAATCCTTTTTTTTTTCAAGTTGGCCTCGATCCAACCTACATATTTGTAGTGTGAGATCGGATGACTGAAAAAAATAAAAATGAAATAAAGATTGATTGCTCCTGTTTGTCCAAAATAATGGGTTGATCATTTTGACCCATTCAAGGTGTCTAATCTTTATTTTGTTTATTTGTTTCAGACATACGATCACTAATAGGACTGTACGGATATGTAGATCTGATTTGCACCATCTTCAAAAAATACTTTTTTTTTTTACAAAAAATGATTGTATCGCGGTGCAATACAACAAGATGCTACACCGGGTTGGTGATAGTGAGTGGTGTAACCTTATTTTTAAGGTAAGGTAAGGGAATTACAATCTGTTAGGCCTTGTTTACTAATCGGGTGGGATTAACGCATTTGACCCTTTGGAGTCGAGTGCGCTAATCGACTCCGGTTAACACTCGTGTGTGAGAGAGCGGTGGGGTCCACACCGCTCTCTCATATCGGTTGCACTATCCTAACCCCAAAATAAACCCGCCCTTATTGAATCGCATATGTTTAATTAAAATTCTTATTAAGAGTCAATTTAAAGAAGAGTTTTGAGGCATTGAATGTACATCTTAAAGATGGAAGAATTTAATTCTTTCCTTAGATATATTTCTTAAAATAAATTCATGTTCACCTACCTATGAATTAATTTCATAGGTAAAACTCTCACTTGGTTCACTAAACCTAAGAATTTAATCCTCAAATAAAACTCACTTAAAATTTAATGAAATGGATTCACAATTGAAATAAGATTCATAGATTGAATTCAATTACAAATCTCACTAACCCAATTAATTAAGGGGCGATCATTTTTGACCCATTTAAGGTGTCTAATTTTTGGTTTGTTTATTTTTTTCAGATATCCTATCAGTAATTGGACTGTACGGACATGTAAATTGGATTTGCACCAACCTCAAAAACAAACTCTTTTTTACAAAAAAATGATTGTGTCGCCGTGAACTTCAACAAGCTGCTACATTATATGTGGTGCAACGGGCAAGATTCTTAACCAAAATAAAAATCTATTGATGCTAAGAGAAATCCATTCTTGGATATCAAAGGAAATATGTTGTAGGAAAAATTGGTGGAAATCAACTTCTCTCTCTCACTAGAGATTATGAAAAAAAAAATCATAAGTTCATCTCCTTCTCAAATGCAACTTTAAGGAAAAGGAGATTGTTGATATGCTTTTATGTCATCTCTCATTTCATTTTTTTTTCCATTTCCCTGTTGCCGCCGAAGTTTGGACGATGGCTTCTGATTAATACGCAGCATTTACGTGGAAATTTAGGCGTTCAAAACAATAATCATGAGGTCGCTTATGCTAAGAAGGTTTCAGCAGGTGGGAACAGAAGCACGAAGCTGAACAAGATTTCTGAAGTGGGAACGGAGGCGTTAACAGTGTAAGCATTTTGCGGCTGCCAACTCGCATAAGATATGAGTAATATTTGTTGCACTAGATTATGCTTGTAAGTGTTTAAATAATGTAATAGAAAATACCGATTGGCCTAGAGATCTACGGATATCTGTGGGACTACTTCCTTTAATTATTTTAAACTTAGAGTGCCCCTCATCAAAGTATTTCAATTTTTTTTACACTTTTTTTCTATTAATTCGTTTAAACACTGAGAAACGAGACGCTCTTTTCATATCTTTTTATCGTGCAAAAGCAAGAAAAGATGACAATCATATCTTACCAAAAGCAAGGAAAGATGACAATGGACTACATGAATGCACGGGAAGATGACCGAAATGTTGGCGCGTAGTTTTGGTCCACTAAAAAGTTTCGCCTTCAGACGAATACGACTCGTGTGAACGTTAGCGAAACTTCACCTCTGATGTCGCTGGCTTATGAGGTATTCGACGAAATGTCTCAGACACTGATCCTGTACTTCTCTGTTTCCGAATATTGCTTTCGACTCTCGCGCTTTGGACCTGAACTGCTCGCCAGCTTCGTCGACCACGACCAGCCTCAACGTCTTGGAGATCGCATCGCCGGTGAAGGACCCGTCGGCTTCGTCCCTCGGCACCTCCACGCTGATCCCCCTCTCCACCAGGTCCCTCGCGTTGAGCCCCTGGTCGAACATGAGGGGCAGGAGGACGAGGGCCCGCCCGAGCGCGAGTCCCTCCACGATCGAGTTCCACCCGCCGTGCGTCAGGAAGGCGGCGACCGAGGGGTGCGCCAGGATCCTCACCTGAGGAACCCAGCCTGTACAGACCAAGCCGCGGTGCTTGTTCCGCTCTTGGAACCCATGGGGGAGCACCTTTTGCTCGTCGGTCTCGTCGAACGGCTTGCGAAGAGCCCACACGAACGGCAGTCCAGATTGCTCCAACCCAAGGGCTATCTCATGCACCTGCGCACAGCTCAACTTGACCTCGCTTCCAAAGGCAACATAGACGACAGAGGTTGGTTGCTGCTTGCCCAGCCATTCGAAAACCCCCCTCCACCCGTGGCAGCTCTCATCTGCGTCCATGTCGTCTTCAACTGGAGGAAGTAAGCCCACTGGAATTACGGGCTTCTGGTAAAGCTCGCCGAGGAGGGTTAACCACCTGGGTTCTAGCTCCGGGCAGCTCCGGACGGCGGCGAACTGGCAACCCCCGATCGCCGCGCCGAAGCGGTAGGCTTCGGACACGCCCGAGGCGTCCTGTTCGATCCCCGGCTTGAACAGCTCCCTCGCCTCGTACCCTCGGAAGGCGATCGTCGAAGGGAAGGGGATCCACTTCGGTGGCACCATGAACTGCTCCGGCGTCGTCCGTGAGTCCTCACTGTCTCCCAAGAGCACCGAAGGTGTCCCCAAGAAGCAGAGGACGCTGGCGCTGAAGAGCCCCAGGTAGGCGCACGGCACGCTGAACCTGGCGGCCACGCGGGGCACCCAGTAAGGGGAGTAGTCGAACACTATCCAGTCCACCGGCGGAGACGAGGACTCTTCCAGGAACCTGCACAGTTGTTCCTCCAGCCTGTCGTAGGCCATCCTCAGGTAGGGCCGCGTCTCCTGGGACGGCAGGTCGATGGTGGCCTCGGCGCCGCTTGGCAGGCCGGCGACGGGTGGCAAGGGAAGCTCCACCAGGTCTATCCGCGGGGCCAGGTGCGGGGACACGTCGGGGAGCCGTCGGATGTTGCGCGGGGTGGAGAGGAAGGAGACGCGGTGGCCCCTGCCGGCGATGCGCTTGGAGAGCTCGAAGAAGGGGAGCTGGTGGCCCAGGGCCAGCCATGGCAGCATCACGATGTGCAGACCGCCGCCCTCGTCCATGTGGGACGGTGCTTTCTGAAACTGAGATCTGCCGGTCAAACGTCCCCAGTTCGACGAGCTACTCGATAATGGTGGTCGCAGGCAGAGAAGGTGGGATTAAGCAAAGATGTGGGCGAAAGATGTGGGCGTCATGGATGATGCGTGGCCCCTCTGTCGTTCACCCGCGCCGCCATTACACTTGGGATTAGAAGTCTTCACGCATCTTCTTATTGGTGCAGACTGGATACTTTAACTCGCAAAGTATGTAATCTTCCTCCATTAAAATATTATGCCCCGGACTACCTTTCAATATGGGGTGCGCGCCTTTTCTGACTACAATCGTCTTTATTCTATACTTTCATCAGGTTAGAAAAAGTACGCGAT